>NW_004624763.1:601676-710539 GCF_000247695.1 Heterocephalus glaber | reverse complement strand
ATAAAGATAGGAAAGGAAGAAGTTAAACTGTCATTATTTGCTGATGATATGATACTTTACATAGAAGACCCAAAAAACTCTGCCAGAAGACTTCTAGACTTAATTGACAGATTCAGTAGAGTAGCTGGGTACAAGGTCCACACTCAAAAAACAATAGCTTCTTAAACACAAATAACAGACTCACTGAGAGAGAAATTAGGGAAACAATTCCTTTTACAATAGGATGCAAAAACATGAAATAGCTAGGAATCAATCTAACAAAGGAAGCAAAAGACCTCTACACTGAAAATTACAGTACTCTGAAAAAAGTGATCGAAGACAATATAAGAAAATGGAAAGACATCCCTTATTCCTGGGTAAGAAGAATCAATATAGTGAAAATGGCCATACTTCCAAAGCTGCTATATAGATTTAATGCAATGTCAATTGAAATTCCAACAGTATATTTCACAGAACCAGAGAAAACAGTCCAAAAATTCATTTGGAACAAGAAGAGACCTAGAATAGCAAAAGCAATTCTAGGGAACAGAGATTTAGCAGGGAGTATCACAATCCCCAACTTGAAACTATACTACAAAGCTATTGTGATAAAAACAGCATGGTACTGGCAAAGAAACAGACCTAAGGATCAGTGGAATAGATTAGAAGATGCAGAAACAACTCCAGACATCCTCAATCACCTCATCTTTGACAACAGAGTTAAGCACCCTCATTGCAGGAAAGATAGCCTATTTAATAAATGGTGTTGGAAAAACTGGATTTCTACCTGCCAAAGATTAAAACTCGACCCGTACATATCACCATGCACTAAACTAAGATCAAAGTGAATTAAAGATCTAAATATTAAGACAGAAACACTAAAATTGCTGGAAGATAAGTTAGGCAGAACTCTTGAAGACGTTGTCACAGGAAAAAACTTTAAGTATAAAACCTCATTAGCAAGGGAACTAGCACAAAGAATCAACAAGTGGGATCTCATCTTATTAAAAAGCTTCTGCACTACAAGAGAAACCACCAACAGAGCTAAGAGACAACCTACAATGTGGGAAAAAACTTTTAGCAGTTGTACCTTAGACAAAGGACTACTATCTAGAATATGTAAAGAACTGAAAAAAAATCAGACCCTCCAAATTCAAAGAACCAATTCAAAAATGTGCATCTGAAATGAGCAGACATTTCTCTGACAAAGAAGTAAAAGCAGCAAATAAACATATGAAAAAATGTTCAACATCACTGGTTATTCAAGAGATGCAGATGAAAACAACACTGAGATTCAACCTCATCCCAGAAAGAATGGCTGCTATCAAGAAATCAACCAATAACGAATGCTGGTGGTGTTGTGGAGAGAAAGGAATCCTTCTCCATTGTTGGCGGGAGTGCAGACTGGTGCAACCACTGTGGAAATCAGTATGGAGAGACCTCAAAAAACTAGGGCTAGAGGTTCCATTTGACCCAGCTATTCCCCTGCTGTGTATCTTCCCAAAAGAATTAAAAGAATTGTAGCAAAGCAATATATGTGCATGGCGGCATGTCCATGTTTATAGCGGCACAGTTTATAATAGCTAAAACTTGACAACAGTCCAAGTGACCGTCAACTGGAAACTGGATAAAGAAGATGCGGGTTTTTTTTTTTATAAAATGAAGTACTACTCAGCCATAAAAAATGTGAAACTAGAGACATTTATAGCTCAATGGATGCGTATTGAGGCTATCCTCTTAAGTGAAATAAATAGGACACACATGTGTAAATACTGAATAGTTTCTCTAGTGTGAGAGACTGAAAGTGTGTATAAAGATTAAAATGAGTATAACAAATAATTGATAATTTGAAATAGAAGAAAAGGTCCAAAGGGGTAGGGGTGGTCTGAGGGGAAGGGGAAAGGAAAGAAGGGAAAGGAAAAATTATGAGAAAAGAAAAGAATGCAAACGAAGTCTATGTATATAGGGAAGCTTGGAGGGGATGAAGGGCGCACAGGTAATGGGGAGAAAATAAGAACCAAGATGCATCATGTACAGGTACAAGCACTCAATGATAAATGTAAACGTATTTATACCTAAAATGTACCAATAAAAGAATTTAAGGGGAAAAAAAGAGTAATGATACTTTTCTGGATAAGAACCAACATAAATTGAGAGAGAATATTTTAGAAGTTGTAATCCATTTCTACATTTCTGGAACTCATTTCTTCATCCCAGACAAACTGCATCACACCATTTCATGTTTTAGTTTTCATAAGGACGATACACTGTGGTGTGCTGACTATGGGCCCCAACACCATGCTGCTGTACTTGAGATTTTAAATATGTTACCTAAGGCAAGTTAGACAATCTTCGCTGATCCTCATTTTTAGGATTTACGAAAATGAGAAAAATAATAGTATTTAATTCATGGCTTTTCTAGATGTCCCCCAAAACCTCATAGGTGGGACTTTTGGGAGGTGATTGGATCATGGATGTATGATACTGGATCTTAAGTGTGTGATATTGGATTAGTCCACTGTTGAGTTTAGAGCTGTGTGTGATGCTGGGAGGTGAAGGCTGGGGGGAGAAGTTGGGTCACTGTGGGTGTGGCCTGGAGATTATCTCTATCTGTCTGTTTGCCTGTCTGTCTGTCGTTATCTCTTGCCTTCAGCTCTTCGGCTTCCTGCCTTGCCATGAACTCTTTCTCCTTTGCAATGCATCTATCCCATGCCTGCCTGCCTTGGAACCTGCTGATTATGGACTGAAACCTCTACAAACTGTGAGCCAAAATAAACCTTTCCTCCTGTAACTTGTGGGTGTTGGGTATTTGTCCCAGCAATGAGAAAGTAACTAAGACAGGTTTTTAAATGAAAGTTAAATGAGATTAATGCATAGAAATGTTTAGCACTGAGAAAATGGTATTTTATAATCTTATTTTCAGTACTGAAATTCTTGAAATGTATTTCTTTCTCAGTAAATAACTATAATAACATGTAATCCTTATGGTCCAAATTTCTTCCTTAAAAGAAAACTAAATCTTTGATATAACTTATTCCTGGATTTTTTTTTTAGTAGATTACACTGGAAATTGAGAAAACCTTATCTCCAACTCTCACATTCTGTAATTTCTAAGGATTCGGTATTGTAGCTTAGTGCCTGCATGTACACACACACACACGCACACACAAGCGTGCACACAGACCCACATGTTTTTTCTGGTATTTTGATGATATATTTAGACATAGGGCCAGGTAGAAGTTGCAATCAAAAAAATCCAACTGGTTTTTATATTTAAGCAATACTCAAGAAAATAGATGATGCTACATTTTTCTTAAATATCATCAAGGAAAAAACTGAGTCTCAGGGAAGCTGTTGCCTTCCCAGATTTATATATTGAGTATTCAGTTAAACTAAGAATATAATTAAAGTTTCCCATTTCATAGTGTGACATTTTCCTTCCAAATGCATCCATGGCTAAGTCGTATCTATCTACTCACTGCCAATTTGACGCTTGTAGTGTGATTTCCCATTCTCATCTGCCATGGAAGGCTCTTGGAGGTCATGAGTACCCATTGAGTAAGCTAATCCTTCTTGAACCATAAACCTTAGACCTACTTGTCCATTTCCTCTATGAAATGCTCTCTAATGTGGAATTCCTTGATATGACACAGTTGATCTTTTTCCTAAATTTGTCTGTTAACATACTAGTTTTTTTTTGCCATCTCTACATTCCCTCTATGCTATAATTTAATTGGTAGTTTCTTTGCACACTGCCTTTTAAAAAGCTGAATTATATCTATTTAATAATTTAAAAAAATTCTAATGGCAATACTGTACTATGGTAGAAAAACTAGCATAAATTGCCATAAACAGATGAACATTAAGTACAATAGGATTTGAATAAAATAAATTCTTAATTTCTAGCTAGTTGCTGGTCTCTGCTGAAAACTTTGGACCTGAAATTTGTCCTCTTCATTATAGGAGGAGGGTAAAAATTATTAAAATTGTTTCTACTCTTATTACCTAGCTGAATTTTTCTCCTTAGTATCCCAAAGATGAAAATAGTGTCCTTTCCATATAATTAAATGTTACACAAAATCAAATCCACATACCCTTTAAACTAATGTTTCCAGTAGTTATCCTGGAATCATATTTCAGGAAATGCAAGCATATAGAATGACACGTAAGTTCCTCAACCTGGCACTAAAGGGCCCAAGATGTAACACAATTTTATTTCCAGCATTGCTATTATTCCTCTATGCACTTGCTGCCCTGCAGTGAAATAGAAACAGTCACTTTTCTTAAACTTTTATGGAACTTTCCACATATTCCTCATACGTTTTTCTCTACCTGGAATATCATCTCAAATGCTTTGTTCTTTCTTGTCATGTATTATGTAAAGCCTTTCTTGATTTCCTAACTGGAAGCATTTTTTAAAAAATGTTCAAAAATTTCTGCTTCTTCCAAGCTACCTCATTATTGAACTCATCATTCAATATTGTAATTATCACCTACATTACTCTTTGGTGGGGGAGGTCATGTTCCTTTAGGGCTTACTTACTCCACTCATTTTTAGCAACTGGCAGTGGACCAGCACTTAGTAGGCACTTGGAAAATATCTACAGACTTGTACAGATCTGGCAGTATTAAAGCTGGGTTGGTGTCTTAGTTACTTGGTCATTGCTGGGACAAAATACCTGACACCTGCAAGTTAAAGAAGGACAGGTTTTTTGTAGCTCACAGTTCATAGAGGTTTCAGTCCATAGTGGGCTGGCTCCAAGGCAGGGTATCATGGAAGAGGAGCATCACAGAGGAGAGAGAGCTCATGGTAAGGCAGTCAGGAAGCAGCAGTACTCAAGGGAGTAGAAGGGAAATAGATATATAGATGTAGATGATATAGATATCCAGGCCATGCCCACAGTGACCCGCCTCTTCCCACCGGCCCTTACCTCCCAACATCACACCTAGCTGTAAACCCCTCAGTGGACACACCATGATTGAATATCACACACCCATGATCCAGTCACTTCCCAAAAGCCCCCTCTATGCATGTATGAGACTTTGTGGGGACAGCTGGATATAAGCTATAACAGTTGAGTCTGGGTGAATTTGGCTTATTATATTTAGCTGTGTGCAGTGTGATAGAAAGGGAACTTAGGAAACATATCTGGCAGTGAGGACATCAGAATTTTTCTCTGCTGTCTTGAGTGTCTTTGGACAATCAATTGATTTCTGATCATTTGTGATGACACCAGATCTGCCCCTGATCATGTGTAGGGTGAGAGTTTTAGGCATTGATTATTTGTAAGGGTTGAAGGGAATGCCACTGAGAGAAGAAGGGGGTCTGGATGATGTCCAAAGGTAAACCCTGCCCTAGGATGGCCATTAGGTATTACTTTTCCTGAGTAGTAAAGCAGTTTGTGGTCACTAGCTCTTTATAGAGCTCTCCTCTGAGACACAAAACACTTGGACTCTAGGCTCAACCTAATTCATTTTTCATCTTTAAACATCCTGTTCCTCATGTAAACTGAAAGATAATAATGTTATGTACCTCCTAATGTTTAATGTGATGATTAAACGAGATAATGTGGGAAAGATGGTAATCAGTATTGAGTATATATCAGGTGTTCAATAAAAGACTGGTTTATTATTTTTTTGCATATCAAATTACATCTTAAAATCATGAAACAATTCAGATTAAACACAAGACGTATAATCTTAATGTGACACACATTTTTGTAACTAATAAAGCTAAAGTATTTGGTTAGTAATGTTTACATTTGTTCCTGGTTATCTTAACCTCTGCCTTCCATTCTCTGCGTTTCCTAAACTGCCCTTCCCTTCATGGATTGTGGTGTTAGTGAACAAATGATCCCAAGCACTTCTCATTTTTAATCAGAATAATGCTTTCTCCGTAGATTCCCACAGAAGCAGAGTCACAAGAAAGAGAGCTGCAAGAGCAGTGGGAGTGGGAGGAAGGGAGGAAGAAAGGCTCCATTCCTCCGGCTCTTCGGCATCTTGTTCTGACATGTTCCTTTACTTTCTGGATAATTTTAATCTCACCCACGACTCTGTCCGTGTTCCTCTGCTAAGCACACTCATTCATTTAAGACTGCAGCCATTTGGGCTCATGTACTTGTTGACAGAAAAAGAAGTCATAAAGCAACTCACTGTCAATACTTGAATTAGCTATTATTCTCTCTTCTATGTTTTTCTTTCTTGTCTTCGTGTCTTGTTTTCCTCCATTCCTTCTCCACCTCATTCTGTGTTTTACCAACAATCATTTGGATTTATTATAAGCTTCTCGGCTCTTTGTTCAATTTGATCTTTACTTTGTGCTCTACCCTGAAATTCGATATGTGAGTCTTCTCCCTTTATCCTCTCTGGCTTCATTCTATAACATTGCCACCTCCACTTGTTACTGTACCGGTTTCACCTGTCTCATATACTCCAGCACTTTCACTTAAATGTATGGCTACGTCTTTAATTTCTCCTGGTCACTTGTAGTCCTTATGCTCAAATATTTAACCTCCATTGATTTTCATTTGCACATTACAGTTTAGTTAAGACCATGATGTCAAATATCCTTTATAGATTTCTCATCTGTCTTTATCCTTTGGTCCTGAAGTAGCTTCCTAAGATGTGCTTACCCCCGCCTCCCACACCCTTAGGTGGTAGGCTTTCTATTTCACTGCTTACTACTTTTTCTTCTCCCTCTACTTATGTTGGATGTTGCTTTTCTTTTTCCTTTTCTCTTTTTACTCAACAATGGACATAATTTTGATTATTTATACAATCATCTGACTTAAGAAAAGTGATGAAAAATAGTGGTCAGAGATCTCTTCAGTTGCAGCTACCCAAAAACTCCTGCTACATTGTAGCAAGATTGAAGAGAAAAAAGAAACATTATTCATTAAGTAATACAGGAAGAGCTATTATGATGTTATCCATACAAGATAGAAGAAGGCCAAATGTTACCTTTATATGCAGAACTTTGACCATGAGATTATTAAGAGGTTAACTTGGGTGACTGGATCTCTGAATTTGAGAAGTAATGTGGGAATGTGCCTTGCTACTCCAAGTATAGTCCATGGTATCACAGTATGGACATCACCTAAATGCTTACTGGAAATACAGCCTGCTTGAAACACACACAATCAGAATCTTCACTGTTAAGAAATGTGTGCACATTAAAACTGGAAAGTACTGGTATAGAGGAAAGCCCCCTTCAAATTCATATCAAGCTAAGCTTTAGCACTTATACAGACTTAGAATAAGTTACTTCATCTCTTAGAATTTCCTATTACTCACCTATGACATGTGAGTAATAATACCTACCCTTCAGAGTTATTGTAAGGGTAGAAATAAAATATATACAATTCTGTAAATATTTTGACAAACATTTTTTAACATTTGACAAACATTTATTAACTGCCTGTTAACGTGCTGGGCACTTGGAAAGGCACTAGAAATTTGAAAGTGTACAAGACATAATCCTTCTATCCAGAGACTCTCTCTCTTTTGAAGAATGAGATCTACCTACCTATAATTATAGAACACAGAATAAATGCCAGGCATCACGGAAGGCACACTATGCCATTCTGTTTGTTTCCCAGGAAAACTGAGGCTAAGAAGGGCTGAGCATCTTGCCTAGGGGCACTCAGGAAGAGGTAGACCAAAAAATAATAATAATAACCCTACTAGTATAAGTTATAGAGCAAGTACTATGCAAAAAGTAGCTGTTATGGGGCCAGGTGTTTAGCTCAGTGGCACCACGCCTGGCTTGCAAGCTTAAGGTCCTGAGTTCGAGCCACAGTACCAAAAAAAAAAAAAAGTAGCTGTTATGATGAAGGCAGAAGGGCAAAATCAAGAACTGGATGAAGAGTCTCCTGCCATGGGGCCCCCAATTTTGCATCTTTTCTTAAGAAATTAATTCCTTCCACTGTGTGCTGTTTCTGTTGTACAGATGCCTCCCAGCTGGAGCTGGAACTGAGAAGTCACCTGCAGAATGTTGATACTCACTCTCCTTCCATCTCCATGTGAAAAACAAAAATTTGTGGTTAAACTTCATGTGCCTTTTAACTCCCCAGCAGCCAATTGATCTCTTCTGTTTCTGTGTTGGGGATGAATTTATTTTGTGTGTTATTTCCCCCTTAAATTTTAAGGACATAAATCTTCATGAAAAGAACAAAGGGAGAAAAACAACTTGTAAATTATCACAAGAAAAACCCCTGCTAAAAGCAATAAGTTTGTTGACAGATGGCAGAATCAGTTGAAAAGCGAGTACCATATTTACTAAGTCTAACCCATTTAGTAAGCCAAAAAAGTGTTATCTAATTCTATCCCCTGTGTATGTGTGTGTTTTGGAATAAACAGATGCCTAATGAGGAATGTGTCTAGTGTAGTTTTGGAGGAACCTGGTTAAACCCAGGTTTTGATTCAGGGTTTGATTTTGACAAATATCAGTGTGCAAAGTCGAATCTATTGTAAATAAAGTCATCAGAATAAAAACAGCATTAAAATGCTGTCAAAGCAATAACATTAATTTCAAAAAAACAACATATCCTAGATGATTGTATCACATAAATTTAATTTGAATTTTTTTGTTATTTATGTAGTTTTATGTCAACTACAAAGTACTATAAAGGACACAGGCCCTGTCACCATTAGGAAATCTGGACGTGTGCCTTATTAGTATAATCAATTTAGAGGTTATGAAGGTTCTTTGAAAACAACATGGAAATCATTCATGAAAATGTATGTTTGTTTATGTTGTGCACAATATGACCCTCACCTTGACTTCCTCCTTTCAAAAGCCTCAGTTTTCTAAAAGAAATAAATGCTAATCCCTCCACTACCTTATTTTGAATATTGAATTTTGAAACTAATCAGATGAAAATGTATCAAGATGTAAAGAAGAAATAAAGTTTGGAATACTGAATATGTAAAAGGAATTTAGAATAGACTCAGGTCTTCAGTGAGCTCATGTACCTTGGTTTCTAGAAGGCAGGTTTATTGGTTATTATTTCAGAGCCCTTGTGGATTGGTGACACATCGAGATCAATGATTTCCACAGGGTCAACTCACAGGCATGCCTTACTAGGTGGTTGGCATACATGAAGGAAAAAGTCAAATAATTTTCTCTCTCTCTCTCTCGCTCTCTCTCACTCTTTCTCTCTCTCTCCTCTTTTCTTTTGTTTAAAAGTATAGAAATATGATTATTAATCAATCAATTATTCAATTACTATCACACAAAGTAAACTTTGAAACTAGCTACAATACAAGAAAAACATGTCCTAATGATTAAAAAGCCAATCCACTAAAAGCACAATAGTAATAAAAGTGCATACATCTAATAACAAAAGTTCAAAGTATACAAAGCAAAATCCTGAAATAAAAAGACAAATAGAAAAAGTACCCAATCATAATTGAAGGTTTTTACACTCTTCACCTAGTACTTGATAGTACAAGTAGTAAATGGATCATAAAGATACAGACTATCAATTAGGGCTAGACATTTACTATGCTGTACTTAATAAATTCAGAATATGCATCCTTTTCAAGTGCATATAGAGCATGTGGTATTTCATTGAATTTTTTTTTTTTGGTACCGGGGATCGAACTCGGGTCCTTGCGCTTGGGTAGCAGGTGGCAAAACCACTGAGCTAAATCCCTGGCCATTTCATTGAGTTTTAATTTGTGTTTTTGCAACTAATGAGCATAAACATACTTTCATATGTTTCGTGGCTGTTCGGCTATTCGTACAGAAGCCATGCTCTGTCTAGATGTCCTTACCCAGGAAAGTGCAGCTTTACTTCAGCAGCTGCTGACACCTCACATGGGCCTCTCAGAGTCTCACTGTGGACTGAAGGCAGCCACCTGACCCTACGGAAGTCTTCTTGCTTGGAACACAGAAATTATGCCACTTCTCCTGAGAGAGTCCATACAGTGACTGATTGATGTTGGAAACAACAAGCCTTTTATCTGGGTGGGACAAGCACTATACTAGACATGTTCCTCATGTTCCAGAACTCCATATAGGCTATGACTGAGATAAAAAAAAGCAAGAAAGAGAATATATATAATTGACCATGCGTATGTGTGTATAATTATGTGAAGGAATTTATTAGGTATTTGTGGGAGAGTCGACAATGGCCATCTGTGCACTGGAGAGCTGAAGAATCCAGTAGCTGCTCAGTCCATGAAAATGGAAGCCACAAAACAAGAGAGGTCAGGTTGTAGTGCCAGTCCCAGGTCAAAGGCCTGGAAGCTCACTGGAGGTTTATTGGTGCAAGTGTGTTGGAAGGTTCAAGAAACTTGAGCCCGATGTCCAATGGTGATGGTGAGGACTGGGCTCCTCCGAAGATGGGAACACTTTGCTCTTTTCTCCCTTTTTTCTCCTGTCAAGTATACAAGCTTACTGGTTGGTGCCGTCCACAGCTGGGTGTGGGTCTTCTTTTCAGTTTGGTGGCCTGTATGTCAATCCACAGACATACTCGGGGATAGTGCTTTACTGATCATTTCTTAATGTATTTAAATTGGCATATCATGATCAATGGTCATAATCCAACCCTTGTAAACTTGACAACCAGACACATCTTCAACCGTACTTAATCTCCAAGTACAGCAGCCAGTTCATAATTATGGGTAACGTGATACAGCTCTCCTGCATGCATACAGAAATGTACTAATTCTTTCCCCAGAATAGAAGGCAGAGTTTTTCTTTGGATGATGCTTAGTCTTCTAAAATTCCACAACTTAAATATTATAATGTAGATTTAATAATAGTTATCAATATTCAATCTTATGTTATGAAGAAAGAAAACAAAAATATATACTTAACATATGTGTATATATGCATATACATATTAACAAAGTAGCAAAAAAATACTCGTGACTTTACAATCCTTGATTCTGTAAATGGTAATGTGGTCATTGCTGGAATTTATAAGTACTTACCTCTGTTACCCATTCTGTATTCCTTGGACTTTAGGAAGCAACTCAGTCTTTCTTGGTTCTTTAGCTGGTAGAGTGAGCCTCACCTTCATTCCTGAAGGGTCTTGACTATTTGCCATTCTGCTTGGATTGGGTTGTTGTGGGTTCTCACTGACCCTAGTAACAGGGCATGGTAATATCAAGAGATACCTTACGAGATCTCCTGCTTTCCAAATATACTTTTCCTTGTCTCCATTGTGACAGTCCAATTTTTTCCTGATATTCTGCATCAATCATCCCCACCTTTTTTCAGTCTGTTGATTCGGAGTCATGAGCAGCCCAAAATGACCAAAGGGAAGTCTTAGCTTCCAGTCCAATGGAATCATTGTTGTGCTTCCTGTGAAGCCTTTGCTGCTCTGGAACTAAGACTCCTAGGCCAGCAGAGCATAAGGTAGCAAGAATAGGAAACAAAAATTTTGGTAGTGCCTAACTAGGGATAGTGGTGAGTGGTACCATTTCAATGTCCATTCCTGCACCTGTGAATCCTGGCTATGGGAAAAATAGTACCACATACTACATGCTCACTCAGAGCATAAACAGTCTTTTGAAGACCTGTGCCCCAGGCCTGAAAGGTATTGCCACTTAGCTGGCACTGTAATTGCATCTTCAAAAGGCCCTTCTACCATCTTTATCAATCCAGCTGCTTCTGAGTTCTTCTGAGTTGGGGAACATGATGAGATCAGTGAATTCCATGAACATGTGTCCTTTGCTGCATGTCTTTGACCATGAAGTAAATTCTTTGGTCAGAAGCAATGCTGTGTGGAGTATTATGATGGTGGATGAGGCATCTTCTAAGTCCATAGATGGTAGTTCTGGCAGAAGCGTTATGTTCTGGGAAGGCAAATCCATACCCAGAACAAGTGTCTATGCTAGTAAGGCCAAAATGCTACTTTTTCCATGGTGAAAGTGGTCTAATATAATCAACCTGCCACCAGGTCACAGGCTGATTACCCAGGGGAATGGTACCGTATTAGAAATGCTGTGTTGGTCTCTGCTCCTGGAAGACTGGGCATTCAGCAGTGGTGGTAACGAGGTCTAACCTGGTGAGTGGAAGTCCCATGCCTAGCCTCCATCCCTGCTACCATGCACACTTTGTTTTTAAACCCACTGGCCAAAGGCAGGGGTGACTGGCTGTGGAAAGAGGTTGCCGGGTATCCACAGAACGCGTTATCCTGTCCACTTGATTATTAAAGTCTTCTTTTGCTGAGATCAAAGTTTGGTGAGCTATACGTGGGATACGAATATATTCATATCCTTTACCTTTATGGAGAAGTCTATCCACACACTTCCCCTCAAAATATCTTTGTCTTTTTCAGTCATGTTCTTTCCTGACCATTCAGCTAAACCATTGGCTACAGCCCATGAATTAGTATGTAGTCACACATCTGGCCATACTTTCTTCTAAGCAAAGTGTATGAGCAGGGACATGGCCCAAAGTTTTGGCCACTGTGAAGATTTTCCATTACTGTCCTTTAGGGATGTCCTGAAAAGGGTCTGCAGTGATGTAGCTGTCCACTTTCAGGCGGCGGTGCTTGCATAATGTGCAGAACCATCCATAAACCAGATCCTTGTCTTCTTTCCCTCTGTCAACTGATCACAGGGTACACCCCATGAGGCCATAGGTGCATGGTGGGGACAGAAAGGAGTATAACAGGAGTAGGAACCATGGGAATTAGGACTACTTCTTGGTGTAACTTACCTGATTAGGCTAGATCACAGAGATATCATTTCCATTTGATGATAGTGTTGCTCTGCATGTCCGACTTTAGGGCTAGGTGTCAGGCCTCACCTAGTTCATGATGGGCAACTCAGGTGTCCTGAAGTTAAGCATGCAGTTTGCACTAAGGCCCAGTAGCAGGTCAGGAGCTGTATCCCAAAGGGAGAGTAGTTGTCTACAGATGATGGTAAAGTCTTGCTTCAAGTTCCTAAGGGATTCTGCCATAATTCACCTATGGGCCCTTCCAGAGGCTTCAAACACCAACCCTATTTGCCACTGACACCCAAAGAACCACTGAATCTGCTGGATTATGTGTCCCCAGTGCATTGTCAGACATCCTGCATAGGAACCTGGACCTGTTGCTGAGCCTTCTCTTGTTCTGGGCCTCAAGCAAAACTAGTAGCTTTCTGAATCACTCAGTAAATGGGCTGCAGTAACACACTAAAGGGAGGGAGGTGTTGCCTCCAAAATCTAAACAGACCCACTAGATGTTGTGCCACTTTCTTGGTTGTAGGAAGGTCCAGATGCAATAACTTATCCTTCACTGTAGAAGAGATATTTGTGTATGTGACTCTTGAATTTTAGTTGGATTTATTTCTCATCCTCTAACATACAAATGTTCACATGGTACAATCAGCATAATGTGATCAATGTAATGGACCAGTGTGAAACTTTATGGAAAACTGTTTTTAACATACTGACTTTATATCCATATTTTGGTAAATGCTGTTAATGCTTATTCATTAATTCACTTGGTTTTGTTAGGTTGACATTCATATAATCTAATAGCAATTGTTTTCCCCCTATTTTCAGTGTCTTAATCTAATTTCTTTTTCTTAATTTATTTTGTTGACCAGAACTTCCAGAAAAGTGTTGAATAGTACTTATAGTAGAATGCAATTGTCTTATTTCTGAATTTTTGTTGTTACATTTTTTGGCATCTTTCTTGTTGAAAATTTTGTTAAAGATGGTGCCTACTCATAACTTGCAAAGGTCTATATTTAAAAAATTACCAATAAATACTGAATTAAAATTAGAAAATTTCTAAATTGTGACCTAGGACTAGGTAGTGATATACCGCTGAGGTAGGCCAGTAAAGGCATATTGCTGGCACAGCCAGCTAGACACATATTACTTCTGGTGGGCCTTATGTATAAGTACAGAGAAAAAGCATTTGGCAAATCAATAGCAAAATGCCCAGTAAAAGAAGATGTGCTAATCTGCCCAAGCAAGAAAAACACATATGGCACAGCAGTTGCAGTTGAAGTCACCATTTGATTAAGCATACAGCAATCTACCATCATTCTCCAACATCCATCCATCTTCTGCACAGGCCAAACAGCAGACTTAAATGGGGATGTAAAAGTTGCATCACCTCTGCAACTCTCAAACCCTGGATGGTGGCACTAATCTATTTTTCCAGGAAGCAAGTCTGAAGGTTTCCATTTGGCCTTTCCCATCATAATAGCCCTCACGCCACAGGTTAGGGAACCATCATGGGGATTCTGCCAACTACTAAGTTTAAATCCCCCAATTATTAACTGGGAAAATTACCACAGGATGGACTTAAGGAAGTACTAGACCCATTATGAATGAAACTTTGGCTAAAACTCCACTGATGCTTTAGCTGATGTTCATAGGTCTCTACTCTTGCTGGAGGGTCACAATGATGTTTTATTTCTCCTAGAATCAGTATTGGTTCAGAACTAGTGTCCAGTAGTCTCCAAAATGTCTGATCATTTACTTTCCCCCAATGGACTGTTACCTTGATAAAAGGCAGCAGTTCCCTTTGGGGAAGGATGGGAAAAAGACAGCATGACTTTTGGTAGAGCAACAGGCTCCTTCATCAAAGGGACCTGACTTCCCCTTTGTTCAAGCATTTCTGGGTCTATAAACTGACTCAAATATGGGAGTTGACTGAGGGGCTGTGATTCTCTGTTGCTAGGATTTGAGGCAGATTTTTGTTTATTTGTCTTAAAAATTTTCTGCTTATGCAAATGCAGCAAAAATTTAATAGGTTTCCTATATACTTCACTTTCCTGTATACTTCACTTCATGTGGGAATAGCATGATTAATTGGCCAACACTATAAGTCTACATGTGTCAGACCATTCCAAGCATTGCTTTGGTTTTGCTGACCATTACAGTAACTACACCCACTTTTTTGCTTTTGACAGTTGAGTAGTGCCACTTGGGCACTGCCACTGTGGAATCCAATTATACTCATCGTATTTAAGTTTCCTAATTGAGTGACTGCAGTCTTCATCATAAAGTGTGGCATATAGAGAATGGCAATGATGGAGCTCTTCAAGATCCTGGTGTTCCCCTCACAAATATGTTTCTCAAGATAGCAGTGAAGGATATGTTTTCTAGACTCTGCCAGTATGAAGGAGCAGGTTTTACCTGACAAATCCATTCCAGCATTCCCATTTTTCTAAGCCTCAAATATCCCGGTCAACAATGAACCAAGGAATATTAGGCATCTCCAGCTCATTCACAGTGTGCCATCCTTTGATCTCTATTTCAGCCAAACAACTAAATAAATTCTTAACACCTTTTAAAACACCATGAGCTGGCATATTAAATCCAGAATCTCTACTTAGTGGACCGTCTTCAGAAATTCAACCTGATCCAAGTGTATGTTTCTTTCACTATTATCCCATACTCATAAAATCCATTCCCATACTTATTCCTCAGACCTCTGCTTACAAAAGTTAAAAAACTCAAGAAGTTCTTTGGGACCATAGCAGACCTGTTCATTGGTCAGGAGCCTGCTGAGAGTCGATCTTGTTCTAGGCCTAGAGGCAAAAATGGGTAGTGAGGGTGGCTTCTGAGGAACATCACCATTGTCTTCCTTGGTAACTACATTGGGAAAATCACTACTGTTTTTATAAGCAACACAGGATGTTTCCTCAGATGGAGTGGCCAACATCACAGGGGTTGGGGGTAGGGATGCTTCTGCTCCTGAGAGTGGGAAAATTTCTCCCTCTGGCAAAATAATTTCATCAGGATTTAGGAGGCCTAGCTTCATCAGGTTTTCCCAAATATCTCCATTCCCATTTATAGAATCACATTCTTTTCTGATCAGTGCCCTTACTTTATTTAACTGCACATACTCTTCAAGATTGAGCATAAAACTTGCACTATAATTCGGTCAGTTACATTACAAGGGCTTGTGTTCAGCTTTTGACAACTTCAGCCTTGGATTCTCCTTCAGGACATACTTAGAAGACTTCAGTTTGTTTAGATGTCTGAAGCTGGGAATTTGACTGTTTGAACTTCTTATTTTCTTGTATTACTTTGTCTGGAGATACTAAGAGCAGCTAGCCAGCATCGTTATATTTCTCACTCTTCCAAAAATCTTCAAAAGTATTATATAAAGCCTCACTAAATTCCTTGCATCTCACAAATGATGAATTAGGGTAATCAAATGGATCTATGTGGCATATTCTTTTAATCAGTTCACACCACTATCAATACTCTGCACCATCAGAAGGAGAGTCCATGGCAACTTCTCTAGGAACCACTAAACTGATTACAGAAATTCATCCTTACAATTCTCTTTCTCTATAGCCAATTCTGGCACCAAAATCTGCATTAGTTAAGGTTCTTTAGAAGGAGAGAATCAATAGAAAAATATATGCATAATTATGCAATGAGATTTATTAGGTAGCTTATGTGATCAGAGGTGGGAAAGTCCACAAAGACCATCTGCACACTGGAGAGCTGGAGGGTCCAGTAGCTGCCCAGCTCACAATTTAGGAGCTGCAGAACAAGAGGGGACAAGAATGCAGCACTAGTCCAAGGCCTGGAAGCACACTGAAAAGTTTCTCACTGCTGGAAGTCTGTGTTGAAAGGCAAACTAGAGTCCAATGTCCAAAGGTGATGGTGAAGACTGGTGCTCTCCAAACAAACAAACAAACAAACAAACAAACAAGAACACTTCCTTTTTCCCCTTTTTGTTTTGTGCAGGCTATAGGCCTACTATTGGTTGGTGCCACCCACATCTGTGGTGGCTCTTCTTCCATCAGTTTGCTGGCCTACCTGTCAATCATCCACAGACACACCCATAACTGTTTCATTAATCTCCTAAGCATTTCTTAATCCATTCAAGTTGATATGTCATGATCAACATTCACAGAAAGGAGAGAGAGAGAGAGAGAGAGAAAGAGAGAGAGAGAGGAGAAAATGGCTTTTCTTCTTGCTCATACCAGCTGGGAATGAGAGCTATGTGTGTACAGGAAGGCACACATATTCAAGGCAGGGCCATTGCCAATTCTTTCATTTCAGTTCACCCAAGAGAAGCAGTGAAACAGACTAGGGCCTTCTACTCACTTCAGTCCTTGTTTCTTTAAGGTAAAAATCATTAGGAGAGGAGAAAACTTTTAGCTGCTTTTTATCAAAACAGTGGTGTGCTGCATTAGAGGATCAGAATAACCTTGATTCCCTTGGTTTGAAGCCCTAAAACATTTTTAAACCCAAGGTTACCAGCTGGGTTGGGCTAGTTTTTCAACTTGGCAGAGCTAATCCTGTAAAGCCAGTTAGCAACACACATTTTCCAGGTGGTAGCCTGTTCTTTTCCCTTTTCTTCTAAAATTAAAAGAAATAAATAAATGTAGTTTAAGATCACAGAGAAAATTATTGACATTCTTCTGGGTAGTTTCAACCAAGATTCAAATCCGGAACTTCTTTTATTTTTTCTTTTCTTTCCCGTAATTTGCTGAGCTGCGCTGTGCTGCTTGGCAAGCTACTTAACCTTTCTGAACTTGAATTTAGAAAACTCCAAAATACTTGACACATTTCTCCCAAGGCGCCAGTGGAATTAGTGAGTGAATCAGCAAATGTGTTTTATGATTCCTGGAAAAGTCAGCTCACATTTAAAAAAAAATACATACTGGGTGGTGTAAAATAAGTTTTATCAAATACTTTGCCCATCTGTCCTAATGTGCTATTTTAAATGAGCACTCCAGTTTTTCTTTGTTATTTAAGGACTTGTTTTATTTATGCCTTTCAAAGTTTCTCTAGAAAGCCAACCTAGATAGCCTTCCTTTGATGAGGCAAAGCCTAGAAAAGCTGAACCTTGAGCAGTGTGCATCTCAAACTACACTGATTAGTTTTTTTAATCTTTCTGTTTGAGAAATAAAAACTATATTAGATATTTTTAAACTTCAAATATAGAGCAAGGACCAGATAGTAAATATTTTCAACTCTGTAGGGCACATAATCTCTGTCACAGCTCTTCCAATCTACCTGACATGAAAAGCAACCACAAACAATGTGAAATGAACGAGCATGGCTGTATTTACAACAACAGGGAGCAGGCTGAATGGCCTAAGGGATGTAGTTGGCCAGTTTGTGACTTAGATGGTGGGAGAATTCCACACTCATCCTACCCCTTGTGAACACACACACACACACACACACAGTTTATGGTTTGGTGCTGTAGGAAATAGTAAAATATCTAATCACTCCAACCCACTTTTGCCATCCCCAACAATTGAGTCCTATCCATTAATTTTCAGATTTTAAAATTTTGTCTTTAGTTTTTTTGTGTGTGTGTGGTACTGGGGATCGAACTCAGGACCTTGCATGTGCAAGGCAGGTACGGCACCACTGAGCTAAATCCCTGGCCCCTTTAGTTGTTTTTTATCTTATGGTTACCTTCTGTTTAAATTTGTTTTGCAAACTCTCTGTTTTCAAAAATTTCAAACTTACAGACCATAATAATGAATAGCCATATAAATAGTAATAGGAATTCATCAATTTTTGACATCTTGCCACGTGTACTTTATCTCTTTCCTATACTTTGCCAAGAATTTGAAATTAAGTTTCAGACATAAAGACATCATAATAACACTTGGTCCCTTTGTACTTCATTTCTCTCCTTACTAAAACAAGACCATTCAAACCATTGTCACACTCTCAAATGAGCAAGAGAGTACTGAGTACTGCAGAGAATGGTGCGATCTCAACACATAAATGTCCCTGGATGTCTTTCAGCTGATCCTCCCTTGTCTGCCCAGGCCGGAATTGAAACCTAATTAAGGAATACCCTTGTTGTGTATTTCCATGTCTCTTTAGTTTCCTTTAATCTAGTACAGCCTTCTTATATTTTTTGTTTGGTTTTCATAATGCATGTATTTTGAAGAGTCCAGATTAATTTTGTGGAGCATACCTCCAAATGTGGATAGCCAGTTGAGTTCCTATTACTATATTTAAGGTAAATATTTTTGGCAAAACAACTACACAGGATCTTCTCAGATTTTGTCATGTGCCACATCAGGAGGCATATAATTTATGTTTACTCATT
Organism: Heterocephalus glaber; assembly: GCF_000247695.1. Next base: position 691,556 of record NW_004624763.1, on the reverse strand, counting down.
ACTGGGAATGCTAACCTTGATTTTTTGGAGCTGGGAGAACATATCTCTCAGGTTTTGGTTTGTAAACAGGAAATATTGTGTGGTATGATATCATAAAATCATGCGAATATTCTGTCCCTCGATAATGCCTGATCTTGGTGTTTGAGCAAAAGGATGATTTTCTCAATTCTTTTCAAATTTATTAGATGCCATTCTTACTGAAATAAAACCTTTGCCTTCTGTCCCTGCCCTTTTGTGGAATATTATAGTCTCAAGGATTCTTTTTGCATTCACTGTCTTATAATCTATTGCCTTTGTTATTCTTTTTGATGAAAAAATAGTAAGCATTTTGGTTAGTGGTAACCCATAAGCTAATTTTGTGTCTTTCACACATGTTCCCATCATTGACTGAGTGCTTCAGTGCAAGATTTTCCAGGATTATTTTATATTTTCACTGCCTATACTGGGAACCAAGTAAGGTGCCTTGTTTTCTTGTAGATGGGGATACTAGTAAGAAGCCAGTATCTTCACAATAGTTGTGCTTGTCGCTTCTGGGATGTTGTTAATTCTAGATTCTTTCAGTGAATAGCTGGGGTATGTATCTTTAAAAATATCAAGTTCATGTGTGTCCCTCCAATTTATCACTAGAGTTCTTCATCTTTGTCCTAGTCTTTATATTTTTTCTCCACAAAATGAGAACTCTTTTTCTCAAATATATCATTCTATTTACTTTGTGACTTTTATTACACATGAAAAGATTTTAGATTAGCACTAATAGAAACCCACTTTGTAAAGTTTAGATTTTCTTTATACTTCTCTACTTTTTACATTGTATGCCACCAAGGTTATAAAAAGATGCTACATTTGCAAGTAATGCTGTTTAATTTTTTCTTTTTCTCTATGGGTATGCTGTCAATTTGATTAAAAATTAGGTTTCATTTTTCTGTTTGTATTCAATTTTAGGGTTAGATTTTTACACATTTTCCAATTTGATTCTTATAATTTAAAATATTTATGTTTCAAGTGTTAAAACTATATTTTAAAAGGTAATTGAAAACATAGAAACAAGAGATGTCACTTCTATTTCTATTCCTTCTATCAAATTATACAACTCCTATAGACAATAATGATTATCACTGTACATTTTATCTAGTTTTAGCTTTTGCTTTTGTAAAATTAGTAGCATGGTCCAATCTATGTCTAGTGCCACACAGTGTCTCGTAAGATGGCAGAAATCATACGGGAGACTCCTGGTGGGGATAGAAAGGAATTTTAAGATTCCAGATCTTGGGCACTAATGCATTTCCTGGTGGTTTAGTAGGCATGGGTAGGAAGAACAGACTCTATGAACAGCACAGATACTCACGTTCCCAAAAAACAACCAGGCTTACCTCAGGCCCATTTCATTTGTGGTCAAGACAGAAGTTCAGACTGAATTTTTTCTAAGTCTCATGACTTGTAAGTCCCTTGAATTTTGATATAACCCAAGGTAAGAAGAGAACCTGAAAATATCACTGATATTGAACTTTTGTTTGTCAGAAGAAACCGAGAAATGAAGACAAGGTGTTCTTTACTTTTCTCATTGTGAAATAAATTCATTCCTGTTCTCAAATCATTTTTCCATATGCATTTGTGTCTATGTATATGTGTGTTTACCGAAATAGCACAGTATTCTAAATATTTATTGAGTGGCGTGTTCTCTTCTGTGTCTCATTTTTCTCACTTACTAAAATACATTGGACATCTTGTGTTGTTTGGAACACCTGCATAGCATTTTATTATATAGATGTGTATGCTTTTTGTCTTTAATATGGTACTATTAGGATAAATAAGTTAAAATATCCAGAGAATATTACATAGACCTTTTGAAGCAGAGTTTACAACTGATTATACTACTGTAAGAAAGTTTAAGCTCTAAGAAAGTTTGTATTTTTGTTTCATATGGAAAATAACTGCATAGTAGTTTTTGTATTTTGTCAACATTGACAGATGGTAAAAGAACAGCCCGGGAGGAGGAGAAGTGACCCAAATTACTTTGGTAGTGTTAGAAAAGATATCAAAGCAAAAGGCAGACATTCCTGGTGGCAAAGACTTTGTCATCTTACTCAGCTCTTTCAAACTGGTTACAAACTACTTTATTGCACTCTACTGTATCACTTTATAATAAAGTAATTCCTATTTTTTAGCTTTCACATTGAGAAAGTATCTTAGCCTATGAAAAAAAGGATCTCTTCAGTTCACAGGAGGTTGAGAATAATTGTAAAGAAAGTTGTTCAGAAATCTGTCCTATCATAACAATATGTGGAAATGGAGTATATCAATTTACCCTTCAACATGAAAAGACAAAAAGAAACTTTCCAAGGAGCATTATACTGTGGGTTTCAGGAAACACATCAGCAAGAAATTAGGAAAATTTTTTTCTTTTTGGAAAAATTTTGATATCATTTCTCTCACTCCTCACTAAGCATGTATCAGGAATGTAGTGTTTTGCACCATGCCAGGCTTAAGTTGTCAGTTGATTTACCAATGATATGAAGAACATTCTGTTTTTCCAATGGGAGTTACTTGATCCATTTTTCCTTCTTAGCATATTATGGAACTAGTTAACCCAATTGCCTTTAAGGTAAAAACGCTAAGCCACCCAATTTGCATATAGTCTTGAAAAAAATTTTTTTTCTAAAACACTGAAAATGGTTTGTGTCTACAGTGTGTGTGTGTGTGTGTGTGTGTGTGTGCGCGTGTGTGTGTGTTGGGGGGTAAATTATAGAAGCTTTAAAAATAGAAATCAGGTAGATTTTTATTTTTAAAATTATGTCATGAAGTTCCTTTGCCTGATTCTCTTCACATATAAAGCATCACATATAAAGCAAATCACAAATTCTTAGAAGACCTGGTTCCTCCTTCCTTCCCCTCCAAAGTGAACTCATCGTTCTTCCCCCATTTCTTACTACATCTCAGACAATTTTCCCTTTCTCTCATGATTCCTTCCAATAGGGCCTTGCCCTTGCTTAGCTTCTGCCCATACTCTTCTAGTTCCAAATAACTATCTTATTTTTACATCCAGTCCACTCAACTCTCACCTCCAATGAGATGCCTTTTCATACCATTTTATCTGGCAAACCTTCCTTCTAGTTAGATCACTCTGTTTTCTTAACATCAGTCATAACTCAATAACAATTTTGCTTATTTGTATAAATACTCATTCATTTTTCTATGTTCTATCTGCCCGGAATACATCTTATTGGAGGGTAAATGTCCAGAAGACAAGAACCATATTTTCCATGTCCACAGTTACAATTTCACAGCCTAGAACACTATGGCATGACAGATATCTACCAATTCATCACTGAATGACTGAGTAACCATTTGTATAACGGTCACACTCATTATGCCCATAAGAGAGCTAGTGAAAAATGCATTAAGTCTTTTCAGGCAAAATAAATCTACAATATAGATTTTCTTGTAGGAAATCTTTATTTCCCACCTCTTACTATGTTGAGAAACATGATTCCGGTGCTCTCGTGAATGGTGATGTTTTTCTAACTGTATTGTTTATCAAAATTTATTTTATCGCATCTTGAAGCCAAGGAATTAGAAAATGTTCTTCAGAGCAAATCCAGCAGTTTTGGACTTAATCTCCCTAGTAATCTCCGTGGTATGTGTTTCGAGTGAGAGAAAGGAGATGGCTGTCCATTGAGTTCATTTTTGCCACGAGTGAAATAATCACAGGAGCAACCCCAGCCGCAGGTGTCAGACTCCCTCCATGGCCAGTGGTTAACAAATCGCACAATTCATCCTAGGTCTATAAAACACCACCTGCCTAATGCCAAGACTTGCACAGGCATTCCTTTCGGAAGCAAATCTGATGCATCCAAAGCAAGAGACATCATAGTTGAACGCAACGACCCATATCTTGAACTTCCCCTTAGTGTTTCCTTGAAAAATTCTTGACTTTGTTAGATGGTGGTCATACTTGCACTAATTCTAGCTCACCCACCCTTTCTTAGCACATCCTGTTTTAACCTCCTTCTTTAGTCTTGATCCCTGAAGATGACCATGTTTTCCCCCTTCTTTCTCCTCTTAAATGAGAGTCAGTGATCACATATACTTCAATGACCTCCTGGGTTTGAGACAAAACCTATTTGCAGCAGCACTTGGCTGTAGAGTTTTCAGAACCTGCCTTAAGGAGTTTCTGATCCTTCAAGCTGTGCTCCGTTTCACCTTGCCAAAGGGCAGCGTCAAGAGGCCATTTTGGTCTGAACACCCATGTGAACTCATAGTCTCCTTTGTGCGGATGTGCAGTTATGTGGTCCACATGTGAATCTTAGAAATGCTCTACAGACTGTAAACTTTTCTAGAGGTACCAGACTTTCCACTATAGGACCAGATTCTTTGTGCCCTTGAGCTCCAGAATAATTTTTGTGATGGAACTTGGGGACCCACATACAACCTCCATCAATTTCCAGCCACCAATGTCTGTCAGTCCATCAGAATTTCTGTTTTGTGACCTATCTAAAATTCTGAGTATTCTTCTCTCATCCTTCACATATTGTTCCTCAGTTGTTTTTCTGGTTTGGGGTAGCATGGAGTTCCCATGTACTCCAAAACCTTCCTGATTGTTTAGCGTGGGTCCAACATGATCAGACCGATATACATCAGATGCCTCAGACTTTATCATTCCAGCTCTAGTATCACTTTGTCCACATTCCTACCACCTTCTTTCTGACTCTTGCATCAGCTGCTTGCCTGGTGTCCCTCCATCCACCGCTATCCCCACCAAACTTTCTTTCTCCGAATGGATAGGTTGGATGATCTTGTCATATGTAACGGGAAATCCTGTCACTTTTCTGCTTAAACCTTTTAAAGATGTCCCACTATTGTTAGAGTGAAGACCAAACTCTTTAATATGGCCTTTAAATAGAGTGAGCATACAGTTTCCCCAGGAAACCAGAATGGATTTGAATGTGAAAGGGGTGTGCTGTTATTAATTACACTAAGATATCTGACATAACTGTGCCCTGTCTTAGACACACAAGCAAATGTCATCTTACTCTCAGCTTCTACACCTATTTGTCCAATCATTTAACTCCTGATCATTTCCTCAGCAAACTTTATCCTTTCTGACTAATGTAGCCAGTTCTTCCGTTCTGCACTCACCACATCAGTTGCCTCCCTGACAATGTGCTTACATTAGTTGAAAGTTTATATTTATGGTGTGATTATTTCACCAGGTCTGTCCCTGCTCCCCCCAGTAAACTAGCAGCAGAAGGCACAGCACTATTTTATCTGCACCTAAAAGGAGCCTGACACATGGTAGTGCCTGCTCAATCAGCAGCTGTTGAGCAATTGATTGATACTACTCTCCCAGGGTTTATGTGGGAAACCTAAGGAATACAAACAGCACACTTTGATTCAGATAATCATCTAATGTATATTTGGGTGATACTTTAGAGCATGTTTCATTTTTAAAAATATTGAATTTGAAGTATCTGAAATGCTTACCTTCATAGTTATATATCCATAGAAAGTTCTCCCTTTTTCTTTTTAAGGGAAACAAATGCTTTGGTCTGCATAAGATGAGGTTATCAACATGGAGATTAAAACTCATGGTTCAATGACTGTATTCCATATTCATGAAATGAATAGTCCATAGTATATCCAAAATTTTAACTTCAGACACATTCACAATCAATACTGATCATCAGTCTAGCTGATTGTTCAGCGATCTGTGTCAATCATGATGACAGCTGAAATTCATTGATTGGCTATGTCCTACACAGGCATAGTTGCCACTAGGAAATAAATTTTTAGGAAGGAAAGACCTTTCTTAGGCCAATTTGTGGAACAGCTGTCAATTGTCACATAAGTCCTCAGATGCTCTTGTACCCTCAGAGGATTCTTCCATTCAAGTGCCAAGTGCTGTGGATGCTTCCTCATCCTGAACCAAACCTACTTTCAGAAGATGGACAGTTTTGTGAATTGGAAAGAGAATTCTAATTTCACTTATAGAAAATTCAGAATTTTAAGTATCATCTCTAAATATGTTAAAGGAATAGGAGATTTGGAGTGGGACTTACAGGCCACTATAGTCACCTCCAAGAGAAAGTCTATTGAGCTCTGTAATGAAGAATTAGTCTTACTCTCCAAGAAAAGGTAGTTTATATTAGTGATTTTGGACTCATGTTTAGAATACTGCTTCTATTCCTTCTTAAGATTTTAAGAATTTCTTCAGACAAAACAACTCTCTTTCCTGCCTGAAGGAAAATGGATAAATTTAACATAGAATTTAATATCAAATTATTAACCAATGTTGTTTTTAGTATATATAATTAAAAAATAAAATTTCATGAACATCTTCGATTGTCACAAAATCCATTTTTAATAAGTTATTGATAACAATATCTAGTGTGTTTCTTGGGATTGGGTTATTCTCAAACAACGTGGAGTTGGTCTTATTATAGGTCAAGTGACAGGAGGTGGGGAGGAGATAAATTTTCTATTGCTTTCTCCTTCCACCTTATGCCTCACATGTGTGTGCAGGCACCGTCACACACACAGAGGCAAGCACACACACCACTGTCTCTCACTTTGTCAATGCCCAATTGCCAATACATAATTCAGAAGAGAAGATAATTAGCCAGATAAGGTCAATAAGAAAAAAAATTGTGGAGATTCTGTCATACTTTGCCATTGTACACACTGTCAAAATGTCTGGAAACAGAAAAATTTATTGGGAAAATATCATTTGCATTTCCTAGACTTTTAGAACCCCCCTTGAAAGACCTATGTAAAGTTATGCTTTCTTATGGTAAGTGTGAGAATGAGCATAATAAATGGTTCTATAAAATATGAATATTGATTACAAAGTGAAAATAAAGGAATAAATATATTTTATCCTGTAAAAACGTAACGAGAGTTGAGAGATCAAGTGGTAAGGTGAGGCAGGAAGGAGACTGAAGAGGCATTTTAGCATCACTGTGTGATTCACTTTAGCTTCATTTTTTCTGCTAAACTCATGTAAAATTAATTACAATGGGATTTAATTTAAAAGTAGCATATATAATTTCATCTTGTTCTAAGTCCTAATTTTTCCCTCAGTATGTATGATCATTCTATGTTAACAGTGATTATTTTGGAGTGGTGATATACTTGTCTAACACTACTTCTTTTTTTAGTTAACATTTTGTGGCTCATAGGATTTTTGAATTTCAAATAATAAGCATGTGTTAGGCTGGGTATTTAGCTCAGTGGTGCCGCCACCTGCCTTGGAAGTGGAAGGTCTCGAGTTTCATCCTCAGTCCAAAAAAAAAAAAAAAAAAAAAGCCTGTGTCATTTTTAAAGTACCATAAAGTCATCTAAGAACAATAAAAAAGAAAGTTAAAATATCTCAGGGGATGACATGCTTTTATTTCTACAGTGTCAGAGTAACTTTCTACATCTTCATTTTCTTTATGTAATGTTCATGGATAAAGAAGTCTTCTTTGCCATATGATGATTGATTGATTGTGTCAACTTGAGTAAGAGAAGTTTAACTACATTGGCTCAGCAATTACACACCCTAGGGTGTGGAGGACCCACTCTAGGGTGCTGGTCACCTGGATGGTGTAAAGGGGAAATGAAGAAGGACGGATATGCATCTGTTTCTTTGGAGGAGCTCCAGACTTTGCCTTCACCTTGGACATCATCTCCTGGCTCTAGCATGGACTCTTCAGCATATGGAGCAGATCCTTCAGCCTTCCAGCGAAGACCCATCGGCTTCCTGATACAGACTCCCACGGGACATTGCAGGGAGCCCCAGACCTTCGGCTAGATCCTTCGGTGGTCTCCAGTGTGCAGACAGACCCTCTGCACTCTTCTTCATCTGATTCTGTGGGCTGCCATGGTAAGCCAATCTTGCAAATTCTTATATACTTGTGTATCTTTTATTATATGTTTTTTTCTGGCAAACACTGACTGATACAGCCAATGATTAGGTTAATAATTAGTAATTCTCATATTCATAGTGTTTCTCATATTTACATGTAGTTCATTCATTCATAGACCTTGTTTCCATTTTCTCTTGTCCTATCAATGCAAAATCCTTTTTAAAACCCTAAATAGAAAACATATATACAATTCTAGTATATGTGCTGCTGAAGCAAGCACAATAGAAAACATATATACAATTCTAGACAGTTTTTCAAAAATAAAATTAGCATCTGTGTATCCAAAACACAACTTATGAAATAGAATGCTCTGAGGAATTTTGAGACCTAAATCATAATTTTTTTTCTCCTTATTGTTCATTGTCTTTGTACTCCCTAGAAAAAAGTAATTTTTCTAAGTATCTTCTTCCTTTGTTTTTACGGAAATCCATTTATGAGTGTATATAGGAGTATTTTAAGTTTAATTTTATTGAGTTGTATATAAATTAACTCACTATCTGTAATATGCATTCTTCTGTAACACTGTGTTTTGAATTATATTAATTTTACGCATTGTTTATCCTCATGACTATACTGGTTTAGTGTAAGGGTAATTCAAATTTATTAATATAATGTAAATGGACAATTGAGCTGGTTCTCAACTTTTGGCAAAGAATAAATAATGTGGTAATGAATGTTCTTTAACATGCTGAAGTTTACATTTGCAAGAATTTCTCTAAAAGTTAATTTTACTTGAGTGAAGTTGCTGGTCTTTAAGGGTTGTGTATAGCAACATTTACTGAATGATATAAAATGCCCTAATGCAATTTTTCCAATATATGTCTCCTTCAGCTACATACCATTTATCTGCATAGCTGGTGACTTGTAATGCTCCCGGTCTTTCTAATCCTACCAATCTGATTTGTGGGAAATGGAATCTCATTGTGGTTGTAATGTGCATTCTTGTGATACTTAATAAGGTTGGGAATCTTAAAAAAACAAGCAAACAGACTTTTTGTTTCTCCTCTCTGACAAAATGCTTGTTCATAATTTTTACTTGTTTCTGAGGGGAGCTTTTTGTATTTTTATTTTTTAGTTTTATTTTTTTGGTATTGGTGTTTGAACTTAGGACCTTGTGCTTGCCAGGCAGGTGCCACACCACTGAGCTACACCCCCAGTTTTTAAAAAAAATTAATACAGATTCAGAGTAATTATTTGTCTAGTTAATAATGTTTACAAGTTAAAAACATTAGAGATGTCTTCCATCCACTTGTGGCATATCTTTACTTTCTTCTTATAATTAATGGAAGTTATTTTTTCACATAATCTAAATCTTAGATTTTTCTTTTCTGATTTCTGATTTGTATTTTCTTTTCTGGTTTGTAATGAACTGCTCCCATATCCCTAGTCTCATTAAAATACTTGTCTCTATTTCTTTTTTCTTTCTTTCTTTCTATATTTTCTGCAATGCACATTTTTATTTTTTATTTTAGAACAATACAAATGAATATTAATAAAAATTTAAAAATGCACTCTTCTGTAAGATAAAACAAAATTTCATAACAAAAGAGAGAATAACAATGGTTAATACACTGGGTATCATAATCTTAAAATAATGGCCAAAATGTTACTCAGAGTACAAGTCATAGACAAAAAAGCTTCTCTCTTCTATTTCTCTCTGAAATATATATGTGTGTATATATATGTATATGGGACATATATATATGTCACACTGATATTGACTTTTGGATATGATATTACAGATTTAATTTTATAATTTTCATCAATTGTTTCAGTTATGTCTTCATTAATTTGCAGTTAAAGCTCTGTATTGAAGAGTTTCATATTTAAGGGGATCTCTTTCTGGGTTCATTATTCTGTTTATTTTCTGTATTTATCAATTAAATAATCACCAAACCGTCTTATTTACTATGACTTTATAAAAAGTCTTCACCACTAATAAACAGCTATTCTTGGTTTATAAAAATCTTTATTAAGCATTTTAGAATTATTTTAATAAGTTTCATGCACAGCTCTTAAGGTTTTTATTGCAATTGCTTTAAATCTATATTATACTCTTGTCATTAATGTGGCATTTCTCATTTATTTAAATCTTTTAAATCTTTCTAATTTTTATACTTTCTTACAAAAAATCTTTTATAAATTGGTAGGCATTATTTTTCAGATCTGTATCTTGACTCTAATATAAATATAATACATAGTTTATTTTCTTTTTTAACTTAAAGATTAGCTTTATACTAATTCTTCAGTGTGTAAAGGTACATATTTTGACATGACTATATTTAAATCAACATAAATTTTTTATTCTCTAGTCAAATAATATGATTTTATAATCTTTAATGAGCATCCCTTCTTTTTTTTATCCCTTCTTAATTGATAGATAATTGTCTAGTTTTGATTATATTTTATTTTTCTTAATTCTATTCATTAGGAATTATTATAAATTTTGTATGCAATCAGTGTTTATTACTTAAATATTTACATACCTCTTTTTTCATACTTTTTTTGTAGCTTGTGTTTTATACTGGAGACAAATGTCTTCAGATCAAAATATAGTACATAAAATTTGCTCTAGTGAGAGTCTGTTAGTGGTAAACTCAGTTGTTTTTCAGAAAGTAATTTTATTTAGTCAGTGTTTTAAAAGATTGTCAAAGTATAGAATTCCAGGTATGCCATAAGCTTTCATAATATACTTGAAAATATCACCTCATGGGGTTCTAGTTTCTGCCATTGATGTCAGGATGTCAGCTGTCAGTTTAACTGCCATTCTGGGTAGCCATATTATTTTTAACCCATTACTGTCTTTAAAATGTTCACTTTGCCTTTGCTTTTATGCAATGTCATTGTAATAGGTTTGCGTCTTCGTTACTTATTTATCCTGTCTGAATGTGTTGGGCTTCCCTAATCTTAAAATTGTTCTTGCCTATCAGGTTAGTAACATTCTTCTCTTAATATTTCCTTTTCCCAATTTGCATTAGTACTTTCTGAAACACCAACTAGATACGTTACTTCCTTTCTAAATCCTCTATATCTTTTCATCTCTCTTTAAAATTTTCCATCTGTTTGTTTTTCTGGATTATAATCTGTGTAATTACTCAAGTTAAATATTCTGTTAATAAATCATCTCTCCAGCTCTGTCCAGTCTTTTTTCCCCAACTGCCCATAGAATTTTAAATTTCTGCTTTTATATGCTTAGTCTTAGGTAGGTCTTTTTTAAAAATCTGCATGGTCTTTAAAAAGTCTTTGTTCTATGCTTTGATGTGTGATCTTGCATATTTTTAAATGTTAAAGGAAGGGAAGAGAAACTATTCACAAACTATGCCTTATGAGACTTCCTATCCTTGAGAAGTTCTATTGCTCTTGACTATAAGCCCAGTTCTTTAATGTATGGAAATACTTTGATTCTGAATTGAAGTTGTGTTCCCCTAGAGAACATTACCCAGATAGTATGAATTTAGATCATAAAGATACAAAAAACCCAACTGTGTTCACAAGTTCTAAGTGATTGTATTTATTTTTCTGATCATCCAATGCCAAGGTCTGCATAGGCAATATTTTTGCTGTTCCTTCCATAAAAGAAGCTTATTTTTTATTCATTCTTTTACTGAGAGAATAGCCATTTAGGATTCTTGGTTTCTTACCAAACTGCCCACTTTGGATTTCTAAGCTCTAAGATTTCTGTCTAGTTTGCACCAAACATTGCAAAGAACACAAGTATTCTTGCGTTCAACAGTGTATTGGATGAATAAATCATGGCATATGTATGGAATGGATCCAACATAGCAAATAGAATAAACTATTGCTCGTTACTACAGCTTGTCATTCGAGCTTTCAAACAAAATGTTAAATGAAAAAATGATAAATAAAAGACGCTAGACACAAAATATTTATACTCTGTGGTTCCATTTATATGAATTTTGAAAATTGGACAAAAGTAATCTATAGATTTAGAAGTCATTTTAGTAAATACACCTTAGGGGAATAGTGGTTGGAGTTGAACAGGCCTGCTGATGGCTGGTAATATTTTGTTTCTTGGATACACAGGTGCCACACAGTATGGTTAGACAAGCATGTGCTCACTCTGTGAAAATTCATTGAACTAAACGCCAATTATTTGTTTTCTTTTCTCTGGGCATATTATACTTCAATAACAAGTGTGCTATAGATGTTTGCTCCAAAGCCAGAATTCCTTCTGCACTAATGTGTATTGTCAGATCGGATGGAGGATGGGAGAGAAAGAGAGGGAGGGTCAACCAGAATGACTGCAAATAACAGCTGAGAGAACAATTGCCTGGGTGGCCTCTCTGCCACAGGAAACCAGGCTCACCTTGAATATTGGACTCCAACTCTAAATCCTATCAGCGGCATTAGGAGCACAGCTCCTATTTGGTTTTCCCATGAAGTAGTTGCATGTTCTCTTTATCCCTTTTTTCCCTGACATGATGATTAAGTGAACAAGCACTAGAATCAGACATCCTGTGTTCAAGGGTGAACTTTGTCATCTACTAGCCAGTTTGGGTTAGACACTAACCTTTGAACCTCAGATTTCTCACTGGTCATTTCTCACTGGTCATTAAATTAGGGGAGTATTGTGATATTTAATTAGGTAATGTGAATGAAGCTTTTAGCACTGTGTCTGCATAGATAGTCCTAGAAGATTAGATATTATTATTATTATTATTATTAATCTTCTACTTTCCTTGATTTCTTCTTACATGTTCTTTCTCTCAAGTTTATTTTAACTAAAGCATCATCTATTAACAGTGTCATCCGTCCACTTTCCTCTCTCTCTCATCTACCATGCTACAGTCCAGGGCAGATGGTGGCATTGTGTCCAGAACCTTTTATGATCTCCAAGAGTGCTCTCCAAAGTGATCATGCAAATTGAAGAGAAGCAATAGCTTGATCTAAAATGACAGAGAAAGGCTCGAGTTGTCACATGTTAGAGCTAAAACTATAAAACATTTAGCGTACCTAGAACAACATTCTGTATTTAGACTCGGAGTCAAATAACATGTATTCATTGGATATTACAAGGATGAAGAGAAACTTCTGTTGTCTAGGAACTTGTATCCAGTGCAATTACAAATGACCTTCCACAGGTGCTTGTAAAGGAAGCTTTGTGTGATTAGTGGTGGTGACGTGTGTTATCATCATCTGCACTACTTAGTCTTCTGTTTTGAATTTGTGAACTTTTCTAAGTTATATAGCTTCATGACTAAATAAAAAGAGCTTTATAAAGGGAGAATCTTAACTGAAAACTTATTTCTCCTAGGGACAATGTAATGTAATCTGTTTATCAAATTATTTATGTAGAATCTTACCTACAAATGGGTATCCTATACTGGCCAATATTATAGAGGCATTATAAGGGTTACAGGAAGAAATTTGCATAAAAGTTCTGGTGCAAAATGGTGTTCAAAAGATAGTACATTCTTCTCAGGACAAAGTAAAGCATTGACTCAGCTTATCCTGGAGATATAAACAGAGAATGGAAAGGCAGGAACCCCTATACCTACTTCTTCACTTCTTGGGATTGTCTTTCTCTCATATTTTTCAAAGTACAGAAGAGCCAGAAGTGAAAAAGACCCTGATGTGGCTTTATGCTAAGCTCTGCACTATATTTCCCACTTTATTCAAGGTCCCATTTCCTGGTCACATACTGTGGTAATTAGCACTATGTTATTGACACTTTGGTGAGTGGGCTACAGATTGTTGCTGTGGTATGTACAAAGCTTATTGGAGAAATGTCTGTAGGAAAGGGGAAGGCGTTAGTCTTTTAGTGATCAATAGGATAATAAATTGTGTTTTGTTTCTTTACCTGAATTTAATGTTCACCTTTAGAATAAATGTTAGCTCATTGTTTCTCTGGTTTTCAGGACTTGCCATGTCTTAAAATAGTCTTCTTTTCACAGTCAGCAAATCTTGAGCTCCTCTGCTATACAAATAATCACCTGGGTGGAGAGAACAAAAAACTAAAGCAACGAAGAGCAAGCAGATGATTTAGGGACAAGCATGAAGCAGAACTATGCCAGTACAGTATCATCAAACAACATATGAATGTCAGATAGAACCTCCTCTCCAAATAGAAGCATCCTCTCCCATCCATTCAAAGCACACCTCACTCCTCCTCCAGGATGGCTCATTGACATTGTTTTGAAGGAATTTCCCTGTTATCACACTGTAAATAATTCATGAAAGGCAGGTTTTGCCTACTGAGAATTTAAGAGCAAATACAGATGATATTTTAAAGAGCAACTTAATTATTTTTAACTCCCCACAACTTTCTCCAGCCCAACTGTGATTAGCACTTATGATTCTATAAGAGACGGTGTGGAAACATTCATCATTAGCAAGAATGGAAGAAAGCTTTGTTCTTTCTTTTCTTCTTTGCCTCGTTTTATTAGACTTACTACTACTGAGCCAAACAACAGCAATGTTCTGAAAGATAATGACTTGGCCATAAAGAATGAGGATAGAGCAAGTGTAAGAAATTAAAAAGGACATTGTAGCATCATCTTAATTTTTCCTTCCTTTCAACCCATCTAAAAAAATAATTTATGAAATTCTTTGTCCACATAAGTATATTGGAAGTTGACAGAAACAGTTTATCACCTATTAAATAAATTCTGTCCAGGGTTGGTTGTATATGTAGATAGTCATCAACAAGTTCATTGTAATAATAGAAGTTAAAATTAAAGATGCTCAAGTATAACCAGTAATGTTTCCACACAAGTATGTATCATGGAGGCAGGCAAATGATTTAACAAATACTTATGGTGTTCCTACTCAGTGCCAGGCCCTCTTCTAGTGTCTTTAGTCAGAACATGGCTATTCAGAACAATCTGAAACCAAGAACTCAAATTACAGAATGGTTTTAATTTCCCTTGCTAATGCTATAAAGAGTGTGTCTGATTTTAGTAACCTCTCATTCTGTTGGATATATTGATACATGAACGTAGATAAAGTGTGTGTGGTTTGTACTGGGTTGCATTTATATGCCTTGTTATTTCTACATAAATATGCCCAGCCTGGCTTTTGTTAATTGCTATTTAGAGTGATGGTGATTAAAGTAAATACAGGAGTACAAATAGGAATGCTTTAAAATAATGGTGTAATCATTACTAATTCATTTTATATTTATTGTGGTATTAATTCTAATGAACCTTCTTGATATTAATGTGGGTGTTATAAGTACTCAGATTGAATATTTCACTGTGAGTCAGTACTAATTAAATGAATGGTTATTATTACCTGTGTAATGGGCCTAAAAGGGATATTATTTTGGTGTTTATAAAAATCAATAGTAATGCTTTAATAGTGAAAGCTTGTTCTTATTCTTTCTGTCTGTTTACTGGTGCTGCCTAATTAATGTTTGTTTATTGTACAATAATACAGTTTCATAGATTTCAAACTCATGACTTGTAAGATGCTCATGTAAGGTCTTCTTTATGGATCAAGGAGAGAGTAAATTCTATTAAAGTAGCCCTGAGTTGGGGCACAATGTTTTTCTAACTCTTTGAAATTGATAGCCCAATGTCCTCAATTAATCATATTATTAGAATAATCAGCATAATTTCCTGTCAGTGAATCAAATGACATGATATAAAAGAGTTTGTAACCTATAAATTACTATTTCCTTATACCTTGCATTGGTAGAATGTTTATTAGTATTCAAAGACTTTTCACAACCATTTCCATACCCTAATTATTATTATTATCATCAAAAGCATTTTTAATTAGAAGCAATGCTTTTAGTTGACTGCTGTGAAGGGTTTGGTTAAGAAAATAATTCAGAAATCCTGTTTCTGAGAATAAATCCTAGCGCTGCCCAGCTCTATGGGAATCTACTTTAAACCACATGACTTTAGCCTGTTCTAAGGCTGAGTGTTATTATTTTTTAAGGCGAAATAACACTCTGGGAGACTAAGGCAAGAAGATCACAAGTTTGAGCCCAGCCTGGGCAAGTTATCAACTTATCTAGACTTTGTCTCACAAAGAGTGGCGGAGAGGGCTCGAGATGTAACTCAGTGCAAAGGCCCTGGGTTCAACCTCCAGTAACGGGTGGTGGTGGTGGTGGGGGGTGATAACAAACCCACCGGACTCATAGATTTATGAAGCACCTCACTCAGCAACTGGCATGTCCTAAACTCTCCATTTGTGTTAATGATTGCAGTTATTATAGACAATGAGAAGAGGGGTGAACAGAGCTGGAGACTATTGACCTCCTCAAAGTTCAAGAAGAGGCATTTGGAAAATGTTGTTTTTGGTAACATGCAAAGGATATGACTAAAGGATTGAGAAGGGAGAAGAGTGCCATAAAAGAAGTGGCACGGCCATAGGAAGGCCATGACCAGACAACTCACACATGCGCAGGAGGAAACCAGCTGTGGGAGGGCAGAGCCTGTCATTTTGTCTCCAGTGGGACTGAGACCAGCACTGAAGGAACCACAGCCCTGAAATAATAGGAGGCTTTAGGAACCAGTGGGAGCACTAAGAAATTTGACCTCACCATCTACATGCTGGGAGGTGACTGAGCCAAACTTCCCAACCAGTGACCTTTCCAGAGAAGTATACAACCCAAAGTGGGATGAATTGTCATCAAATTTCATACATTGGAATTAACTGACGGTTTGATTTAGTGGAATACTGGAATAAAAAGGCAATCATTCTTTTAGTGGTACTTCTCGAATTGTGTCTTGTATTAAATAGGATTAAGATAGCTGTCAGTATGTATAAGATACATAATTTTAATGACTTGCTCGGAATAAAAACATTTTTTTGTCTTATACCAAAAGATTTTGTATATACCAAAAAAGTTCTATTATAAAACATCATAAATTAGATTTTACCTAATATAAAATGCAATGTGAGATTTTAAAACTTAGGAAGTGGTGCTTCCTAAAAATTTTTTAAATGTAGATAATTATTTAATAGCACACAAAAAGCATTTACTCTCATTTAGTTGTAATATGATTGCTTTTGCATTGGAACATGAATTGAAACTTTACCATATTTTGAGAAATTAGCATTAATGGATCAAGTATTATTTAATCTCAATATATGTGTTAAATACATATCCTGCTGATTAATGTTCCTCATAGTTCCAATACATGGTGGCTTACAGCATAATTTAAATCCTAAAGTAAATAAAAATATTCTTCATATCTAAGCAGAAAAGTAAAAAATAAAGATGGGAGATTTCAAATGCAGAGAAAATCCGTGAAAACACCGATCAGGCTGTCACCAGCCTCAACAGAACGTAATTGGCAATAGGAGGCCAGAGCAGTCTCCAGATCTGTTACAATCTAACATATTTTTACAATGCTGGTATAAGATGCAGGTGATAATTCTGTGCATTCTAATGTAAAAATAAAGGTTCTAATCTTTCTCTTTGTCTCCCTCTCCTCCTCCTCCTCTCTTTCTCCTTCTCCTGCTACTTCATCCTCTTTCTCCTTTTGCACTAGTCCACTTTTCCATTTGCCTTGGGAAATGGGCCAATGGGCCACTTACATAGATAGGCTGAAAATAAAACCCCCAAACAAAGTCATTAGGTTCTCTGTCTTTCTCTTACACATTCACACAAATTCTAATGATATTGAATTGTTTCACTAGAAAAATAAGATTCGCAACTCACCTAATATTTGAAATAAAAATGAGAACCAGATATTTATTCATAAATAAAACCAAAGTATTAAATATAGATAAATTATATATAAATCATATATAATAGTCTTTATTAAAGTGGCAGTGAAGGACGAATCATGGAAGATTAAAAGGAAAGGAAAAAAGTATGAGAGAGAGAGAGAGCATGGTGAAAAGAGATGTGTCTGAGCAGAGGGAAGGGAAGAGAAAAGAAAGAAAAAGAGTGGCTCAGTGTATGATACAGGGGATATGGTGGGGAATTCTCAGCCTGCGTTTTGGAAACTAAAAACCGGTTTCAGAGTTTTGTAATGAAAATTAAGTGTGTAATCTAATTTGTATAGCTTCTTTTGAACCGTTCTTCATGATGCCTTACTGCTTAGAATAGTGCAAGAAGTTATTCCCTGGGATTGCAGGTCACAGGAGATTATTAAATGCATTTGACAGATAGAAAAAAACCGGAATATTTTGAAATTTCTCATTAGTACAAGTCCATGCAGTATTCAAGTTCACTGTAGGTATTGCTAATATTTGTAAGTCATTGTCCCCTAGGCAAACATAAAAGAAAAATGAAACAAAAGAAACAAAAACTAGAGCCTCTCTTCAATTATTAAAATAAGCAGTGATATCTTCACGTACCTTCCAGGTAAGTCTAAGATGCTAAAATAATTCCGGTTTCACTCTATTTCCTATATTGCTAAAATCTCTTTTATTTTGTCATGAAACCAATACTCCATTTTTCTTTTGATCCTAACAGTTCTCCTTTGAAGCCAAACATGGCAAGGAGAGAACCTAAATGTCCATGTAATCAAAATAACTATGGCTATTTAAAACTAATTGCTTCCCAGGGATATCTGATTCAGTCATTATTTGCATTACGCTTTGGATCAGTTATTTGCTTCTTGAATACAGTGGATGTTTGATATTTTAGAAGCTTGGATATTGCTATTGATAGACAAAATGTGGCCCAATAGGGTTACACAGGAGAATATACCATGGCTTGGCTAACACGAGGAGCAATCTGCTCCATTGCAGCAACAATGAGCAAGGTGCCTGTGACTTTTCTTTTGTTTTACTCATCCGTCATCAAGGTTGAATGTTGTAGAGCCAATAGCAAAAGTAGAAAGAGAGAAAGAAAAAGAAAGAAAGCAAGAAAGGAAGGAAGGAAGAGAAAGAAAGAAAGAAAAAGAAAGAAAAGAAAGAAAGAAAGAAAGAAAGAAAAAAAAAGAAAGAAAAAGAAAAAAATTTAAAACTTTGGGTATATTTTCAGGGGTCTAATATAAGTTTCTAATAAATCTGTCATAGTAACATTTTACACCATGTTTGTTCTTAGTTTCTTTGATTTTAATTTTTTTACTTGCATTATATTTAATTTTCCATTTAATTGTCAAACTTATACTGCTCCATTTATTCTTGCTATGTATCTATGTATCTGTCCATGTATATCTATCTACCTACCTGCCTATCTATTTACTGTAGGGAAAATTAACATTTTTCTTTGAGCTTTTAGTGTTCTTTTCCCCCATATAATAGGTATAATGATATTTCTCCAGATTTTTTTTTTTTGTCTCTTACATGGGTAGTTACGAATATTCTTTTGGCCAGGGCCTGGCATATAGTATCCACACACATTCAGTGAGCCTTAGTTTGCGTTACCACTACAACTACAATGCAGTATGGATGGAAATGAGACAGTATGGATGGAAAAGAGACAGCAGACTATAACTGTTTCTATGGTTCCTCCTCTGACCAGGTGCAACAAATGTTTATAATAATATCAGATCATATACTCAAGGGAGTTCCACATTGCCTCTGATGCAGATCTGACATTGGATCCAGCTAAGTGAATTGACCATTTCTACCTACAGAGTCTTCCCTTTTGCTATCAAATGGCATCATTAATGGTTCCATGAAGCACATCTTGAACTTTGGCTCTTTAATGCCATCTCTTAAGCAATTTCTTGGATCTGACAGATGCTGCATTCTTTGAAGGGATCTCTGTGTTTTAAACGCATGGTATGCCTTTCTGAAAAATTAGTAATTACTGTACCCCACAACATTTTTATATAGGCTTTCTTATTGTTTGCATAATAATTTGACATGTAACATTATTTTTGTTTCGGAATTATTTTTTCTTTTTTCTCACCGGTGGCAAATGAAGAGAGCTGTCACACAAGGTATGACTCATTCATCCAGAGGTCAAATTCAGTGGCCATTGTTTCACAAATTCTCTTAAATATAGAAGAGTGGAGATAGAGACTTACAGGGCAAGGGAGACATGAAAAGCCTTGAGTTCCTCTAACTGCTCACCCTCCTCTTTCCAACACAAGACGAATGGTAGTTCTGCCAGCGTCGCGCAGGACCAGAACAAGTGTCACTGCAGTGACCCCCACATCCAATTGGTCAGCAAGGGTTGGCCAATTAGCTACTATAGCTTGTGTAAGCATTCGGAATAAAATGCTATCCACCTATTATCTTCAGTTTCTGTAAAAAAGCCTCCCATGGGTCTCAATGCAAATATTCATGACAGCACAAAAAACATAAAGCCTCATCACACTAGAAAATGAAGCTTACAGTCAGCAATTTATTGGAGTCTAGGAAAAAATTTCTTAGTTACAGAATTAATTAGTTTCTCTCTCTCTCTTTTAAAGCCTTTTTGAGCTGATTTGCTGAACACAGTTAGTATCCCATGGATATAAAATATCCCTGAAATAAAACATGGAACTGAACAGGTACTGCAAGAGAAGGGCTTCAGTCACTGTCATGGCTTGAAGACGTGGAGCATATGCAAATGTACATTTTCCAGGGTGCTCAAAGATGACCAGATCTGGCACGTCTTTTTCTACAATCATTCAAAGGTCACAACCCTCAGTTGAAAATACACTTAAGGTAATGAAGGCAGAGAGACAGAAAGACAGAGAGAGAGAGAGAGAGAGGTGAAATGAAAGCTGTTCACTGTTCTTTGCTGTTCTGCTTGGCCTCTGTATTGAATGTATTGAATGTTCATCCCTACTGACACTATATGCTACTGCTTTGCCTGCCACAATCCATTTCTCTCTTCAGTACCAACTTCTCTGCCTTGTCTTAGCAGGACCCTCTCTCCCACTCAATCAGCCATTTCCCCAAGTGAGAACACAGAGCCGAGATCCAGTCACCCAGGGCATTTTATCCCTCCAGTCTTAGCAAATCATTTGGAGAAAAACATTTGATCCATCTAAGTAAAAAGATCTGATTTCTGGTACTTGTGTTAAACTACTGGTAATGAGAAGCCCTTGTGCTAGGGTAGAAAACATGGTAGCAAGTGAGCCAGGGGCTGCTCTTGGACTTTATGAGAATTCTGAAGACTTTCAGAGGATTAAGCCAATGTAGTAGACAGCAGTCAGTAGATGGAGAGACAAAGTTCCTGGATCCAGCCGTGCCTGAGACCTGACCTCACTTGGACTTATCAATTCCTTGAATTATGTCAATTCCCTGAATTGATAACACAATTTAATTCCATTTAAAGAAATCCCCTAGGAATCAAAATATAATTGACAGGTCATCTTTCTCATTTTAGCTCAAGCATCATGTCCTCTGTGAAGCCATCCCTGATACAACCACAGACATGGCCACACATCTGCCCTGACTGCCCCTGGCTGGGCCATGTTCCTTGCTCTGTGCTCTTGTGAAATACTGTTCACTTTTTTATCTTGAGGTGTAATTTTACACTCTTAATTGTGGTTATTGGGTTAACACTTGTACGCTCTGTCTAATAACAATGACAATGGTGGATATATAACATGTATTGAGACCTAACCATATAAACTCCTCTCCTGGTTGAAAGCTAAGGAGCAGAGGTGTGGATGTTTTACCCCAGACTAACAGGTAAATGCTAATAGATAGATGAAATTGAGTGGGGGATGAGAAAACCAATCATCAATTCATTAACAGCATGAAGTCTGAGTGTGGTGCTAGGAATACACAAGCACTGTGTAGGCTTTAGGAGCTGGGATAGAGGCAAAGAAGATAAAAATGTAGATTTATATATGTAGACTCATCCTACAATAAGGAAGAGTTAAAAAGAATGCAAACCAATAATGTAGGGTCTTTGGGGTAAAAATGCCCTTAACTTCAGAAAAGTGGAGTATGATCTTCAAGTCTCAGAGAAAAGTACTTTAAATTTATTATAAATGGCTTATTCCAGGAAATAGAAAGACTTTCTACTTTCAGCAAACTCATTACAAACTCATAGTATATATAGAAAAGTAGCAACTCAAAAGAAATCATAATGAGAGATCAGACTGAGGTAAAAGTAAGGCTGGTATGTACAATTAAATAAGATGTTTGAAACACCAACAAAATTATGGTTAAGAATTTAAGATTAAAAATAATTGAAGCCAAACAGAAAACTCACACAATTAAAACCAACAATGGAAACACAAATGTACAGAATCGGTTTTAGAAAACAGTTACCTAATGCACTAACTGGAAATCCTCCCCATATGAAGGTGGTTATCTTGAAAACACTGCACACTCTCCTGGCTGATGACCGCACCCACCTGAGCTCAGTCCAGCCCTCTGCCAGGCCTGTGGGGGCAGGCAACCAGTTTTGGCCAATGGAGTACAGAGGTGACTTCTTGACTACCTCCTTCCCAAATAAAAAAGCAAAACTTCACTAAAAGAAAGCCTGCTTCACCTTTTTTCTCTGTCTACCTTGTTTCCTTTCTGGAATGCAGTTATGATACCTGTAGTTATAGAAACCTTTTGTTTTGTTTTGTTTTGCTGTTTTCTTGAGACAGAGCCTTCTTGTTTCGTAGTTCAGGCTGGCCTTGAACTCACTATATAGCCTATGCTGGCCTTAAATTTACTCTACTGTAAAGCCCAGGGTGGCCTTGAACTGGTGGCAAGCCTCCTGTCTCAGCTTCCTGAGTGCTAGGATTCAAGGCATGTGCCACCATACCCAGCAAGCAACCATTTAAAAAACTAACTAGCAACAAGCCAACACACTCAGGCTAGCAGAGAAGGAATTTAATACTTTGATGTTATTTTATAATCATTGCACTAATCCTGGTTTGCCAATCTCTGGCTCTCTTCTTATATGAAACAAATAATCCTATTTGTTTAATCTGTTTGCTAAATATTCTGTTATTTATATTTGAACACATAGTTAACTAATAAAAACTAAGACCTACAAGAGGGAAGGGTTAGATCAAAACAGAAAAAAGGTCACCTAAAAAGTATTAGAATTTTTCAATTAAGAAACAGAGAAAATAAAATTAATAGCAACAATAAGTTATAAGAGGAGAAAATTTGCCTGATAAAAGAAATATGAGCAAGCTTTTCAAAATGCTTCATCACATGTCAGACCAAATCAATAAGCATCGACTCAGTTCAAGACATAGATGAGTTTTTTTAATTAAAAGGATAAATAAAAAACCTCTACGAGTCAAATTAGGAAAGCAGATTATATAAAAAGTAATAAACGTTAGGACTAGTCTCTAGTCTTCCATCTTTGCAGGACTAAATTGCAGAACAAATGTAGCCATATTGACAGTTATATTAACAGCCCTGATTCAAATTCAAAACTCAGGCAAAATTTTGCCTGTGAAGACAAAAGTTATTTGCACATGCAAAAGCTCAGAAAGAAGTGTCACCCTCATATCATTACCAGAGGAAAAACATTTTTGCAAGACATTAGGTACTAAACAAAGAGAATTAAAATGATAAGTAAAACACTGAAAGAACTAGAATGACATAATTCTCTATGAGTCTTTAAATGAAGTAAATTTGTGAAGACTGCTAGAAAGATGTGAGTATATATTTGTTTTTAAATAAACACCCTCAGTAATTTTGAAAATTGCTGTCCCAGAAGCAATTTTCAGAGCAGGAGCCCCGCTTCCCGTGCTATGATTAGTCACACATTAGCCACTCCGTCACCTCCCTTTATCACTGGAGAATGATTTGAGGGAGAATTTGTCCCTTTCTGTGGTCATCCCTGGTGCTGCCATAGTTATCTCTTGATTAACTATGGTTCAACATCACAACTCTTAGTATGGCAGGCATCAAAATATCAGCTTTCTTTTGGAGCTGAGACAAGGATGCTATGAGGGCAGAGTTAATTTAGTGTATAACCCATTTCTGCTATATACTCTGATGCTTTGACACCTGGGGCCTTCCTCGCCCTGGAGGGATTTTCTCTGGGTTCCTGCCTTTGAAGGCTGACTGAGCCATCCAGAGCCACATTCTCACCATTGCCTTTCTGGGACTCTCACACTCCAGGCCTACCCAAGCCACCAGCCTTGATCACAAGGCTGATACCAGACAACTAACGGTAGCCCTTATAGTCCAGAGACCTCTGAAATTATTCCAAGCAAGCCTCAGTCTGTTCACTCTACATCTTTCCTGTATCTTCACATGGAAACTACAGTAAAGGCTCTTGTCTAGCTAGGCATGCTGTAATCTCAGCACTCTGAAGGCTGAGGCAGGAATAGTTTAAATTCAAGCCTCACCCTGGGCAAATTAGGGACTTTCAAGAGACTCTGTCTTGAAAGAAAAAATAAAAGGGCTGGAGATGCAGCTCAGAGTGAAGGTTCTACGTTCAATGCTCGGTCACACACACACACGTACACACACATGTACACACACACACACATACACACACACACACAGAGGCCTTTGCTTGAATCTCCTGGCTCCCTCTGCCTCCTGACCAATGCTGGTGTATCCTTCCCTGCATAGCAGCTGTACTTCCTCTTTCTAGGGATTTGTGAGTGTAAGAAATGTTTTTCTTCGTAAGAGAAATGTCCATGTCCACATCCATGTCCATGTGCCTTCTCATCTCTAAATCACATCCCAGATACCCTTAAAACACACCAAGTCTCCTTACCACACTACTTCCTGATGTGGATGATGCCCTCTCTCGAAGACCATTGGAATCCTCTGTGCTGGTATTGGCTTATGCTTCCTGACTTCTTTCTTGAGCCAGTGTGACACACACACTCCATCAAGCCAACTGGCACCATGCAGGATTCTCCCTTTTGCAGCCCTTTCTTTCATGGGTAACTTCAACAAATCTCAGATCTCTTTAAATCACCAGCTTGAAAGCCAGCACCAGTTTCTGTTGAGGACGCCTATCACTCACAATCTTCATTTCCTGGTTCATATAGACAACTACTACATATCGGGGCTCAGCAGACATGTGATTTCCTGTCTACCTTTACGTAGATCTCTCAGGCTCCATACAACTCTCTTAGCTCAAATTTGGCTGGGGCCAGGGGAAATGCCGTAACTGGGAGGTCTGTAACATCACATGGCCTTTTCAGTCTCCTTGGAATGGAGGTTCATTATGGGGATAATGGAGGCTGATTATTTAACATGAGGTCTGTTAATGTTGAGAAAATCCAGCACAGGGCTACCTATTACTTCTATTTGGAAGGTGGAAGTACTTTTTCTTAATTACCCTAGCTTTGAGCCTATCCCAACTATCAAGATATACCTCATTGTGCATCCTGCTTTCCCATACTTTTGTATGAGGAAATCAATGCAGTGAGAGAACTTAATATGCTGAGCTTCTAAACTACTTGAATCTTAAGCAAGTAGTTTTTGCTTTCATCAATTCCCTAGTACTAGTAAAATTTGAGGAACTTATCATTTAAAAGTCCCAAGGCATTTTTCTAAAGTGGGTGAATACAGCAATACCAAATTATTTATACCTTTGCACAATCCCATTAAAATGCACAGCACAATTCTTCGATTACCATCTCAATTTAATTCTCTAAGAAGTTTATCCTAATTGCATTGTCGATATGCACGGATGCAAAGAAGATATTGGCTGTTTCCTTTGTAGGAAATGAGTGTTTCTAATATGCATCTATCTATCCTCTTGTTAGAAAGGCTGGGGTGTTTCCACCATGTCCCCAAAAATGTTCTCTTCATCACAGGTGATATGGCTAAACTCAGAAACCGAAAGGCACACATCCGCCCCCAGAAGAGCTCCCCCACACATGCACCCACCCACCGTAAAAGAAATGCCTACAAGCACTGCAATGAACAGTAGAAAATTCCGGGTACACAGGCCCAGGGGAAGTGCGAATTGGATATTTGTGGAGCAGCACTCGCCAGAAGGTATGGGAAACAAACAACCCCCAGCTGCTATGCTTTGCTTTTGTAAAAAGATCTTAAGGTGGTTTCACAAACACAGGTGTGAAAGGAGGAGAGGGAACAGGAACAAAAAGGAGAGGAGGGGGCGGATGATATATGGAAAACTGACAACCACAAGGAGCGTAGTTAATTTCTCGGGGATAGAAAATAGATGCCTTGATACCAAGTGCCGCGCTCGTCTCAGCTGCTTCTATTCGACTTCTGAAGCGCACACTTCGTTTGGATAGATGTAGGTGTGTCTTGGGAAGAGAGAAAGCGGTTACTCAAGGGAGGGGTGTGAATAGTGAAGAAAATGTATTTTTGGTGGAGGCCAGGAATCGGCCAAATGGAAGATTTATCATTTGTAAAATTACCTCTCCTTAACATCACACTCACATTCCCATAGGAAATAAGCAAGAATAAATATTTCTGTAAAGAATTTACATATACACACATATGGACCATATTTACTCTATAGTTTATTTCACTTGACACATTTTGTCCTTCTGCAGAATACCTTTGTTGTAGAACACAGTAGGAAAGTGTGCTACAGTCACAAATCTTGTAAAATTATTTTTTTTTCTTTTCATTACTGGGAATGGAACTCAGGATCTTGCATGTTCCAGGCAGGCTCAGCGCCACTGAGCTACATCCCCGGCCCTCTTTTTCTTTTTAATCATTATGTGAGCCCAGGATTTAACTTTGCAGGTTGGATCATCAGATGCAATTTTGAAAAAAATACTTTTAATCCAACTGTCGTTGAATCTGTGGATTCAGAACCAATATTTTGCAGTACCTGTGAATACCAAGAGCCAGCTATACATATATTTGACAAAATGGAATTTTGTAGATCAGGGATCAGATACAGATTCAAGAGATCATCACCATCAATCAGATTCTCCTTTAATTTTTGACCGAGTGGGATCCACCTCTGATTCTTTATACTTCAGGGAAGTATTTCTTTATTTATATGGACATTTTGATGATTGATTCTCTCATTTTCATTGATATTTCCTGGAACATGCAGGTTTATGGAAACAAAGTCACAAAACCCCTTATTTTATCAGGGA
Organism: Heterocephalus glaber; assembly: GCF_000247695.1. The sequence goes on along the minus strand of NW_004624763.1, from coordinate 664,822 downwards.
AGAAGAAAGTAACTTTGTAAGTGAATAAATCGTCTTGACAAATTTTGGAATAATTCATCTTCTTTCCAAATACTTTAAAAATTAGGATTGCAAATTGACATATAGGCAGTACGATATTTGTTTATATTGAAGACTGTCTTCAGTACCTTCAGATGGCAGTTTCAAAAGGACAAAGTAATACATAATTGTCCCTTAGTATCTGTAAGTATTGCAAAATACTGGCTGCACGTCCTCAGATCCAACAAACCTTGGATTGAAAATATTTGAAAAACTTTGCTTCTGTACTGCACATGGACAGACATTTTCTTTGTTATCATTACTTAATATAATATCACAACTTTTACATAGTATTTGTATTGGATTAACTAATATATACGATCTAGAGATGATTTAGAGTATACTGGAGGATGGACACAGGTACCACACCATTTTATATGAGGGGGTTGAGCATCCACAGACTTTGGTATCCACAAGGGTGCTGGACCTCATTGTCCTTGGATACTGAAGGACGACTTGTCTGGTTTCTTCTGTCACCTACTCTCTATAGACATTTGAATCTTTTAATGATACTCTATCCTACCAGTTTTGGCAGCATCCTCACGTTCCTTTACAGATGCACCATCCCTAGGATTGTGAGACAAAAGGCAAGACTCCTACTTAAATCTGAATTTCAAAAAAACAATGAATGACATGTTAGGTAAGCACATCTCAAACACGCCTGAGCACATACTTATAGAATGCATCATTGTTTACTGAATTCAGATTTAACTGGCCAACTTATATCTTCATGTGCTAAATCGAGCTATTCCAACCATCTTCCACTCTGCATGCCTGAAGTTAAGGTACAATGTACCCCGTCACTCAGCCCAGGGACAAGCATGAAACCCACATTCCCCAGTCAGGCTACACCTTTCTCATAGCTTGCATTTTTCTGAAAATAAAACCCTGATTTCCTCCACTCAACTTTGAAGGCTTTTCCTTGCTATGGTGCTCCAACTCCGAATCGTATTCCTCTGCTCGTCAGATATGCCAAAACCTCTTCTCCACAGGACCCTCCTCCCTCCATCTAGCAGCTCTCCATCCGCAGTCCTCCTTTTGGTCCTAGATTCATGTTTAACCTAATTCAGAATTCTTGCCTCCTTCTCTCCCGTGGAGCTTTGTTTGTTTGCCTTTTTTGTGCTACTCAGGATTGAACCCAGAAACTTCATACTTAGCTGCATTCCCAGATCATTTTTTAATTTTCTATTTTGAAGAAAGGTCTTGCTAGGTTGCCCAGGCTAGTCTCAAACTTGTGACACTCCAGCCTCAGCCTTCCAGATTGCTGGCATTACAGACCTGCACTACCAGGCCCATCTGGTTTTCTGAGCCTTGTATGTCCTCTTGGTTATACAAATCTATCACAAGTTGTTTTACCTTTTCTTGATTTCTGAAACACTTAATATCAGTATCATTCATTTAATCACTAATTGTCCCAGGCTGCTTACTGGCCATATCTCAGTGGCCACAACAAAGGTCCAGAATGGCAAGCATTGTGTCAAAATAGGAACAAGATGTGAAAAGATAAAAAAATAAAAAGTCCAAGTGACACAGCCATGACATTGTCAGAGACCACCAGAGGGACAAAGGGCAAGCCAATTCCTGGGCCTTTATCCTGCTACGTATCATAAATCCTGATTTGCTTTTTTCTTCTGAAGCATTCAGGGACTTAAAAGTGACTTTTACTCAAAACTGTAATTCTTCACTTGTGTCTATAGATAGGTTACAATGAGTAACTAAAAGTAGAACAGAACCCAAGTTTCATTTTATAAAACTCTGAGTCAAATCCTTCTTAGCTCTGCTGATAGGTAAGTTAATAATTTACGGTATGTCAGACTAAAAGTCAGAAAAACAGACTTCTTAGCCCTATGTTCACCTGGCCTATCTCCTTATACTTCAAGACTGAGGATGCCAGGATGAAGCTTTATCCAGAGACCTTTAGCTATGATCAACAGTCACCTTGGATTCCAGCAGAGCCTCATGTGATTAATACTGCCTCTCAAGTCCTGAGGATTTCTCCCACGGGAGCCAAATTGTGCCTTAAGTAACAAAGATTCAACTTGACTTATGAAACCAGCACTGAGCTAATAATCAGGCACACCCTGGCCTACCCCAGTTAATCCTTGGACATTCTGCTTCTTTTTTGGATAGGGCCAATATGATTCTCTTTATTATTTGACAGGTAACAGGTTTTGGTGAGGTCATGAAGATAAAGGCATTATGATGCAATTGATGTCTTTGTAAGAGGAGGACAGGTCCCCGGACTGACAAAACCTGTGCTCTATGAAACCCTCCCTGGTCCAGCAGCCATCCTTCCTCTTAGGGTGTGTCTGTCTAAAAGTTGGCAAAACAGGCTTATTAGCCCTAGGTGTTCTCTGTTCTCTCTCTGTCTCTCTCTCTCTCTGTCTCTCTCCCTCCCTCCCTCCCTCTCTCTCTCTCTCTCTCTCTCTCTCTCCCCCTGCCAAGTGAGGGAGAGATCTTTCACTACATCAACCAGCATCTTGATCTTGGATATTCTAGCCTCCAGAACTATGAAAAAATACTTGCTATATTAAGCCACAAACTTCTGGTATTTTGTTATAGCAGCTAAGCTGATTAGGATATTCCTACAAATCAATAAGTAAAAGACAAATAGACAAATTGGCAAGGAGTTGGTACTGGTGTTTCCCAAAAGTGGATATACAAATAGACTGCTATTTTTCTACCAAGTTAAAGATGTGCGTATTTAATGACTCAGTGTTCTAGTTCTAAGTGGACATTTGATATAAATGTCTGCATAGATGCATCATGAGACATATATAAGTGTATTTATGGCCACATTATTAGAAAAAACTAGAAACAATCTAAATATCCATTAGTAACAGAACAGATACATTAATTGTGATGTATTCACATACTACATAAACTACTACACAGTATATAGCAAGAAAAATGTACAAGCCTCAGCTACACCTCAACTATGGATAAAGCATAATTTATATAAAAATGTCACTCAACCTAAATATGTGTACATACATACACGTGGGCATATATGTTTATATCTAAATACAGATGTTTCTAGACTTATGAAGCGCTTATGGCATCCTTCCCTCCACAAACCCATCACGAGCTGAAAATATTGTAGTCACAAATGCATTTAGCACATCGAACTTACTCAACATCCTAGCTTAGCAACACAGTACATGGAACATCAGCTGTTTCCTCTCATGATCATGTAGCAAAGGGAGTTAGGGCTCACTGCTGCTGCTCAGCATCGCAAGAGAGTAGCCCACTCTATAATGGTGGCCCAGGAAAAGATGAAAATTCAAAATTCAAAGTGTAAGTCCTACTGAATGCGTAAAAATCATTAGGGTGAGCCTTTATGAATCGAGATCATTTAAGTGCATGTGTGTTCTTGTGTGCAAGATACACACACACAGTGAGTCTATGTATATGAAGAACAAGCACACTTGGACTCTTGAGGAATGAATGTTTATATGGGAAAACACAAAGTGAAGGAGGCATTGTGATGTGTACAAAGGTATTAGTGACCTTTCATAGGAGTAAGGGGTTAACAGCAGAGAGCTGACACCAATGAGGCTCCTGGTACTCTGATAATGTCTTGTATCTTGACCAGCGTGTTGACTTCATTTATATCTTTCTTAAATCTTAAAATATTTAAAAAGGAAAAAGAAGAAGAGAGAGAGGACAAGAAAGCAAGTATGATTGATCACCATTCTCTCACTTTGCCATCTTTGACAACAAAAGAAGCTTTACCTCTTTGCACCTTAGTTTGCTCACCTTGAAAATGAATGTAATTTTCTCATAGAACTTGAACAAGAATTATGAGATTCTGTATGTGCAGTGATTTATTAAAATACGAAGTACCTTATAAAATTTGGAAAACCAGTATTCTATTAAGATCTAATGCAATTCTATAATCATTCATGAAAATCTCAGGTTTGAAGGGATCTTCATGGATTATGTAGTATGCTCATTAGAACACTCTTAGGACACAATTTAAAGTAAGAGTTAAGATTAAAATGAAAATGTTATAAAGTAGATTTCTTCCAATTGATGGACTTTTAAAATTCAGTACATAAAAATATCCCACCTTACTTCTACCGCTTCTTTATTCTGGATTCCATTATCACATTTCTATATAATCTAGCCTGTCCTGAGCTCCTTGATCTGAACCCAAGTCTGTGTAGGGAAAGATCCAGAGACTTATCAGGATGATCAAAGGATTTTGATGCAACACAGTATGTTGCAGAGTCCTACAGCACACTGGGATCATTTTGTAACCAAGCACAGAGCAGTCCTCACAGTGTCCAGAGTGGTAGCACTTAGTGAGAGAAAGACTCAGATAATTATTGAGTTGAATGGTTCACATTTCTTCACAGTTCCTGGAATAAGCACACTTCAGGTTTTTGATCAGTCTCTAGAATTATGAAAAAGTTGATTCTAATCCAATTATTGTGAAAGTTTCCATTGCTTTTTATGGAGAAGTGGGTTTTCAGTGATTGGTAATTCCTTTCTGCTGACATACCTTTCATGTCCTCAATCCTGACATAGCTTTTTTCTACCCTATCCCAACAACTTGCCACTTAAAAATTTTCAATAGTAAGCTTGGCACCAATGTGCCAGAGCTGCCCTACTCAAGGAAATACCTCTGGTATCCTTACTCTCTTCTTTGGAGACTCCCATAGCTCTTGCCCACAGTTTCTCTGCTTCCTTGCTCACATCCTGTTTCTTTGACAGCAAACTCCAAACATTCAGTCTATTCTGTTGAGATTGGATTTCTTAGTCACTCTTATTAAGCTGATTTCATATAAATTCCTACTTAGCCAATCATAGTGCTCCGTACCCTTTTGTTCCCGAATACTCAATATTCCTTGTATCCCAAACTAAGTTTTGATTTAGATATTCATGTTCCTTGAGGTTCTCACCTCTGGGTTTGTCACTCCCATGCAACATAACTCAAAGAGCTCTTTCCCCAGTGTCAGCTGCCACAACTATGCAAAAGATTTATGAATCTCTCCAAGACTTCTCTGATCTAAACTCAAGTCATACATCTTTAATTGTCTATAAGACATTTCCACATTTATAAATCTCCATTAACCGAATCATAGCAACCTAAATGGAACACCTATGAAACTGGCACATATACGGTCACATTCAGGAAGGAAAAGAACAACCTCGACATCCAAAAGGATTCTAAAAGTAATTCAAATAGCACAGACACGACAAAGCAACCCCCCATACCTCACAGTTTCCTTAATCATAAATAGCAAAAAATCCTCTTAAAATTCTCTTCATCAATATATCTTCTGAAATTTTGAAATTGTATCATGGTAGTTAGCCAAATATCTCTGTCTCTCTATGTCTCTGCTTCTGTCTCTCTCTCAAAGGCTCCCCAGTCTCTCCTTCAAAACAGCATATTCTCGATTTTGTTCATCTTATAAGCAGCCCCACCCCATCCCATGTCTTATCTATATATGACTCTCTGTCCTTTCCAGTATGGATCAATGGGATCCAACGTCTGTCTTCTCCAGTCTAAATAATAAGGTCTAATTAATCTGACAAAGATGGAACTCTTCTTAGAAATTAATGGAGGAAAAAGATAATGTGAACAGCCATATATTATTTATTCTAACATATCACAATAGTCCAAGCTACATAAACCTTCCTTATTTCTTTCCTCAAGTGACATCCAGGCACTGGTCTCCTTGGTGATTATCATAACATGATCTTCAGGTTTTAAGTGGCTCCTCAAGACTTCATGCACATAAACGTGGAAACAATTTTAAAGAAAAAGTGCCATTATGAGTTGTTCTAGTGTTTTGTTTTAAAATATTTTTAAATGTTATTATAATGAGAAATAGTATCCAAAATAGCAATCATAGAGAAAAAAATTTTTTTTCAGTACCAGAGATCGAACCCAGGACCTTGCACTTGTGAGGCAAGTGTGGTGGCACTGAGCTAAATCCCCAGCCCGAGAAAAATTTTTTTTTTACCAGAGCAAAGGGTGCTCGCTTCTATTCAAATTATTCAATGAATTACTAAAGTGATTGTCATGCATCTAATATTTGCAGAAATGATCCTTTGAATTGGCAATAAAGGAAAATTCAGCCAAAACTTTTGAAGAAAGTGGATGTTGAAATATCTCTTACAAAAATGTGTACTAGTTTAACAGGCAAAGTAGAAGATTCTGGGTGGTCACAGAAAAACAGTAACACTGGCATATACCTAAGAGCAGGATTTGGGTACTGAACAGTTGACTATGCAGTTGGCTGCTGGCTTGGGCACATGATGAGGAGGAAAATGTTTGACATTTCAAGAAATTAAAAGGTGATATTGTGAAATACCAATGGACTAGTAAATTAAGGCCATCCTGCTGACCATTCTGGGATACTTGTACATTTCTGGTAAGTTACAGATGGTAAACATTTATTTGAAGAAAATGATTCCACTGTATATGATATTATTACTTTTTACACAAAAAAATTTCAATGGAAATGGAAAATAGAACAGGAGTTCTTGTTTTCATTATCTTATATCTTTTTAGGAAAATATTAATCACACTGACACAGATTTGATAGGCAAAATAATGAGAGAAAATGTCTGTCATATCAATGCAAATCATAAATTAGTTCATAAAATATGAATAAAATAACTACTGTGCTCTTAGTTAGCACCCATTCACTATAGCTCCATTCTTTGCACATCTTTTTTCTTTTATTTCTATTCGTTCACAAGTCCTGAAATTTTCCCTTTGAAATACATATTTTGTAGAATTCCTTTTATGAACTGAAAATCTTCAGCACTTCCTTCCTAAACTCTTCAGAATCATATAGAAATAATAACTGAAACTTTTAAGAAAAGTAACCCATACCAATCTCGAGGCAGATGTAATCTTCAGACACCAACATACAGACAAGGGTAGCCCAAAGCAGGAAAGATAGAGGAGAATCTCTAGGAATGTGGGTAGAATAAAGAGAGGAAATGTGGAAAGTAGACGAACAGAAACAGTCCGTCAGAACACCAACATATTTTTACACACATCCCGTCAGGCGATGAGGACCCCTGCCACCTTTAAATGACAATTACAGTATTTATGTGCAAAACTGAATACAGGACAAGGGTGAGCAAGGAGACCCCTTCCACTCATAAATACTTTATTTCTAGCTCTGTTCCAAAGTTCTGGCTAGTTTCCATCTTTTTGTTTGTCTAAATTTTAACTGTCTTTCCAAAATTTACTTTTATTTTATCTCCTTCAGGAAGACTTATCTGAATTCTTTGCTCAAATGTTCTTCCTACTGCATTTAATAATATTTATTTGTGCATAAGTATAATCTTCTCAAAAATCTGTTTCTAGAGAAAAGCACTTTCCTTATGTGTTTCTTTGCTCTTTGATCAAATATTAAACACATATATCAATCTAATAGATTGACTTTAAGGCATTTAACATAATTTTGCTGTACACAATGGTTATTTATAGTATAAATTAAATATATTCAACTAATTTCTGCATCAACTAAACTAAGAATCTTCTTAGTTGATATCTTTTGAGATGTTATTCTTCTTGGACTAATAACTATTAAGTACTGCCCCAAAGAACTGTTCTCTAGTGAATTACCAGACACCACCTCACTCTAGAAGCAAAACAATCTACCACACCATTGTTACTGTTGGCAATAGCTGCTTGTTAGAACTGTGTTTGGAGAATCTGGGCAGAATGTGTGTCTCTAATATCTGCTCCCACTGAAGACTTTGAGTTGGAGATCGTGCACAGGATGTTTATTACAAGTGCTTTTGGGTGCAATGAACAAAACAGAATTGGCAGAAGAAATTGAGGCATGGTGGGAAAGTTGGAGAGTTCTGTCTTTAGATGTGAATCATCTTCAGAAGCAGGCATGCTAGTACATGAGTCAGCTTTGTCTAACAGGGGCAACTCTCCTAGCACTGAAGGAATAAGTCCTACCTACTAGAAGGAGAATCTGAGTGGTCCATCATACCATTCATTACAGTTACCATTTATTTTGTTATTGTTACTTCCTGCTATTTATCCATTCAAGAGGACTTCTTTTCCTCCCAGTTAACATTACTTTGTGGATTAATACCATGTTTTATGTATCACTGTCTCACTAAACCTCAGCACAATGCCTTCTGTATTATAGGTATATAATAACTATTTGATTTGATAATTATAATCAAAGTAAGATTTATCTTAAATTCTGGTATTTCTTTAAAACTATTTTATTTTACCTTAAAGCTTAAATGAATTAAATTTTAAATTAATTATCTGAAAGAACTTTACTCAGAGAAATACAGAGTCCGAATTAGAAAGCAAAAGGAAGGAGAGTAGGTGTGGAGCATGCTCAGTATGAGGTGCTGGATATATCTTTAATATTGGGCAGTTACGGGGAATGATAACAGCTCTCTTGTTTCAAAGCTGAAAGAACTTCGGGAAGATTTTGACCACTGCCACATGATCATTCACAGAACAGTTATTTTATAGATAGCCCTTCAGATTCCATGAGTTCCAAATCAAGTGGTTTTGACAACACTGGGAAGAGTGAAAGCTGGAAACCTCCTACCTTACTACATTAACTGAAACCCTCCGCCTCTTGAGTTCACAGTTTATTCACTCAATAACATGATGCAGCGATTTTAGTTACATTTTCGGGGTCAATAGAACACCCACTGAAATTTCCGAAAGAAAAAGATCTGTACTTAATCTGTTGTGAGTGTTTAGCTGAAAGGTTAAAGAGATGGCATACAGTGTGCTTCTGAGTCACAATGATCTACATTCCACAGAGCCATGGGGTTACCATTTGATTGCAATGCTGCATTCCTGCCTCAAGGGATTCCACCATTTGTTTGCTGCCTCTTGATCTATCTGGTACCTGTTCTGGTTTCAGGTGCTTGTTCTAAATTACCAGTTGAGCTTCTCAGATCCTAAACCTTTGCTCCATTTTGGTTACACAGTGACGATTTTGGTTACAAAATCATCTTTCTGTGTCCAAGCCTAAAAGAATTATAAAATAGAATAGTAGAAGAGCTCAGAGTTCAACCTTCTTTATTTGGCTATGTGATAGATTGCCATTGCTCTGTGTACCACACTGTATGATATATTTGTTTGGGTTCAGGCCTAACACCCCCATTCCAAAATAAGAAAAATATATAAGCAACAACAACCAAACCCACACAGAAAAATGCAAATAGTGCTCATCTTAAATTACACATAGTTTCCTTAGATTAAAATCTTAAAGGAGTCTCCAACTCTAAATTATTCATTAAATCTCACTGTAGGAGGGAAAGAAAAGATCCCAGGACAGTTACATTCAGGGATAACAAAATATGGAGGAATGAATTTCTATATTCTACTTCTGATGTTAAAGATACAGGAAAGCATCACACACACACACACACAAAATCTTCAATTGCTTTCTGCCCTTGATTTGAGAAGAAAGAACTTCTGAAATTTTCATACTGAGACATCCACCATCCTAAGGGTCCAGAGGGTCAGCAAAGGGGATCCATTTCCCCATTAAGAAGAGTGGGGCTCTGCCCCCAGTAGGTAGCTGGCCTTGGAACTTGACAGTAACTAAGATAGAGGTGAAATTGGCGCTTGGGTTGGCAGAGTCTGTTTCTATTCCCAGGGGAGCTGCTGAGTCATTAAAGTACTTTGAAGGGAAGCTCCTCACCCTTTCCAACATTCGGAATCGCACTGACTGTGGAACATTGCAGAAAACTCCCTTGTCAGTGGCTGTAGACACTATAAGCTCCATGGGAGAATTTTCCTTTGGAATTCAGGTGGACATAGGCATTGTATCTTCTTCCTAACAAGTGAGAGGGGAAAAAAATAACCACACTCTTTTCTGCTGTTTTCTAGGTTTCAAAATGCCTCTCTACTACCTTTCTTAACAATGAGGCATCAACCACACTTGACTGTATTCTGTACTCACAGTAATGTATGATCTTTCAGTTTTGTTGCCTTTAATTTTTAATTTTTTGTTGCCTTTTATCTTAAAAATAAGAATGGAATTTACATATGATAGAAAATCCACATCACTAGGTGTGGTGGTGCATGCCTGTAAACCCCAGCATTCGGGAGACTGAGGCAGGAGAGGCCAGCCTGAACTACACAGTGAGACCTTCTTTCAAAAAAAAGAAAAAAGAAAAAGAAAATCCACATAGCAACAGGAGTACAGAAAAACAAGCAAGTGTTAATAAATTTCTAAGAAACATTAATCTGTTTCTGCAAATACATCCTGCTGTTCACTTAAATGGAATGATACTCTATAAATTTACCACTTCAGTCATTCTCTAAGCTATCAAAATGTAATATATAACACCTCTGATGATGAAAGTGAAAGTAAGTTTAGAAATCCAATTTGGTTCTTTCATCATTGAAGCTCTTTATTTAACTTTTGCATTCCAGGCCTCATTTTAATCAAGCTTCAATTTTATTTACTCACATTTCATGTTGTAATGCAATTATAGGTATGCTTCAAAAGTTGTCACCAAATGGTGCAATTGCTAAAAATAAAATTCCATTCTAAATCAAATATATAAAATGAGAAAAAGTATTTTATCTGTCATACTTTAAAATTTAAAACAATTTATGATTATGCTATTTGAAATTAGTAACCACGGATGGAACTAGAGGTAACCTGGGAGGAACTGGGAATAGAGGTGTATCTTTGTGGTAAAAAAATGGGAAAGGAGGAACAAGACATTTGCAGGCTCCTCCTGGTTACCATAACATGGTCAATAGATAAATCCTGGAACTGATTATAAGGGAACTGCAGATAGAATCCATCACCTAAAAGGAATAGTAAAACCACAAATGAAACTGGAAACAAAAAAATTGTATGTGATTGACTCTGGATGAAGCATGTCAGGATAAGATTAACAGGCAATAATAGAGATACTAGCTTTTCATCCTGAGATATCCTACCCTATTTGATTTTTCACTTTGTGCCTATATGACCTTAAAAATAATAGCACAAATAACAATAATCCAATGCTTTACTTGATGTTCATTTAATTAAAATCATTTTATTTCTTTCTTTATTTTAAGGGACAGATAATGAATGTGGACTTTCATAGTCTTAATTCCACCCAAATACAGTGGCTTTAAATGTTATCTCTTTTTAAAGATGCCCTTGGAGCCTCACTCAGCACTCACATACTCTAGTTTCAGCAGAAATGTATGAGCTGAATCTGATTTCACTTGGAAGACCTGGACCACCAGTCAATTTCACTTTACAGGACTCCTCAGAGGTCTTTGAGTCTGAAAGTACTCTTTTTTGGGACTTTCCTGGCATCTGCAAAATCTTACCCTGCTAGTTCGTTTCAAAATATTTAACCAGGTGGTCCAACTGCCAGCCTTCTCTCTTCCCTCCCAAATATGGATATATTCCTGGGTTCTGTTCTTTCTTCTTCCTCTTCATGACTGCTTGAAGGATCTCCACTCCAATGACTTTGCTCAGTCTTACGAGCTAAACTATTTCTTCTCACAAAATTTATATGATCAAGTCCTAAATCCAAATACCTCAGATGTAACCATGCTTGCAGGCAGTCTTTGCAGAGATCATTAAAATAAAGTGATTAGGGTGAATCCTAATACTATACTACCGACTTCTGCATAAAAAGAGAAAATTTAGACATCGGCATGCCCAGAGAAGGAAAATAATGTGAAGACATGGGGAGGAGAGCCTGGAACAGATCCCTTGCTTGTGGTACACGGAACGAACCGACCATACTGAATCCTAGATCCTAGACTTCTAGCTTTAGAAAATGAATTTGAGAAAATAAATATTTGCTGTTTAAGTCACTCAGTCTGTATGTCATTTTACAGTGGAATAAAGACTATGAAAATCCACATTCATTATCTGTCCCTTAAACTGTTATAACTACTACACTTGTGCTAATGGTTGACAAATTTATACAGCAGTTCTGACCTAACTTGCAGGTGCCAGCAGTTGGCTGCTGACCTCGTATCTCCACCTGCACATTCTATCAATTATCTTAGTGTTTTAATGTGATGCCACGAGTGTTCCTATTTCAATTTTCCTTCTGTTGGTGAATAATGCCACTATCTAATTAATTATTCTAAGCCATCTTGCATTCCACACAGACGTTTCTCTTTTCTTTATTTTTTTCAGATCACTTTCTTTATTTGGACATGTTTGTAGTACATATAGTTTACCTTCTTTGTGGGGAGCTAGTACATGTACATATTATATCTTAGTTTCTTCTTTCATCACTTTCTTCCCCCCCGAATCCATCTCTTGATTCTCCTCTTCTCCTTCTTTTGTGTGTGTGTGTGTGTGTGTGTGTGTGTGTGTGTGTACATGTTTGCAGTACCTAATGTTCACATTCCTCGTTGGAGTACAGAAGACATCTTCATTCTTTTTTCATCTCCTACCCTCCTACCTCTCCTCTTCTTCTCACCCCCTGCTATTTCTTGGTCCCCTTCCCCTGTAAAAAAGATCTGTCTCCCTTGTTCCTCCTATCTATCTTTTATTTATACATTGGCTTTCTTATGTAAGAGAAGCCATGTGATATTTAAGCTTGTGTGTATGATTTATTTATTCACATTTCAGCAATCAAAGTAGCCCCTACTTTCTATCATGTCTTCCTCATATATTGTCCCAACTTCGTGTTTTTGCCCACCTTTGTTCTAGCCCAGGTCATGTCACCTCTTGACTGCTTTTGCAGTATGTTCCCAACTGGTTTCCCCATTGTCATCTTGCAATCTCTGCAAAGTGAAACTACAACGTGCTTTTCCAGCTGTCAGTGCTAAGCGTCCCTGCTATACAGTATTAATAACTGTACTGCAATGAAGTGCTCAGTGGTAAATCAGTGGGCAAGTGATTAATTTCATGTGCATGGCAGGTACTTCTAATGAGCTGGAACTCGGTTCATGAAGTTCTTTGAAAATACCAGAGTACAAATGTTCATTTTTGAGAGCTGCAATCTCAATCCCCAACACTGAGAACCAATCTCATAGCACATGACCTAAAACACTGGAGGTGAGAAGATCACCTGGTTTGCATTGCCTGCTAGTTTCCTTCCCAGAGTTGCCCAGTTAATAATATTAAACGTATCTTTTGTGAATGGTTCATCTTGACCTAGTCAATATATCTATCTTCCACCATCTAAATTCCGCGTGGAGATAAACTTCAAGATTGCAATCTTATTTCTGTAGTAAGCAGCAGAAGTGCTGATCCTGGAAGTTATCCAACACCACACTGCATATCAGTTCATTCCAACCTGGATCAGCTGAAGCCTCCTGAAATAGATGACAGAGTCAGATTGAATTTTGTTTTAGTTGTATTATAGAAGGAACTTTATAGATTAGTAATGTGTTTCACCTTGTTATAATGTATAAAAACTATGGATGGCCAGAAAGTCTTATTTTAAATTAATATCTTCTGCAATACTTAAATTATTAATATTCATCTAAAAGTAGAGTTTATCTGGAATGTCTATTCAACCAATTACTGTAGTTGACTATTAGTTGTGCTGCTGTACACGAATTAGGAACTGCATAGACACTAATCATGTTATAGCACCTATGCATAGTGCTCTTTGGATTTGTATATGCATAGCCTGCAATGCTACATGTAGTGACCTTATAAATTCTCATTGGTTTTCATCTGTGGACTTCTGTATCACTTGCACCTTTTTGAAGGGTGTCAGGAATTTTCATTAAACCGTTTCATTTGCTCATAAGGCAGAGAATTACATTCTTCTTAATAGAAGGAGAAGATCTTTGTTTATTGTAAGAAGAAAAGAAAGAAATGGTTTACACAGTGACAGAAATGCCAGGCATGCTTAAAGGGTGCTGGGAATCAACTGAAACTAGAGGGATGCTAAATTGGATAACAGAATACAGAAGCTGGAGATGAGCTCGACTGAGAGGGACAGCAGAAGGCAATGAGTGAGGATTGGTTCCAAAGGATTACAAGCAAACAGTGAAGGTTTAACCAGGAAGTAGGAAAATATTCTCTCAAAGCTGAGGTGAGGAACAGGCGTGGGATAGGGTCTCAGGCTGATGGGTCAAGGAGTCACTCAGGCAAGTAATTTCTTTTCCTAGGTGTTTTTTTATTGTCTTATATTTCAAAAACATTTTCAGTAATTTGACATCTCCAGTTCTCTGCCTTTCTTACCCAGTTTGATGCTGACTGATTCACTATCGATATGATTGTCCACTCCATGCTTTGTCTGTGAGGAACTGACCCAAGGACATCTGTCCATTCCCATCTTTAAGCATTTTCATTTTCATGACTATTTGCAAATGGAGCCATTGTTCACTTGGGACAGAGAGAGTGGCAATCTTGAGATGTTCAAGTCTCAGCAGCTTGTAATCTAGTTCTAATGCTTGGTGTTTGATGCAGTTTCTAAGGAGAGCGGTGACACAGGGCATTAATCTGCCTCGTGACAGCATGGGGTTTTAATGCATTTTCTGCATCCACAGTAAGAGCCTCCTTTGGAGGTGGTGAAGGGAGTTATGGTGAAATCAATATCTTCATTTCACCGGGGCACTGACAATTTATAGCAATGATATAAGGGATCACTGCACAAGGAAAGCTTGTTGGACAGAATCTAATGTACAGTACATATACTTTTGAAAATTGACACAAATATTTGTTCCATGAGAAAAAAAAGATAAGTAGGCTACACATGGGGCCATTATCTTTCTAGAAATATGTAGATAACCTGATGTAATACCAATGGCATGATTTTGGAGCATCAAGGGGTCCATTATAATACTGTTTCATTACAATACTTGTTTCCACAAGGCATATAAAAAATCAATGGAAGGGCCGGGGATTTAGCTCAGTGGTTCTGCCGCCTGCCTTGCAAGCACAAGGTCCTGGGTTCAATCCCGGGTACCAAAGGAAAAAAAAATCATTTAAAAATCAATGGAAAATATCTTGGCCATACATTGAGGTACCCAAAGAAGAAGTATGATACCTAATAAGCTACTAAAGGCACGGGCCACCCTAACAAACCATATGGCAAACACTAAAGATAAAAATTGAGGCCATTTGGCTTTGTCAGTGATATTGTCAGAGGTGTTACAGGATTGAGGGATGAGTTGAGTTCCAAGTAGATCAGGCTTCCCAATCCTTTCCTAGTCACAGATATTAGATTGGATGTTAATATCAGTGCTATTTGAAAAGAAAATTGAATAGCCAATTATTGATTTTTAATGTAATTGCTCAGGTATCCCTGATTTCTGCAATATTCTAATGTCTTCTGTGTATTAGCTATGGTTAGCAGTAATACCTAAAAATATATTGCTATTTATAGTATTCCAAATAGAAAAGAAGGATGGATACACATCTTTAAAGACAAATGTTCACTGTTTTGGTATCTTCCCAGTTCCAGAGATTTAAAAAATATGCACAGAAATGCTTCTTTAGTTTATATATGGGTGTATAATCTTATTATCCATAGGAATTATTTATTTTATCCTATATATTTATGATGGGAATGGTTAGTTTTTCTATCCTTTCTGTGAAGTTTTTGTTTCTATTGTTTTTCTTCAGACAGTTAATGTTACAGAATAAAACTAAAGGTTCCTTAGATTTGGGTGCTTTTAAGATTCACTTTTCCTGAGTCATAAAAAAATATATTTTTTACTATGTCTCTCAGTTACGGTGGCTATTTCTAAAGTAGGGTAAAAACAGGATGCATATGAGATGCACATATTCAAGAAAATACAGTCTGTTGCAAAATTTCCCCAACTAATGTTCTGTGGAAAACTAGTCTCAAAAGAGTTCTATCATCAAATAAGTTAGAGAGATGCTGCACCTTATCTTCCTTCTTGTAGATTTACAGCACACTTCAGAATATTTAAAACTTTCATAAATTCTGCAGAAAAGACACTGGTTTAACAAAGCCTAGCATTTCTTGAACTTAGTTTACAATAAAAGTCATCATTAAAAATTCATAAATTACTCACTAGCATTCTGCTTAATTGTGAGGAAATTAGATGTTATATCCTGTGCCACCTTGTCCCTTTCCCATGAGCAGGATGTCCTGCACATAAACTCTTAAACTTTAACATATATGATCATTTCTGTGCAATACCCTTTGTAGACTATGGTAGAAGAAACAAATGAAATCCCTCTCACCCTCACCTGCCTTAATGGCTTCATCCATTTTCATTATCTCCTCCATTATTTCATAAAATCGTTGTGAAAAATAACCACCTAAATTGTCATTTGGCTTGTCACATTAAATGCTATAAGAATGTAATAATAATAGCGACCATTAATTGAGCACCCAGTGTATGTCAGGAAATGAAGCATCAAGCTAGACACTCAACATAAACTTTCCTTGTTCCACCAGTAGAGGAGGCATCGGTGTCTTCACTCAAAACATGAGAGTGTGGTCTTGGAGAGGCCAGACATCTTGCACAGATTCACCTGCGACCTCAGGATAAAGGCAGAATGGCATAGCCCTCTCTCTTCTGTCTCCCGCGTCCTTGTACTTTTCACTATATCACGCTGTCTCTCTAAATAATGTGAATCCAGCTAGTTCCAGTAAGATAATAAAATATGAAGTGATAAGAATAATGATGCCAATAATGGTAATTAATAACAATCAGAACGGTATTAAAACTCTACATATTGTCATTGCATGAAATTTATAGCAGTGCAATTTTTAATACTAGAGCGCCCACTCTCTTTCTTCCTTCTCCTACATCCAATTAATCACTAGCTCTGGCTGATTTTTTTCTTTAATATCACTACAATCCATCTACCATCAATAACTCTTGCTAAAATCACCTCCTTATATGCACTGGAGTTTTGCTACAATCGATGCCTAATTGCAATCCTTGCCTTGCTTCATTCTATGTACGGAAGCCACAGTGATCTTTCTAAAGTATAAATCTTGTTGATTTCTCCAGATCACTTTAAAATCTCTAAGACTGACAATAGACAATAGGCTAAAGACCAAATGCATAATGCATAAACTTCTGGGATACCACACCTTCTGGCTCTTAATACCTTTCCAGCTTCAAACCTCACATTTTCTTACCTCATTGTGAGCTTTATCAATGTCAAACTACAAAATTCATTGATTTTAAGGTGTAGTTTTATTTCATTCAGATCTTCACACTTCTGAAATTAAGATGTGTTGTAACATCAATAGTTTATCATACTTAAGTAGCAGCATTTTTTATTTCCAAATGGTATATAAAATGAAGGCCTATCTTGCAATCGTTGAATGTATAGATTCAGTAAGATGCTGTCCAGCCACTTCTCTAAGGTAGCACAATTATTTCCTGTGAAGGGGTATTTCCCTTGTTCTTTCTTTTAATGCCCCTTCACCTACCATTCCTAGTCTCAATTTTTCTATGGGAAATCTTTTCAGATTCTACAAACCTGATTTAAAGATACCACTTTTTACTCCACAGCATTGCCTTATTATGTTTGTAGATGGATCATTTTTTCTGTCTGTTTTCTTTTCTCTCTTCTTTTATGTGAAACCTAAATCTCCTACCCTTGAGTGTAAGATCTACTCAGAGACTCACATGTAGGGGATAGAATGTGGTAGAAGTCTCTGTGTGTCATTTTCAAGATTAGATCCTAAAAAGACACCATGCTTTCTTCCTTTCTGGCTTTTAGATTGCTCTCCAGAGCTGCCAGGTCATGAGGAAACTTAAACACTTTTATGAAGAAAGTTCCTAAAATGAGGAACTGAAGCCTTCAGCCAAGAGCTGTGCAAGGATCCATCTTGGAAGCAGATTGTTAAGCTCTACTCAAGCCTTCAGATAACTGCAGCTCTGTCCAACATCTTGCTTCCAATCTCCTAGGAGACTCTGAGCCAGGATTTCTGAACTAAGCTACTCCTAAATTCCTGCCCCATAGGTATTGTGAAGTGAGAAATATTTGTTGTTTTAGCCGCTAAGTTGGGGAGATTTGTAACGGAGCAGTAGATCACTAATATAATACTGAATTGTAACTTTTTTCTTGGGTGTACCTTCTTTTGGACTGAAGTCTTCTGGAGGTCATGTCTTACACTGTCACTTATTCAGTTCTTAACATAGTGTTTGGCTTGTATTATATTCTTAAAAATTGTGATGAGGTAATTCATACATAGAGAAGAATCTTGTCTCATCCAGTACTTTGATTTAGGCTGAAAGCCCTTCCCCTTTCTCACAAGGAGGTATTTGTAAGACTTGATATATGCAGTCATTTATTTATTTATGGTACAAGGCAGGCAGGAAGGAACAGGTGTTCTTATACTGTTTTATTTTCCCTACAGTAGCCAGAATGATCATTTAAAACTATTATGCTTTCTGCTCAGAAACCTTCATTGGTTTTGCATTACTCTCAGAAAAAAACTACTTCTTACAGACTACAAAAAGACTTCAGGACCCAGCTCTTGTCTAACTCTCTTGCCATTCTCTAGAGATTAATTTTCCCATTCCTCTAAAAGATCAAGCTGTTTCCTCTTCAAAGCCTTGTACTTACTCTTCCCATTCCCTAAAATTTTCTGCCTTTTTAAGAAAAGGATGAGCTGTTTTATATAAATCAGATTTATAGATTATGCCAATTCTTCAAATAAGTCCCTCCAAACTTGCTTTTCACCTCCCCAGTTTCTACCTTTTCCAATACATGTTTTCTTGTCCTCTATAGGAAATTATTCTCTTTGTGCATTTGTTTTCTTTTTCCCTTCCTTGACTAGACATGAGCCAAATGAGTGGAAATACGTTGACTTCCCAGTTGACTCCCGTGTCTCCCAATAGTCAACACACTTGCTTGCACACCATAGGTACTAAGTAAATGTCTTTTGTATGAGTGCATAGATGAAAAGATGGATGAGTGAATGCAAAAGAAGTAGTGTGTGAGAGAGGCAGAGAGATGCCAGGATGTCCAAGATCATGTGCCTTGCCTGTGTGTCTTCTTTGATTGTATTGGAGAAGTTAGGATTAGAAGAAAATGATATTTGACAGTGTGTGGGACTTATCTTCAGTTCTGTGGCTCAGGTGAACCAGTGCAGTGAGACATAGGTGGGCCATTATCTCATTTCACAGGGAAAGGCAGCTTCAAAGAGGGGCAGCTGTGGGAGCATCAGAGGCAGTTCTTTTGGACAGAACATCAATCTCCTGAGGATGGGCCCTGCCTATGGAGGCAATAGCAAGGGTCTTCAGGCCCATGTAAGAGCAGTGGAAACTGGCAGAGGAAGCAACAGAAGAAAAAGTTGAATAAAGCAGGCACTTCGTGGTGCATGTGGGCACACGTGGGACAGTCATTAGAGGATCACCAAATATACTTGGTGAGGACGTGGCGAGGGAAGAGACTAGAAGTCCTGTTTTAGGAAAACAATAAAGAATAGAAACATGTCTCTAAGTTTTATCCATAGGCTGACAAATTTGGAAACTACCATTTCTATTGAATAGGAACAATAAGAATCAGAAATAAATCAGAGTTTAAGTTGTAGCTGTAGTTGTAGTTTAAGTTTCACTTTCTAGCTGTGTAACCTAAGGGAATTTATATGATCTTTGCAATGTCTACTTCCTCATCTAAAGCCCAAGATTACTGATATCTCCTGAAGAGTGTTGTAAGGATCAAATGAGGTAAAATTTGGAACTTTATATGCCAACATTTTGTAAAATATAAGTTATTTGTCATTGTCACATTTGGAATGACCTGCCTAGCTTATAACGATGCCTTCCAACGCTTAAAGGCTTCTCTAATTTTCCTACTTAGCAACCTCAGGAGTCATGTTTTTACTCCCTTCATCTCATTGTACTAGGAGGGACATCTCACCTAAGCTCAGCTAACTGGGTTCTTCTTCCAGAGATTTTAGAATTCGGCCTTAAAAAACTGTAATTCAGAATAAGTTAGTCTTTTGAATGACAAAGGCCTAGAACCAGGGATTAAATCCACATGTTACTGCAAGGCAGTAAAAGATAGTCAACAACCAGACAATGCAGCAGATTTGCAGAGAAAATCCCCTGGAATTCAGGGTGAATTTTAGTCCTTGGGTCCAGTTTTATTTGCCATCTCTGTGACTTAATTGTGTCTGTCTTAATTGGTTCCTGCCTTTTATTTTGCAGTACTAGGGATTGAACCCAAAGCCTTAGCACTGAGCTATATCCCAGCCCTTTTTAATTTGTTTGACAGGGTCTCACTAAATTACTAAATTTCCAAGGCTGGGCTCCAACTGAACTTGTGATGCTACTGCCCAGGCTTCCCAGAGTGCTGGGATTATAGGCGTGTGCCATCACACCTGGTCATGTCTCTTAAGTTAAATAAAGTTGATTTCTGTTCTGCTTCAATGAAAGAATCCTAACATATTATTTTAAGCACATGCTCACACACACACACACACACACACACACACACACAGCTAGCTGTACTACTGAATGATTGTGCTCGTTCAAGAAAAGAGGTTGTGTTAAAACCTTAAACACCTGGAACTCATTTCATAACTATGTGGTACATCTGCTTTGTTGAGTTGTGGAGATTAATATCAGTATGCTGATTAGAAGTTTGTCAAAAGAAGCACTATTTGAAGGTGGTAACTATAATAACACCAATAATAGTATTATAATTTTTAATAAAAATTAGAAAGATTTTAAAGCTCCATAAATGGCCAGTGTAAAATGTTCAGCAGTGGATTATTAAAATATGAACCATCATAGCTGACTTGCTTGGCTATAACTCACTGGGCTATTGGTCATATGATCCAGACAGTACTTTCATCTGATAATATCAGGAGCTATTGCGCTTCTGTCTGTACTCCTCTTACCTTTCTTATTTAAATGAATTCCATCTATTTAGAAAGAAATTTCCTTTCAGAACCTCACAGTATCCACTTTACTAATCAGACAAAAGAAATCTTCCAATAAAAGAAAATAATAATTTTCACTCCTATTATTTTGTCCCATCATCTTCTGGAATGCCTGCAAATGTCCATACTGATCTGTGACAACGATAATAACTTTCAAGCAGGATGTTGCTTTAATATTTCAAAAATCCATGTGTTAATGAATTTCTAGGAACATATGTTACCAATACTATATATAATTTTCATCTTGTGCTTCACTAATCTTAATCTCCATGGTCTTTTGGAAAATGTATTATTCTAGGAACAATAATTGAAAATCCATGATATTTTATAAAACAAACATATATGCATATAGACATGTACATATAGATACATATATTCAAAGCTTGGACACATTTGCAGGCACACATTATGACAGTAGGAAAGCATGCCTGGAATTAAGATTGTGTTGAAGGATCTGAGACCTATAGTGACAGCACACGAATAAGAATGATCTTTATAATTTGTAGGTCAGGATGAATGCACATGTACTTTATGCATACATGTATATGAATACAGGAATACTGTTTTAGTCTATTAGGGAATTTCCCACCTTCCCCTCAAAAGAGACCTACCTGGAAAATAATCGGCCTTGAAAGCTAGAGGTCAAAATGACAGTTCCAGTCAGCCTGTCCTTGTCTTCCCTGCCATCATGATTCTTCTCCTCAGTGGTGGTGGCAGCTATTCTGTATTGCTCATAGTTCTAGAGACTGAGAAGTTCAAGATCAAAACACCAGTAGACAAAGTGTAAAGAGGGCTCACTCTGGATCATAAATGGTGCCCTTCTGCTCATCTTCACATGGTGGAAGGGCAAAAGAGGTAACCAAGCTTCCTCTGGCCTCTTTCATTAGGGCAGGAACCTTTACAAGGGCTCCACCCTCATGACGAGTCACTTCGGAAAGATCCACCTCTTAGCACCACTGTACTAGGGATTAAGTTTCAGCGTATGAATTTGAAGAAACACAAACCTTCAGACTGCCCAAACCTTTCATGAAGGCCCTAGAAAGAGTACAATTCAGTTATTCCCAAATTATTTTACAGTGATAGTTACCACTACTTTCAGGAGCTTATTTTTATTTAGATCTACTTTGATCAAAAACATTTTCACACTACAAGTAGGCTGAGTCTAGTTCACTGTTGCCTGACTTGACAAAAAAAATGATTACAATCTCAATAATGTGCATGGAGATGTATATGAATTCATGTGTAAATATGAATTTTATATAATATATAATAGTATGTTATTAGTATTCTTTCAAGTTTGTTGTTAATAAAGCCACATGTATTGCCATACATAAAAATGCTAAGATACTTTAAAACTTCTCTGAAAGTAGACATTTGTAGATAAATGGTTATATTCATTTTTTAAATGATTGCCTTGATTTATACAAAGGCAAGTAGGCCAGTTCCAACTAAACAAAAAAAAAATCGTAGAAAATATCTTTTCTTTTATTTCGCGTAATACTCTGGGCCTTTGTCCATCATTTCATATGACATATATGATTTTTCAATTTGTGAGTCCTTCTTCCAGTAGACTAAAATCTTCTTGAAGTGAGGAATAAGTGTTATTCATTTGATCACCAGTGCCTTGCATGTACTGTTTATCACAATGATCATTTGTTGAATAAATGAATTAATAGATGAATGAAAAGAATATTTAGTTTTTACTGATAATTTTCATGGTGGCTAAAGAATTACTATCATACATGGAAGGCCTTAGAAGGTGAACATTCTGCTAGCTAGTGAAGCCACATAATGAATCACCTGAAATGACATTCAATGCAGATTCTTTAAGATTTCCCCTCAAACAATTGGTTTCATATCAAGCATATTGATTGGCTTGGAAAATAGAAAGGCCAGTCCCAGGAACAAGAATGGTCAAGAAACTTCAACAGAAAGCATGGAGTGAAAGGAATTTGGGAAATTGAAGCAATATCTCATTCAGTGCCACTCAGTGTTCCTGGATTTCCACACCAAAGAACTCTGACTGCTTCCTCAAATCAAGTCCTCTGGCTAGGTTTAATGACAGTAGTATTTTGTGGACAATGACATTGCAAAGAACCATCCTTTAGTGAGCATACTCAAGAAGCATCCTGTTGCTTCTCTTCATTGTTCAAAGGGGGAGGAATCAAAGTAGAATTTACATGGTTTGTTTTCAGCTGTGGCTAGTTTTGCAAGAATGGGCTCAATTTTCCCCTCAGAGCACCTATATTTATTAATAACTTTAAGGTAACCATTAGTAGTTTTCTACATGACTTTGCACAACCATTTTACAAGGCTTGCTTATTTATTTATTTTTTAATTTGTTTATTTATTTATTTATACTCTATCTGAAATTAGAGAAGGTTAAATGTAAAAGAACCACCAATTTGTTTAGAATTTGTTCAACCCCCATGAACTGTACCTATGCCCACCACTAATTTTGTCTACCTGGTGATAATTTCCCATCATACTGGGTGAGTTCATTCCCCTAGTGGCATAAGATAGAGATCAGCTGGAGCAAATGACTGTTTCCAGGGTGGCCCTGTCTATGTGCTCAATCTTTCCACTGCTGTGTTTCTTTCCAAATCAGCATGTCAGCCTGATAACATCACAGGTGATTGTGCTGCTGTCTGTCTCTAGTCCTGTAATGAAGAGATAGAAGGTTCCTGAGCTTTACCTTGAATTTCAAGTTTTCTTTTGGCATTTGAAAAAAGTGATCTGCACGTTAAAGGGTCAAGCTGGATTCTCCAGGTCATTTCATGTGCTCACAAAAACAGCCTAGGCTTTTCAGCCTGAAGATCTTGAGATGACCCAATTGTCTTTATTGGAGGTTCCTTGGGGATTTTGCCTTTGTAGCTCTCTGACAATACTTATCCTCTGAACAGTGGATAAAATAGCAGATCTCCTCAGTTCCTCTCTGCCCTTCTAAAGCAGCTAATGAAATTGGAGCTGCTCTTTGTTATCATCTGTCCTTCTAATATATCACATGAGATAAGTTATCAGGGTTTCCCCAAGTAAACCAAAAGGAAAGAGAAACACTGAAGGATGAGAAGACAATTTGGAACAGGATAACTTGTGCCTATAGTTTACCTGTTAATTACTCAGAGTCATGATCCAATCATATGTCATGAACAAGAACAGGAAGCAAATAAATTGTAGTCAGTTCAAATTATCTCAGGTGACAGGCCAGGAGCAAGTTAATTCTTAAGCATTTAATTCAGTCCATTGGTACTTGAACAAGGAGAGGCAGAAACAAATGGTGTAGTCTTTGTAAGGTTGTTAACCTGACCCAAATTCATAAGAGAAAATTAAATTTTTCATTCATTCCCCAATTTGTCCATATTGTGAAGATGTTCATTTTCAAATGGAAGTTTAGTGTCCTCCTCTATGCTCATCTTGGGTCCCCCATTATTTACTTAGACAATTAAACTTCTTGGTTCTCCAATCTGTAAGTGGGATAATAATGGTGACAATACTTACAAGGAGTAAGAATTATAATATGCTTAAAACACCTACTAAATACTTGCTGGATTCTAGCCATCGTTATTATTTTTGTATGTTCATTGAAAAATAAAAACTATTTTCTGAAAAAGAGCAACTAAAATTTGTTTTCATCATTCTTTGTGGAGCCTGGCCTTCCACGGAGGATGGGCGTTCTTCCACATTTAGAACACAGCAATAAATTGCCATAGGTTAATGTCAGCATCTGATTGTATGGCATTTGCTCTATCACATTAAAATTAGATGTTTGTTATAATTTTAAAATGTTTTACCTCATTCTTTTATATGACAGATACTGGTATTTCACCCTCTTGGTGAGGAAAAAATATGTTGATCCTCACATTTCTGTACTTTGCTAATTCCTCTGAGAGCTGTGCCTCTGATTTCCCTTCTGCAAAGTGCCATCTGTGTATAGGGGATCTTTTGTCGGCTCCTTCTGTGAGTCACTGTGACTCTTTATTATTGCAACCAGGATGGCCTTTTTTTCTCTCTTTCCTAATAAGGAACAGAACCAACACGACTGGGATCACTTTGAACACTGGCATTTCTTCTGAATACGGTTCTAACTAGATTTGTATTTTTATGCTGTGGGTGGGAATGCCAGATAAGAAGAAACAGATGAAGACAGATGAAAGAGTGAGATGCAATGAGGAGGTCAGTTATTTGGATTTCCTTAGGTGGGACATTCGTTGCAGAAATGGCAACCTGCTCTTTTAAAAAATACATTGGAGTTCAGTGCCATTAACAATAGATAAAGAAAGGAGGCAAGTAGCTCTGTGGCATTAATCTCACCCCTCACAAATAATGGCACCAGTGACATTTGACCATGTGACAGATGAGTGAGTGGAGAGCCCTGGGACTGTGATAGTGACAGTTTTCTTTTTCTACCCTTGTAAATTATTCAGCATTGGCACAGCACTGGGAAAACACAAACCCGAGAAAGGGTAAGGGAGAAAAGGAATTCTACTGCAAATGAGAATGGCTGCTGACAAGTCCATTAAAAAACAACAACCCAACATTCAAGCTGTGTCTGCTGCCTTCAAAATGTCCTTCAAAGGTTTGGTTCACTAACCTCTTTTAGAGATGCAAGAAGGTAGCAGAGAGAAGAGGAGAGCCCCTACTAAAAGCATCCCATATTGGTCTCTCTTTCCAAGTGTGTGTGCCATTATCAAAGATCAGATGGTACATACTTCTCCTAAAATCATGTGTATTATTAATGCCCAGTGTCCTATGTGCATACATATTTCCATCCCAGTAATTACATTTTGCTGACTTCAGTGTTCCTTGTTTTTGTTAGATGTGACTACTTTCCTTCCCTCTCCCTCTCCTGTATTAAAGCTGCCACCCTGGTGGAGGTGGTTTTCCTCAATGTGATTATAAAATTTCAGAGATGAGTTATAAAAATGTCATACCACACTTCTTTTCTTTTTTAAAGTGGAACATATTGTTTCTTGATGAGCTTTACTATTTCTTTTTTTCTTCTTGGAAGGGAGAAAGGACAATCTTCTCATCCAATTACTGTTAAAAAGTGGGGACCTAAAGAAGTCTCTTGAAGTGAGACTGTGAACGAGGATTCTGACTGCTGAGCCAGGCCAGTTGCTCTGCTCCACCCTCTCACTAACATCTGCTGTGCAGCTGGAAAGCTGAGAAATTGATGTTTTTACATTGGTTGTCCAGCAAGGGGGGCTAGAACCTACAATTCCATTTCTGTTGGAGATGATTCCTGTCTGGTGTCTTTGGTAACATCTTGTATTTCTATAGTAGATTTTATGTGACATTTTCAAAATATTTTACATTAATGTATGAAGCTTCCCTTGGTAAGGTATAATAACTGGGCACTTTGTCTCCATTTTCTGGAAGGCTAAGATGATACAACAGCAGGCTCGTTGAGGAGTAAATCTCTTGCAATGTCATGGGCGGCCCCCAGATGTTCTCTTCTCTCCCCGCTCTTCTCTGCAGCTCTTATATTTCTTGTCCACAGTTTTGTCTTTACAATAATGGTGTGATTTTCAAAGCATGTCATTTATCAGCCTTTTCCTGCCTGGACATATCACTAGAGACTAGTAGGAGCATCACAGAAGGTTGCATGGTTTCATTTATGCAGCTGGGGAGATCAGATGGTGGCATTCCGCCATTCCTGAGTGGCTCACGTTTCATTTTAGGCTATTGTGGCTTCCCTGAGTCCCACTATAGCTAAATAACACTGATCTGATATAGTCTGGGTTGGAATGCAAATCTCCTGTGGTTTCATTCATAATTTCATTTTGTAATGTCTACTTTTCATTCCTGCCCCGCTCACCTACATCCCCAATCATCCCAACTTTACCTTAAACAGATTAAAGAGATTCCAAATAGCTTTAGGTGACATCTTTATTGTTGTTAATGAACTCTGAGACAGGTTAAGCAGGAGGATGTAAAATCCCTTTTTTGATAAGGGAAGTCTATCTAGAGGCAGGCTACTGAAACAAATGACCAAGAAAGAGGCATTGTACCTTAGAACATTAATCTGAATGTTCATGAACATGATTTGAGTCCTTTAAGGGAGTTTTCTGTAGGAAATTATCTCTGAACTCTTTACTTCCAATTAAGCTGATCCTATGATTTCTTACTCTGGATTTCTCTTAAGTTCCTATTGTGGGCCTGGAAGATAGGGTGTGGCTACAAGAGAGCTGTATATGCTTTTTATATTATACTGTTTAAAGCTTAGGAGAAGCAATAGCTAATGAGGATCTAGTCCTTGCTTATTTGAAATCAAAACTTTTTTCATTAAAGATTTATGGCTCAGTCAAAAACTAAATGCTACAAATGGTAAACAATGATTGATTATATTTTTTTCCTGAAATATTTAAGACATAGCAGTTCTTACAGACAGGCTACAGTGCATTTTTATGGGAGATCTAGTCTTTTTTGGTGGGTATAGAAAGAATGTGAAGAAATAACTGCTGAGGGAAAACCATCATGGCCTTTCCTGGTTCCAAATTGGCTCTCATCACATTTTTTGCTCCCTCTATGGGATACAGAGGACACTGACTGTTCCTTATTTGATAGAAAAGAGTCAAATATGAGCCTACCTAATGCCCTTAGACAATAAAAGTTACCTTTTGCAATCCTCATATTGACAAGGAGGAAGTAAAGTCCACTCTACCTTCTTTCTTTTCCAATCAACAATTTCTCAGGTCGCATCAATATAGAACACACTTAAGAGTCACTTTAACACTAATGAATGCCTGTTATAATAGTTCCACGAGCTTCTGATTCTCCCCACATGATTTCTAGGCTTCCCTCTGCAAATTGGTTTCATTAAGTGCCTTCTGGAGCACCTCCCTGAGAAGGACTCTTCATGGCTGGCAAGCCACCTCAGGCTACTGCTCCCAATTCTATTACTCAACAAATATTTGGTGGATCCTTACTTTGTGTCAGAAATGGCATTAAACTTGTTAATCTATATCCTTTGTTATACTTTAGAAACCTACTTTTTAACTGGTATCCCTACTACTTAAGAAAATAAGAACTTTAATTTTAATTTCTTGGTGTATAATTACTAAACTGTGATGGAAGAGGGTAGCTACATACACAAATAAAAATAGTCAGGCCACAATGGCAAGTTTTCTGCTGCCTGTCTATTCTTACCCTTGGTCATTCTACCAAATAGCTGTAGATGAGATCATGCATTCACTTCACTGAGGGCAAAATCATACACCCTTCCTATAAAATGTGAGAAAAAAGAAGTGGTTAGAAAATATCAGTTTAATAAATTTTGATAAAGTAAAAAAAAAGATGACATCTTCTCATTTGATAGGATCCAGAGAGAACCTGGTGTTTATTTTAACCTTAAAAATTGGCAAAATGAATCTGAAATTTCATTACCTGCTGGTGATCTAACAGAAGTTTTAAAATTTCTCCAACAATGCAAACATAATCAATTACTTCACCAGTCAAATGACAAACTTCTTGAGCTATGTAAGACCTGGCTCTATGAAGAAATTTCAGTTTATTCCTCCTCCAGTTACTATGTAAACCACAAGGATCTTGGTTGCTGGGAAGAATAATATAAGCATGTTCCTCCCTAAAGTATTTCTCAAAATAATATTAGAAAAATGTGCTTCCCCTGAATAATAAATTGGGAAAACCAGTTTCATGGGCATACAGACCTAAAATGTACTTTATTTTTTCACTTTAGATTCTATTGGTGGGGAGGAGGGAACAGGTTTTCAAGGTGATTCATGTCAATGAAACTTAGAAAGAAAAATAGACTTGACATTTTATCAAAGTTTCAGAAACTAACCACAGGGAGAGCTCAGTACCTAGTCTGCTTGAGCAGGTTCAAGTTTGCTGTCAGCTTTATATTTTTATGAGGTTGGAGAATTGGGGTATTGTTTCTGAGCTGAATGGATGGTGTTTTTCCTCAGAAGTTGTGTCCAAGAGATGACAGTCAAAT
Source organism: Heterocephalus glaber (assembly GCF_000247695.1). Next base: position 636,015 of record NW_004624763.1, on the reverse strand, counting down.
GGAAGTGGAAACTGTAGTTCCACTCTGTAGAATAGACATTGGGGAAAATGAAGAAAGTGTTAGTGTGTGTGTGTGTGTGTGTGTGTGTGTGTGTGTGTGTAGGGACAGAGAGAGAGAGAGAGAAAGAATCACGTTTTTCTTATTTAGAACATATTTTTGAATGACTTTAAGTACTATATAACATTCTAATGCAACTCAAAGTTACCCTCTTACAATTTTATTTAAAGATATCCCTTGAATCATAATGAATATCTAAGACTAATGGAACATTTTAATTTGCACTTGAGTCCCATGCTGCATAGAATTTGGGGGTTAACCAATTCCTTCAGCCTTGAAGACTTTGAGGAAAGAGTCAATTCAGCCTTCTCAGAGATGGTGTAGACACTTCAAGGAGGATTGATGGTTGAAGGTCTAGATGCTGTTCAGAGTTGTCTGAGATATTGAAAAGCAAGGAATACTACAACATCTGCTATAGCAAAAGGTATTAGCTGCTGAAGATGGTGGGACAGATGGCTGCCTCATCAGCCAGGAGGGTACTGTCTAGGAATTAGTCTCATTTCAAGAACCAACTGCCTAACATTCAGAAGGCCATGAACTTCCACAGGTTACAGAGTGTCTATCTGGAACTAGGCCTCTGCAGTTTTTGGACATGCCAATGGGTCAGCCTTGACATCCTAGTACCCATATCTGATTCTACTTATATTCTTATTAAGAAGAAAAAATGATATTTTTTCTAGAAAAAATTCAAATGCCTGGACCCAAACTTTCCAGGCCATTTCCCAACAATTATGAAGACTTACACATCTGTTTCCCATTTGGAAGTATACAACTAAGAAAAATACAAGAAATGTATTTGGAGAATTATATATTTTTTTCTAACAGAGGAGCCTAAATCAACCTTTTAAGTGCTACTGTCTCCATTGCTGTATGTCATTTGTACTGTCTGACTTTAACCTTTATACCTGGGTATTCAGAAGCTGAACCTCACCCTTTTCCATTGCTCATCAGACTCTTGCTTCAGTCAGTCTCCATGCTGTGATCCAGATTTGACCACTTCAGCTGGCCGGCTTCCCACCTGGCACCTGCAATAGTAGCTGCCTAAGATGCCTTCATCATTTTAGGAGCAGGGACTGCTGCCTTCAATGAAATCTCCTATCTCACCCTTGGTTCTGTGTTTCTGAAAGTCTATTATGAATTTTGTGATACTGACTGTTTCTACTTTTTTTCTCTTTTGATGAATTTTGCTCAGTTACAGGGATAGCCCATGTATATTGCTTTTTTCTTCTCCATTAAGTTTGTTGGTACATTTTAGATATACAATACAGTTACATTCATCATTGGGAATTTGTACCTTTATATGATGTATCTTAGTTCTTATTTTTTCCCTTTTTTCTGCCCTTCCTTCAACGCCTCTACCCTTCTCTAGTTACAAAGACTTTGTTTCCATTTTTTCCTTTTCTCATATTTTTTCCTTTCCCTTCTTTCCTTTCCCCTACCCCTTTAGACCTTTTCTTCCTATTTCACATTATCAATTATACATTTTGATCCTTATTTACACTTTCAGTTTCTCACACCAGAGAAACTATTTGGTATTTACACACATGTGTCCTATTTATTTCATTTAAAAGTATGCCTCAATGTGTATCCATTTAGCTATAAATGTCTCTAGTTCCTCATTCTTTATGGCTAACTAGTACTCCATTTTATAAAAACAAAAAACTACATCTTCTTTATCCAGTCTCCAATTGATAGGAAATTGGGCTGTTTCCAAGCTTTAGCTATTACATGGCTATAATATTATATTCTGCTATAAACATGGGACATGGGTCAGCCTATATCACTGTGGTATGATTCTTTTAATTCTTTGGGGAAGATCCCCAGCAGTGGAATAGCAGGGTCAAATGGGATTTCCAGTCCTAGTTCTTTGAGGTATCTCCATACTGATTTCCACAGTGGTTGCACCAGTCTGCACTCCCACCAGCAGTGGAGCAGGGTTCCTCTTTCCCCACAGCCCCACCAGCATTTGTTATTGGTTGATTTCTTGATAGCAGCCATTCTTTCTGGGGTGAGGTGGAATCTCAGTGTTGTTTTCATCTGCATCTCTCAAATGACCAGTGATGTTGAACATTTTTTCATATGTTTATTTGCTTCTTTGAGAAATGTCTGTTCATTTCAGATGCCCATTTATGAATTGGGTCTTTATATTTGGGGGTCTGATTTTTTTAAGTTCTTTATATATTCTATATAGTAGTCCAGCATCTGATGAACAGCTAGTAAATTTTCCCCCACACATTGTAGGTTGTCTCTTAGCTATGTTGGGGGTTTCTCTTGCAGTGCAAAAGCTTTTTAATGAGATGAGATCCCAGTTGTTTATTCTTTGTGCTATTTCTCGTGCTACTGAGGTTTTGTTCATAAAGTCTTTTCCTATGCCAATGTCTTCAAGAGTTCTACCTAACTTATCTTCTAGCAAATTTAACGTTTCTGCTTTAATATTTAGATCTTTAATCCATTTCAATTTTCGTTTAGTGCATGGTGAAAAATACGGGTCTAGTTTTAATCTTTGGCAGGTTGAAATCCAGTTTTTCCAACACCATTTATTAAATAGGCTATCTTTCTTCCAGTGAGGGTGTCTGGCTCCTTTGTTAAAGACGAGGTGACTGAGTGTGTCTGGAGTTGTTTCTGCATCTTCTAATCTGTGCCACTGGTCCTCGGGTCTGTTTCTTTGGCAGTACCATGCTGTTTTTATCCCAGGCCCATGTATATTTCTAAAGAAACACAAAAATCCACTTTGGTAATCTAATTGAAGTTCTTAGTAGCCAGCTAATATTTTTCCTTCTCTCTTTTGGAAACGATAACCTCTCTTTTTGAAGACCAGCTAATTCTTCTTTCTGTGTGGCTTTGGATGATTTTGAAATCATATCCACCTTCACACAGGTCATAAGACAGAATGTGATTAATATATCTCATTCCCTAGCCAGAGTGATTGGTTTAGATTTTGGAATGTGAAAACTTTAGTCCAACAACAGAAAGGTTGATACTTCTGTTTAAACTATTCCTAAGGATGGGTGTGGACACGTTTCCTTTCTCACCGAACCTGGCACCAGGAGGACATAAGGCAAGAGTTGTTGTTGTCATCCTATCACCTATGGTTTAGACACAGAGGCTCTGAGTCAAGGTGACATTATTTGAGTTCCCTTAAACTAAACTTTGCTACCTCTGTTCTTTTCAGTTATATTGCTAGTAAACTGCATTTGTCCTTGTCAAAGAATAGGGTTATGAAATAACCAAAGAGTATTGACTATTTCAGGTCTCTTTTCTTCATAACTGATGGGGATATGGTGACAGTCTCTTCATACAGCCAGTATGCTGTGCTTGGACTTACTATTAAGTCACACCAAAGCTACAGATAACAGGCTGGTAACACCAGTCATGGGCTGGCCACAGTCACTGAAGGATGAATTATCCCAGGGACTGATGTTGCAGACAGTCTGCTAGAGTAAAACTAAGCAGAGAATCTTTTCTCCTTTGTGTGTTTTGAGAAACCAGAGCCACTCCTTACCCTGCTTCCACTTCCCATAAATGGTATGTCTGGAATAAAGGGCAGGGATAGCAGAAAATGTAAGAGGCAGGTCTGCTTTCCCCATTAGATCATGAAAGCTCCTTCAGGAAAAGTGGTTTGTCTAGTTTACTATTGTATCCCCAGAAACTAGATTAGTACCTGGCAAGGAGCAGGTACTCATTCAATAAATGTTGGCTGACCGAATAAGTAGAAAATGCTGGAAACAGTGCCGTGCATTGACAAACATTGCTCAATTTTTTCTGTCATCTACCCAGGGCCTTACTGCCTTCAGCTGCCCAAGACCTGTGTGGCTTTTGTGTGATATGCTCATTAGTCCTGATTAAAACCACAAACAAGTTCAGGGGAACCAGACTAGGAAGAACCCAATGCAGTCCAGAATCCATAGAAATGAACTTTCTAAGGTACCTATATAGACAGGATCCTGGGGTGCTGCTGATCTGGGAGGCACTGTATCTCATTGTGTCAAGTACCAAAATAATGAACAAATATCAGAGATATGGGTAAATGATACTTTAACTCTCTGTTCTCTATGTGGCAATGGGGGTCTAATGATCTCTTTCAGGATCTTGAAACACTCTCAGATACAGTACTTGCTCCAAATTTGGCCAGCTGCAGGCCATGGGGTTTTAGCATAAGGGAGAAAAGATGAGGATTGCTTATATTTTGTGGAGCAGAGAAGCTTGGGGCTTTTGCAAGAGGGATTACCGTGCAGGCACAAGAAGTGTGAGATGAAGTGCAGAAAGGCTGTAGCTCAGACTCAGCCTCCAGCTGGAGCTGCAGCTGGCTCCTCAGTGACCAAGCTTTCACGGCAGATCATCCATTAACTTTGTCAAGCCAATCGTGATGCTGCCCACTTATCTGTATTGATAGTGGGGCAGAACTAATTAGCAGTCTTCAGGCATCCCAAAGACCAGAGGGGCTGTAGGGCATTTTACCTTCTGATTCTGGCCATTCTTTTCAGTGCAGATGGTTTTATTTAAGTAAAGGAGAACAGGAACCAGGAACACTTGCACCTGAGAGATATGCCAAGGCTGGGACTGGGCCCAGAATTGCTGGGGCCGAGCCCAGGTGTTCAGCAAGAAGCCTTTCTTACTGGGAGGGCAGGTGAAATCAAATACCAGCTTGAGTTGCTCAGGAAGACGTGCTGGGCCTTTCTGTGATGGGAGGTCAAGTCAAATGAAGGTAAAGTCTTCCCCTCTCTGTTTTCTCTCCTCCACTGGTGTCTTGGCAGCTAGAGTCTAACTAGGGAAAACTTCAGATGATTAGCAACAACCTAAACAATGGCTTCCCTCCAAATCACGATGAAACCCTAGGGAATCTTCAAAATGTATATCTTTTCCAGGTCTCAAGTAGTTCCTAGCTCTGGAAAAAACAGCACTAACACAACAGCCCTATTCTCACTAATGTACTGAAACCGTCCTTGAAAACAAGAGTGGTGATGGAAGTTTTGCCGTGATGGCACCACCCAGATACATGGATGATGCAAAGGGCTGCTTGGATGTTGGGGAGACTGTGATGGCCCTACTCACCATATAGCTCCAAACAAACCATGTGATGCAAATAGCAGAGGCAGGCATACTCCATTTGTCACCATGCTACTTGCACTAGGGTTTCAGATGCTCATAAAAAAAGTGAAACTTGGCTTTTAAATGAAAATGTGATGTAAAAATTAGGAGAATATGTTTTGCTTTAAGAATGGTTCCATAAAAATTCCAATGCTCTGGCTAAAATGGTTTGGATATTTCCTCACATGAACAATAAACACAAACTAATCATGAAGGTGAGAAGGTAAGAGCCAAAGGGGTAATCACTGATTTTGAACTGCATTATTGAAACTACCTGGATCATCTGCAGAAGTTGTGTTATAAACTATTGTTTCAGGGATATCATAATACATGGCATTTTCTGGCTTCTTGGGGTCCTCTTAATCTCTTTGAATTTCTCTTCAGCCCACTGAGTTGTAGTTTTTGATCTCTTGGTCTTTGTTCTTCTCTTTATTAGATTCCTTATCTACTCACACATATTTAACTATCTGTATTCTTGGCAGCTGGTACTATTTCTGGCTCTGATCTCATTTGCAAACTATTGTCTTTCATCTATCCAACTGCCAAATGAGCATTTCTACCTAAATACTCCCTTTTATTTTAAACTCAACCTGCCTATGATAAGTTTATTATCCCACCTGCTCCAGTTTTAACTTCTTTTCTGATTTTTTATTAAGGCTTTCATAATATTCTCAAGTACCCAACCTCCAAAGAAACAAACCAAAAACCAAACAGAGAAAAACTTGGACCTGGTCCTTTTTATCTCGTATCACCAGTCACTGTTTTCCCAGTTCTTCTTTGTATCTTCCATTTCTTCTTTTTCCCCTTTGTACTGCCACCCGACAGTTGAGCTATTAAAGTGAACTGTGTGAAATTGCCAATCTTTATGTCAAACATGGCCAAACAGTGGCGATTTCAAATGGTTCATTCCAGTACAGTAGCCCTCTCACAGCTGTCTCCCAGGGTTATGGGAAATTAATGAAGCTTAGATTCTGGTCCCTTTAGAAAACAGCTCAACCTTTTCTTAACTCTCAACATTTGAAACATTTTCTGGTGCTCCAGAGTCCACAGAAAGACCTTGCCTTTCAGTCGTGCTTACATAATTAATTCAGGGATTCCTGTAGCCATACATCTTACCACTCCTCCCCCAAACCCCACTCCTAGATTTGGGGCAGAAGGCTCTGGGAATATATTTCCGTGACACCACTTCAAATCCTCTTTGGAAGTAGCAATGGAATAAATTTTTAATCAGTCAACCAGGGTTTTAATGACTGTACTTCACTTACTTGCTTCTGCCAAAAAGAAAAAATCTTGCGGGGGAGGGCATAGGACTCCGTTAGTTCTGCCCTCTACTCTGACACAGTCGGCTGGCCTTGAGGGCACAGTGTAAGGCCCATCTGTTCCATGGAGCTTCTCCCTGATTAACATGGGAGAACCATCCAGGTGAGGGGGTCCCTTAGATTATTATCTCCTTCTCTTTGTGCCTGTAACCAGTGACCTCTGGTGCTGCTGCCTCCTTCAGGTGACCTAAATGAACAAATGCATAAACAATGTTTTCTGTAGCAAGTATATCCGTTCCAGAAAATTTCTTCCTCAAATCCTTTGTGGAACAAGTCAGCATATAAACATATACATAAATAATGACTTTAAAATATTCCAAAGGGGAGCTTTTCAGATATTCTCAATGCTTTGAAAGCAAAATTTTTATAACTGACAGGTACTTCTATTCTAATTCCATTTGGAAAGGTGAGTGTAAAATTTTTTCAGAAAAGACTAGTAATTTTGCCTCCTAATCATTTTAAAATTTTTATCATTCAAACACATGCAACAGTAGAAAGGCTAGTATAATCAATCCCCATGTGCCCAGCATCCAGTTTTTACAACTCTACCAATGGCTTCATTTGCTCTCTTCTTAATTTTCTTAAAATATTTTAAAGTGTGTTAGTTCATTTAACCTGTAAATATTTAAAAATGTGTATCTAACAGATAAAGACATTTTAAAAATATAACTACCACCATACCATTTTCACACCTGAAATTTTAATAGCAATAAACTCATTTAAATGAGTAATCTATGTTCAAATTTCCCCATTATCTAAAAATTCCACATATTGCAAATAGCTGTGTCTCTACAGTCCATTTATTTGTTAACAATACTCTTCTTCCTCTTTTCTCTATGTCATTGAATTCCACTCTGAATTTGACGGATGACTTTGCATGGTAGTGTTTAACTTAGTATTCCATTCTCCATATTTTTTTGTGAACTGCTAGAGCTAGAGGATTTTTGTAGATTCAGTTTCAGTGTTTTAAGCAAGAATGTTTAGTAGATGATATTGTAGTCTTTTCCCGTTTCCTACTATTAGGAGGCACATAATACCTGACTATCCTGATCAACGTTGCTGAGATTAATCGGAAGAAACATCAAGACTTCTGATTCTCATCCTTGACAAAGAAACACTGAGGTGTGGTCCACACCCACTCATTCAGCAGATGCTTTCAGAAAACAAACTTCAAGCTCTGGGCTGAGTATTTGAGGACAATTGAGAAGCCTAAGAAATCTCCTATCCTTCGGACATTAGCCTTTAAGAGATTTATGTCCCCATTAGAGAGTCTGGGAAACAAGAGAGTAGCCTGAGACACGAACAAGCAACAATGTTGTCTTTAGAAAACAGTACAAACGAGGTAAAGCAATGATTAATAGCCAGAAGACTTTTACACATGCTCTTTGGTGTAGGGATACAAAAATGGGAGAAAGGAATGCAGTTGGGCAGTTTTCCCTGAGGAAGTGGGCTCCGAGCTAGCTTAGAAGGATTAGTGGGGTTTACCAGGCCAAGAGGAGGAAAGAGATGTGGTGGGTACATAAAATGACCCAGCAAAAGACCAGTGGGAGAGGAACACACAGAACATTCTAGGGCAAGTACTTAGGAGAGTTTTTCCATTAACACTGCTTCCTCATTAACTCTGTACCTGAATAAGTACTATATAAAAAGAGTCTCAGCAGGAATCTGTAGTAACTGCAGCTTTCTGAATCAAGACCCTGTGTCAGGGTCAGATGATATGGAGGATGGGTTGAGAGCTGACCTCATTTAAGGCAGAGGTTTTCAAACTTAGTAAGCTTGTTACAAGTACAGATTCCAAGCCTGACACTTCTGGTGTCTGGGGCAGGACCAGCAGTCGGCATTTTTTAAAGTACTTGGAGAGAATCTGAGGCAGGTAGTCCCAAAACTACATTTTGAGAAATGCTATCTAGGAGAATGCATGGGGTAAGAGTAGACAGTTTGCTTCAGGGTATGAAGGGGATTTTCTAAGCCTGATGATGATGATATTAGCATTTGTACGGGGGAGCTATGATAAGCTTTTCAAGTGCCTTTTTGCATTGAATTCCCTAAACACAACCTGAAAAGGGAGACACCACCTGCAGCTCCATTTTAGAAGTAAGGAGAGAGAGATGCACATACAAGAGAAATTTAAATCTTGTTTTATTTGATTCTAGAAAGAAGAATCACAATTATACTTCAAGTTTGACCTTAAAATATGCACACTTTTTTGCAAACAGTGAGAATCTCTCTCTCTAACAGTCCTCTATATTCTATGCCACCATTTTAAAGGGATGTACCAAATCTCCTGGTACCGCCTCTGGCAAACAGTCACTTTTCAGTTTACCTCTTTGTGCATTAAACAATTAAGACTATGGTATTGTATGACAGAAATATGAATTCTTATATGAAGGTGTAAAAGGAAATAACGTATGAGGCTGCTGTTTGTTCAAGGGTAAAGAAACTTTCCTCAATTGCAGCAAGTTTTGCTCATTCTCTCTCACATATGAAAGACTGTTTTCTGTTTGCCACAAGAGAAATGTCATGATTTCTATAGGGACTCAGTCAATACCCCTAAATAGAGTATTTCCAAAGACCAAACTTACTTTTTTCACACATGGTTTTAGTTAAAGACAGAACTGGGGTTGAAAACTAACCATTTCAGGAAATGAAATACAATTTTTTATTTCATGGTGTCTGTAAAATACTTTATGGCATTCTAATGTGTGTATATATATACGTATATATATATTATTTTTTAGGCTCCTTTGAAATTTATAACATACTTTTGTTCCATGGAATCTAACGAGGGGAGAGGGAATTCTGCACTTTAGCACCCATCTCAGCTACTAATCAGTGTTTCATAAGATTTTGATGTCATGTCAAAATCCTCCAGGTTGGGGTGGAAGGTTGGATCTGTCACGATAACTATGGCCCATAATTGGTTTTAAAATGAGCCTCCTATGAAGATGTTTAGGGGGAAAAGAACTGCATAAATTTACCAAGTTGCTTTCCTTGAATGAAATGCTCTCAGATTTACATAAAGCAAGCCATACTTTTACTATTTATTCTTTCTATTTAATGAGATGAATAGGCATTTGGAAGGAGTCAATGATTTCACAGAATAGTTTGGATTTTGTCTTTATGTAGAAGAGAAAGGGGCCATTGAACTGCCTGATTCCGGCATCCCCATGCAGAGACATACACTTTAACTACAAAACAGCATGTTCTGAGTCTGTGTTTTCTCCGGATAGTAGTAGCAGGAACACAGTGTTCATTTAAATTAAACCAGTTCCTTGGATAATAACAAAGTAATTAAAGAAACCACCAAGGAAAAAGAGCCAATTTATTTGAATCCTGTTCATAAAAACTACATCAAGAGCCTGAAGGTACAAAATAATGTGGGTAAGATGGCAGATTGATGATTTTTTAAAATTCTGTGTGGGATGCATCTTGATATTAATTCAAATGAGTAGCCCTTGTCTGAAAACAATACAAGATGAAAATTTTTTTATCTTTCTGAAGAGAAATAAAATTCTATTAAAATATACAAATAAGAGATTGTCATATAGCTTGAGGTCCACTTGACCTCTAGTAATACCTTAAAATCACAGCATTATGATTTATTCATATTTTCTGTATCCCACTGGAATAGAGAATCCTTTGTCTTTAATGCTTTCAAGAGTTTGAAATTCATACTGATTTATCCTACATAATAGTATCTGAATCACAAAGAGATATTTTTCAGGCATCAATGAGTTCTCTATTTTGGTCAGTCACGAAAATCTAAATGGGGCTGAAAATGTGTATCATGTTTTCATATTGCCATTAAACACTGAAAGGATGAAAAAAAGTATCAGTAAAAAACCTCTCAACCTTATACTCCATCAGTGTGGCAGTGAAAAATTAAACCATAGACCCCCAAACAAAAGTTTACAAGTGTTCTTTGTGCGTTTTAGCAAAATGAGTGCTTTTTTTCAAAATAATTTTTCTCTACCTCATTCTGGTTCTTCTCCTATAATACAGGAGACTCTGGAGTGGACTGCGTATTTCAGTGTGTAGAGCAAGGAAGTGAAGAAAAGTAAGCACATGGTAGGGTCTGTCTACTTGAGGTTGCAATCCTGACTTTGAAGGACAACTTACAGGAAATTTAAGAACATAACGTGAACTAACTTCAGAGACCAGAAAGACAAGAGGTCTGACTTGTCCCTTGACAAAATACAAAGCAACAAATTTTAACTTTATTCATAAATATAAAAATACATCTTGGCTCATTACATGGAAATAAAGAAAGGTGGATTAGGAAAAGCAAAGGCAGTGGATTAGGAAAGTAGAACCAAAGAAGGAAGACAGTAAGACCCAATTTGAGAGCAAATCCTGGAAGAAGCAACAGTGTACGCAGGGGCAGGAAGAATCAAGAGAGCCTTTCTTTCCATTACCCTACTGTCTGTGATCTCACCTCCTGAATTTGCCCACCCACCCTACCCTCCACTGATTGACTCTCTTTGAAACTCAAACTCTCTGCCATGCTTGTTGGTTAGCTCAGTTATTAATCTGCATCCAGTCCCATGGGAATAACTCCTCCAAGCAAATTTCGGATGTGAAGAAGACTTTTACCTATTCAATTTTTTTCTCTTCCTGCAGGTCACACAGTTGTTTTGTTGGCCTTCAAATCAGGGATAGTTAAGAGATATTCCTAGAAAATGTGCCCCACTTGACATAAAATTCAGCTAACAACAGTATCTAGTACAACTTCTTACTCAAGCTCTAGTACACTGTAGGTTTTAAAGATGAAATGTTGCAGATATTTTATTGAAAAGAAGTTTTATATTAGAGAAGAGATTGTAGTTATTTTTCTGCTAGTCAGTTTTGTTGATTTCTTTGTAAGTAAGAATTTGTTATTAATGTTTCATAGGGCCACTCTTCTATTCATTTGTGGTTCAGAATTCTGGACCACCTGTTTTGTTTTTCTGAATCGTAGGTCAGTACCTATATGTATTGTGGATAGTAATATTTCCTATTTTAAAAGTTTTTCTTATTAGTACATGTTTGCAGTATGTAACGATTGCCTTCACCTTGGGGAGTTGGTGCATGTACAGAATATATCTTAATTCTCCTTTCCATCTTCTTTCTCTGTTTTCTCTCCTCTCTCCCTCCATTTCTTGGCTCCAATCCCTTTTATAAACAATTAATCTCATTGTTTCCAATTATCTATATTTTATTTTGCTCTTTAATTTATTTATATTTTGGGTTTCTCATGTAAAAGAAACTATGTGATATTTAAGCCTGTGTGTTTGATTTATTTCGCTTAACTTTATGATCTTTTGGTGTATCCATTTTCCTGCAGATTACTCAAAGTGATTCTTTGATTGTTCTTCTAAAGATAAGTTGAACAATCTGCTATGTTCTGGAAGATTCTGATGACACAATATTAAGCTTTGCAGATATACTAACATTCTCTTGTTAGTAAGAAAGGAAATACATAAATAGGTTTGCCAAACTTCAAAATGTTGGATGAGAGAGTCATAGATCCATATTTTCAAGACTAATGGTAAAGGACTAGGGATTTAGCTCAGTGGTTCCACCACCTGCCTCATAAGTGCAAGGTCCCAAGTTCGGTCCCCAGTACCAAAAACAAAAGACTAATGGTAAAAATTTGCAGAACCTTCAAAACAAGTCCCTGAACAATGAGACCATGTCAGTGAGATGATTTTCTGGATGCTATAGGCAATAAATGAAAACTTAATCAACTTATACTAAGTTTAATGAACTGTGTTAGATTGTGAGGATTAGAAGTGAATTTAGTCATCATCTCTACAATGAAGAATCTTGTAATAAAATGAGGATTCAGTGAAAACCCATTCTAATTTCTCTAACCTACTGTATTTTGTTGGCTTTCTAAATGTTTATATAACTCAGATGTGTATCTAGAACTTAGTTTTATTCACACTAACTTTTGTTTCAGGAGCTATAGCACTCTACCTAACCTGAATTGAGAGTTTAGAGAATCATTCTCTGTATATCAGTTTAGAGCAAACTTTCCATAATGTGTGAACAAGATTCTGTCCCCTATTTTTTCTGCATGTTGAGGTAGGCCGTGAATGTGCCCATCTCTGCTACAGTGTTTAAAACAGAAGAGATTTTCAGCAGTGAGAAAATTTCAGAGAGATGCCTGTGATAGAAAGAGGAACTATAAAAAGAGAAGTGATCCACATGTCATCCAGATATATTGTGATTGATCGACTGCACCTAATAAGAATATTGGCAGCATGGAATCATAAGTCCTATACTAGGGGTTATTATGGGACAAGTTAAGGGAGTCATCTATAAAACTAAACATCCAGATTTGCATCTATGGCTGTGCAAACGTGGGCAAATCATTTAATCCTACTGTTTTAGTCACTTTCTCTTAGTTGCGACACCATACCCGACAATCACGATTTAAAGGACAAGAGGTTTATTTTAGCTCACATTTTTAGTTTGTAGTAGGCTGGCTCCAAGACAGGGAGGCATGTTGGAAGTGTCTAGTGGAGAAAAACTGCTCATCTCATGGCAGACAGGAAGCAGAGGGTGAAGGAAGGAGCTGGAAAAGGAGATACACCTTTCTACTCCACACCCCTAGTGACCTGCCTCTTAAGACTAAGCCCCATCTCCTAACAGCACATTTAGCTGTAAGCTCACCAGTGGACCAATCCACGACGTATAGTGCCCCATGATCCAATCACCTCCTAAAACCCTGCCTATGATCACATAAGACTTTGGGGATAAGATCTAGATATAAACCAACATCCACTATATCTCATTTTCTTTTTCTGTAAAGTGCATATGAAGTTTAAGAGTCAAATTGGTTAATGCCAGTGAAGGGCTTATTATGTACCACAGAGTAGACACTACAAATATCAGTCCCCTTCCCTGCCATTCTGCAATGCTTATTGCATTTAACTGGCCTGACCCTGGAGTGGATGGTGGTGAATTGAACTAACTCTGTGATAAGTATCTGGACTATTACATGTGAAACATAATTGTTTTATAGCTACTGCAAAAAATTATCACAAATTTAGTGGCTTAAAACAACACACATACATTATATATAGTCCTTGAGGTTAAAAATCTAAAATGGTTCTCACTGAACTAAAATCAAAGTGTCTTGGTTGTGTTCCTCCTGGAGGCCCTAAATGGGAACTGATTTCTTTTGTCTGTTCCTCTTTCTAAAGTCTTTCCTCATTCCTTGGCTCTTAGTCCCCTTCTCTGCCTTCAAAGACAATACTACAGCACTTCAAATTTCTCTCTGACTCCTATTCTCTTGCGTCCTTCCCTCATTTAAAAGGACCTTTGTGATTATCGGGGTACAATCTGCCAGAACATTGAGCTCTAAATTTATCAGTGCACTAATTCACCCAGTATAGTGCCCCCTGATCCAATCTTCCCATCCAGATAATCTAGGATAATCTTTACATTTCAAAACCCTTAAATTGATCACACTCACAAAAGCTCTATTACTATGCAAGGTAACATATTCTCAGTTTCCAAGGAGTACGATGTGAACATCTTTGGGGGACCATTAGCCTGTCCATCATATATATTAGGAAATGTTTGGAAGAAACCTCATATGCTCCCCTCCCTCAAATAATAACTGCTACAACTGTTATTTCTATGGATGGAAAAGGGGGACTCAGGCATAACAGTACCCATTTGAATTAATAATATTGAACATTTTTATATACATACATTATTGTCATTCGGTTTTTCATTCATTCACTCATTCAGTAAGCATTTGCATAGCAACTTGTCTTCTTTAACCAAATCAGCTTTCTTCTCAATTATATTACAGAATCAATAAAGAAAAATCAACATCAGATTGTTACAATGACTCAAAGATTTAGCTCCTTGTCAAAACACTTCAAAGGCTTGAGTATGAGTCTCCTATGTCATGCTTCTTTGTTGCTAGGAAATGAATTTAAGCTAATGAAATTTGAGCCAATGATCAGACCCTCTGACATGAAAAAAAAAGTAGATACTATTCTTGAGATGTGAAAGTAGAAAAACAATTTAATAATGTTGTTTAGAAGGTGAGAAGTTTTTACTTTGACGTTCTAAATCAAGCAAGTATTATTACTTCAGGGCAGGAACAGTAGCATTAACGTACTTACTTGGATGGGAGACACAAAGTGGCAATCAAGGTGGTTCTAGCACGGCTGAGAAACCACCTGTGATAACAGGAACCTTAGGTCCATGCTGTGAGTTGGGTGTGGCTTCTTCATGTTGGTTTTACTTTAAGTATCAGCTAAATAGTTGTGTTAAAAAAAAAAAGGAAAAAAGACAGTGGTTCCTTCTACCATGCTGCCATGTTAGGTTGCATGGTGCTTTAAGAACTGGAACATTCTGCAATATAATTTCAATATCTGAATTAATTTGAATAGGAAGAACAGTTAAACATGGATTGTTCACAGATTATTTCAAAAGGCAAGACCTTATTATTGCCAGCCCACATGTCACTAACTGCTGAATGACACTGTGCTTCACATTTCATGGAAATAAAAGGAGAGCGTCTTTGTTGTAAATTCATTCATACACTCTTGGGAAATTAGGACACACAACAGATGTAAATCAGCCTTTAATCCAAGTCCCAGTGTGGACCATGAAGAACAGAGACGTGGCAGGAGTCAAGGGAAAAAGAAAACTCTTATGTGCCAAATAATATAACAGAATGTCCTGTTTCTTCAGTCAGGTTGGATCATTTATACACACTCTCTAATTCTATTTTATCTCTACTTACTGGATGCTCGCTTCCTTTCTCACTCACTGGAGTTGGAGGAATTCAAGTGGATGATGACTCAAGTTAGAGTCATCTCCGGCAGGACCTTCCTGGAGGAAAAAAACAGTAGGGCTTCATCTTACAGAGAAGACTTATTTTTTTAGCTGTTCCTGTAGTGTTCTCTGTCTACTAGGCATAGAATTCCTGCAGGGCAAGACACTTGGCAGGTTGCAGAAAGATTATTAGTAGACATCCTTAAAAGTCTCTCTGAGTATTGAACACCCAGAGTTGCACAATTCCCAACAGACTAAATAGCCTTTTGGGATGGGGTCTTGAAGTTAGCATCCTTTTCCTGATCCCCTTGGGAAGCCTTTCTTCCCCCTACTGAGGCTCCTCTGCCCAAGCTTGTTTCTGCATGAGCATCTCAGGGGCCAGGTAAGGTGGAGATAGTGATGCTTTACTGCTTCTGTTCAGCTGCTTGCTAGACAGTGAGTCTCCAGTGCAGTGCCTACAGATTGCCAATGCTATTCTATTAGCCTAATCACAGTATAATTCGACTTGGATGCAAAATTAGCAGCAGAATCATATTTTACTTTTAGCTTCTAATTGGCAATAGTCACATGCTTTTATTAAACTATTCCAATCAAGTGTTCCCAGCATCACACATTCTGCTTATCACTGGGCCCACCTGCAGCTAGCTCTCTTCCTGGTCTCTTATCAGCAAAGCCAATTACTTTCTCATGTGCTTGCTTTGTGGTTTTGCTTATAGACTCCACCACACCTCCACAACTAAGCCCACAGGGTATTAGGTAAATTCTATCCCTGATCCTCCGCCCCCCCCTGCCCCACATGACTTACTACCTTGAGATGGGATGTGAATTCTGCTCTGTATTCCTTTCTACAAAGAAATGTTCATAGCCTTACTTTTATTTAAACATTTTCTTACTTTGAGGGGTCTATTTATTGTTTTTTTCTCTTCTTCCTTCAGTGCTGCTTCCTTACTTTTTTTTCCCTTTCTTAGTCAAGTCTCCAAAGTATTTTTTTAACCCTCAATAAAGAATAATTTCTTTCTTTTTGTTTTTTAAGGGCAATAGTTCTCTCCAAATTCCTGTCCCAAACAACTCCACCTTTTGTAACTGACATAGGTTTCTGGGGAAGTGATAGTAATAAGAAATAGCAGGGGGTTTAGTGTTCTAGTTAACCTGTGTTCATCTGTTTCTTCATATCTCAACTGGGAACATTACCCTGCTTGTGAGGGTTTGAGGACCCTCTGAACTGTGTGGTGGGAAGTGCTGAAATATGTGAACGTCCACTGCTTTACCTTTTCTTTTCTTCAAGGGTTAGGAAGGACATTTTTAAGCGGTCCAGTCGGTGTTGTTCTAAGAAACTTTAGATGAACGCAAAGATAAATAAAATGATGTGTGGCTTGGAAAAGATTTTCATCTAACCAATAAGACCAGACGAAGCAAAGTGTAAATCAGATTTTAGGGAAAACAGAACTCTACACTCCAAGCAATTAATTGACTTAAACCTCAAATATGTTGTAACTGCAAAGAATATTGTCTTCTAGTAATTAAATTGTACAGCTAATTATTCACTCCTCTCTCTCCCCTTTCTTTCTTACCTGGAATATACACCTCAAGAAACCATGCAAGTAACAGCAATAATATTAACAATAACATAATTAATATCAGTGAAGCACTCTGAGGCAATAAAGTGGCATAGGAAATCAAAATGGTATCTATGTAATGTTCATATTAAATTTAATAACTATTTAAATATTTATAAATTATCTGGCATTTTTTATTTGCAAAATGCTTCACAACCACTTTTTATTAATTATTAGATACCACTTATCCCTTGGCACTCAAGTTTCCAGATGCAGCAGGACTGATTTCTTTTTTTTTATTAATTTTAAAGAAGCATTTAGCTTTTATCAAACACTTTTCTAAGTTCTCATATCTCAAGTTTGGGTCACATGGAAACTAAAGAAATCATATCAGAGGTAGACTTTATAATTGCAGCATCTAATCTATTATCATCATTTCAGAGTTCAGAAAAGTAAAATGACTTACCCAAGGTCACAGAGCTAGTGCCATTAATGACTGAATGTGTAGAAATCCTGAATTAACTTAATCCCTGAGGTTTTATTCCCATATATAAGTCTGAAAATTTCAGCAGTGCTAATCGAATTAGTTAGAAGAGTGACTTGATAAACAAATCTAAGCAATATGCTTGCCTTTTCTCTTGGGTCTGTATAAATCAGTCTTATATACGTATAGTAATGCCTGCAACTGCTAAAATCCATGTTCACCTAAAGCCATGAATATTTTCATACTAAAAGTACTTTTCAAAATGGATCACAGCAGAAAAGAAGAGTTGGAGAAGGGGAAGTAAAAAGAATTAAGTTGTTTTATGTACATGTATCAATTCCCCATGATGAATACATTCATGTACTGCAAACATGTACTAATAAAAGTAAAAATTTAAAGAAAAATGATGTATGTTAAAAAAAAAAAACAGAAAAAAATTGGCACAGAAGCAACCTCACTCATGACTTTACCCCCTACTGCCTGAGTTCCCAAGTGCCTTGCTCTTCCTCTGTTAGAGTATTTGTCATATTCTCTAAGAGTATGAAGTCTGTTTCATATTCATCTCCCTGCACTGGACTCTGAGCTCACCTCAAACACAAGGGCTGTGTCTTACCACACCTTATATTTCCCTTCCACTTGAAGGATGACAATCATAGAGAAGCAGTCAAGTAACTTTTTTTCATTATTCCATTGATAGAAAATCCAAGGACAGGGATCTTGTTTGACTAATCTTTGCCTTTAGAATAGTGCCTGTATAGTGTCTAGTCTATAGCAAGGATTCAATGGATATTTACTCTACATATAAAATAATAATATGTAGATATATTGTTTGTCATGATTCAAGTATTATTTTTTTCCAGGTAAATTCAATTTTATTTTTATTTTTTGTTTTTGGCTTGAATTCTTTAATTGGTATATTTTAGGTATCCAATCCATTTACATTTATCATTGGGTGTTTGTAGCTGTACATGATGTATCTTAGTTCTTATTTTTTTCCCCCATTACCTGTGCATCCTTCACCCCCTCCACCCTTCCCTATTTACATAGACTTTGTTTCCATTTTTTTCTTTTCTCATAATTTTTCCCTTCCTTTCTTTCCTTTCTCCTTCCCCTCCCACTTTCCCTACCCCTTTGGACCTTTTCTTCCTATTTGAAATTATCAATTATTTGTTTTAATCATTTTAATCCTTATTTACACTTTCAGTTTCTTACACTAGAGAAACTATTCGGTATTTACACATGTGTGTCCTATTTTATTTCACTTAAGAGTATGGCCTTAATATGCATCCATTTAGCTGTAAATGTCTCTAGTTTTCAAGTATCATTTTTATAATATTATCTGCCATAAATTCAAAGAACAATGATGAATATCTAAGTAACATTTCTGCCAATAAGGAGTCAAACTAGAAGCAATCAGAAGTAAATTCCAATTTGACTTTAACATGTCTGAATGTAGCACAATATGATTTTTAAAGATTCAAGTATTTTAATATGGTAAAACAGACATAACATAAAATTTATCAATTTAACCATTTTAAAGTGTACATTCACTGCCATTAAGTACATTCACTATGTTGTGCAACCATCACTACTATCTAGTTCCAGAATAGCATGATATTTTTATGGCCTATAACACAGCTGTTTTATTATACTTGGGGTAGGAGGAAATCAAGTGTACTATAAATATAATTTGGACTTTAAGAAATATATAGGAACTAATCAAGCCACCAAACTTCTCACTAAATTTAAATGGAGTTACTCCTTTTACTCTACTATCTTATTAAATTGTACACTGAAGAGACATCTTGGCAAGAAAATAGTATAGGGGAAAATAATACTGGCGAGAACACCATCCTGTCTGATGACATTACTATTGGCCACTTAGTTTTATATGCTCAGGCTTGTTTGGTTGCCACTGACCAAATCAAAAGAAGTCATTTATTTTGATATAAAGGTAAAAGGATGTACTCAAGGCTAGCCCTGAGGAGATGGAGGGGCTGTGGGCCCAAGGTCACCATCTCCTGTGTACAGGTAAGTTAGAGCCCTTCATAGCAAGGTGGAGAGGGGAGGGAATACAATGAGTCAATAGATAAGTTCAGGCTTGTTCCATGCCTTCCTGGACCCAGACTTCTCCTTTGCTTGCCTAAGGAATTGAAACTGGACTAGACCTGGCACCAGTATTTGCATATTCTGTCCATTTATCTGGGCTGAGGTGGGGGGTAGCCATTTATGCCACAGGCTTGAGGAAGTTTGGAGAAGCTACTTGTCTCTAAAGGAAAAATAATCTAACTTGTAAAGTTCCGTTTTGAGGTTTGCTTGAATTTTGGGACCCAGAAAACTGTTATTAGTTGGAATGTAACTAGCCTGCTCATCTTCTCCATCAACACCTAAAGTCATCTCTAACTATGAACTTTATGAAGGTAAACAAAAGGACAGTAGATTATCACAACCTTCTCTACAATTGTATATGATTTAGTAAATCTTTAACTTCAACCTACTTATACATATCAAATAAAAAAATAGAGTGTGGCTTTGGGGTTAATTCCTGCATGTCATAGGGAACAGGTGGAAATTTTACTTAGGTGTGCTGTAGGGAACTACCTAAACACTAACTGCCTATATCCCATACCAACCAAAGAAATATTGGTAGTTTTCATGTGATTTAACTTTAAAAAGTCAATATTTGCTCAAAGAGAAAGTACTAATGGAAAAATATCAATGGAAATCTCTCCATTAACTCTATTTCAATGCACTTGGAAAACATCTAGTTCTACTCTCTGGGAGGTCAAGTAGTACTGACCCTGTATTTCTTTAATCTTCTCCTAAACACTAATGCAGCAATGAGAATGAGCTTTAGAATGGAAGAAACTCTTAGGTTGAGTCTGATATTAAAAATAAGGACCACTACCCTCTTTCATTCATTCAGTGAGTGGGAGTTATAATGTTGTCTGTATAGCAATCTTAAACTTCACCACTTTACAGCAGCTGTCTAGGGTCTAACTACTTAACAATTTCATTGCCATATGTGTGCAAACTATTCACTCTCAATTTGTATAAAAGTAAATTGAATAAGAATCCCAAATTGAATAAGAATCATCAGGAAATTTGCTAAAATTTAGAGCCTCTGGTTTTACTCTTAGAGCTTCTACTTTAGTAAGTCTGCCTGTGTGTGTGTATGTTCCTAATTCCCCAAGATAATTCTAATGCAGATGGCCCAAGGAGCACAGTTTGAGAAGCAACACATTCAGTTTTTCGCAAACAGTGCTAGCACTTTCAAAATTTCTTCAACTTCTGGTAACTGAGCTTCATGAAAGCTAACCTGAGAATGATAATTCCTAGCATTTTAGAACTTTTCTACATTATAGCATAGATAAACTTTTTTCCTGTAGAATAGGGATATCAAATCCACTTCACAGAGTTCTTATAAGGACAACACAGTTGGGTAATTCAAGCAAAGAGATCAAGCAAGTGCCCAGCATTGTATAAGCACATAGTTTAAAAATTTGCATTTATCTTTAAAATATGTTATCATTGGGCCAGGAATTTAGCTCAGTGGTTCTGCCACCTGCCTCGCAAGCACAAGGTCCTGAGTTCGATGCCCAGTACCAAAAAAAAAAAATGTTATCAGCATCACTATAAATAGCAATAGAACATCAGCATGGATCACCAAAGTGCACTTAGAAGACTATCTTCTCTCAGAATTTCCATTCCCATCAGCCCGGTGGGGAGTTAAGGTTACCTGAGTTCAAATTAAAGGTCATTGATCCTGGCTCCAGCCCAACACATGCCATGCCATTTGAAACTATGAAAATTACTTAGGGAGCAGATGTATCTAAGAAGGATGAACTAGGAAGTAATTTTAGTAATAGGAGAGTCTAGTGTCCCCTGAGATTATTAGGGCTGGCTTTGAGCAACAGAGATAATTTCCTCTTAGAAATTGTTGAATCAGTAAACTCTAAAGTTTTATTCTTGTCTTGCCTTTTAATTTTTATTATCTCACTTAGTTATTGATAACTTCTTATACCATCTTGTTTGTTTGGTAAAGTAACCGAGTGCAGTGGCAGAGGACCTCTCAACATGTAACCACTCTTCCCCTGGCCTTGCTCTGGGTGTCATGCTGACCACTTGATATCCTCCTCTGTAGCGGCTGCTCAGAAAGAAGCATCTGCACGAGACACAGAAGATGCAGATAGAGACCTATTTGGAAGGACTATAGCTTCCTAAGTGTCATCATACAGATTTTTTAATGAGGGGAACTGAGATTTAACGTGTGGAGATGCTCTAGTTTGCCTCTGCTCCCATAGCATGAATATAGAGAGATCGCAGATTTTTCCAAAAGTAGATTTGCAAAAAAGTACATTTGGACCTTAGTTTTAAACTCTTTGACCTTATAACAACACAAAATATCTCCTTCCTTTGCTCTTCTTTATGGTTTGAATGCTTAGTCAACAACCCTTAAAATGAAAAAAGCTTCCCTGTTTTCGAATCTTTTATAAATGGAATCATAAATATATATTTTATGTATTTTTTACTTAATGTTAAATTTTTAATATTTATCCAATTGTTTTATGAAATTTCAGTTGACTTATTTTTATTGCTTTATAGTATTTCTTTATTTCAACATACCATAATTTATTTCAATTTTATTCTTTTTTGTCTGTTTTTTGTTTGTTTTTTGGTACTGGGGTTTGAACACAGGACCTTCTGCTTGTGAGGCAGGCACTGGCACCACTGAGCTAAATTCCCAGCCCTTCAATTTTATTCTTGATATATATTTTTCCATATATTTTATATGTTTATTTGCTGTTTGAATGTTTTCTTTTCTGAAATGCCTATACTAAAATTGAAAGGAGAATTTAAAAATGTTTGATTTTGTCACATATTATGTCACTAAATTATCTGTGGTCCTTATTCCAGTGATTGATTACTATTCACTATCCAAGTGTAGGCCCACTTGTAGTTAGCTCTAGTTAGATAAAGTAATTCCTGGCAAGTAATGACTGCTTAAAAAAATCTAATCCTTTAAAAAGTTCAGTGAAAATTTCCATTACTGGTATCCTTGTGAAACATCACGTAAAGGTTTGCCTCTTGGACAGTCACAGTGAGCATTTATAATAATAAAAGTTCTAAAGAGGGATTGAGTAAAATAACCTATTCAACATCATTTAATCCAGTTTTTCTGAAACATATTTGAATTCAGAACATAAAATACCATCTCTGTACAACTAATGGCCTCTCAGGCACATTTTGGGAAAAACCTGGTTTACAAGAGTCCCCTCTTTTTGGATTTCAACATTGTAGGTCAGTGAATGGAGACTCATGATAAAAAACAGCTTGAAAGAAGATATAATTATCTAAGAAATAAACTTACAAAGGATTGAAATTGGAAAAGTGGTTCATTTAGATTGGTTTTCTGTAGTTTCTTTAACATTTGAGTCATTAAAAAACTAATAATGAATACAAAAGAATTTGATATAGAAATGATTATAAAGGTCAGATTCATACATTAGAAAGCAGACAAATGGCAATTATATTTCCAAAATCTATTAATGGTTCAATTAATTCATAGATCAGATAATTAAATGTTATTCATTAATAGTGATTTGTGTGTGTGTGTGTGTGTGTGTGTGTGATGGAAAAGCATAGATTTTTAATATTTAATGGCAGGGACCTAGGATCAGTAAAAATTGCTTTTTGTTTTAACACTGTTTTGTGGATTTTTCAGTTTGAATCTGTATAGTAATTTAACTGTTACAAAATTTTCACTTGGAAATGAGAACACTTCCTGAAGTTTAAAGTTAATTCAACTTTAAAAAAACCTCAGCTGTTTTTCAGAAAGAAAAAGTTTAAAATTAACTTCCTTGAATTATAATTATTAAAGAAAACTGTCAATAAAATGAAAGCAGACTTTTGTTCATAATCACTAAAATTTTTCTATTATGGAGAATTTTGTTATTGTATTGATGATAAGGTGTGTTATCTATTCATGTTAGGATTTTTGCTGTTGTTTTGACATAACAATGATATAAAAGGGATTGCTAATTTTGCCATCAGGACATAGGTGGAACTATGTCCCTATAATGTATCCACTGGGCCTTGATAATGCATCTGTGCAGACTACACACGTCAACTGGGGTCTGGTACTAAAAACATTAGAATAAACCTAGGAGGCATCCTCTTTGGCTGAGTGTGTGACTGGAGATCACATTCACTTTTCCCTTTTAGCTTCCAGGTTCTTGGCTTTCTCTGCCTGTCACTCAGGGCAATGGTTAGTAACTGTCAGAACCGCAGCTATAATTGGGAAAAGCACTTGTTAAACACAGAAGTTTGGGGGAGGTGAGAACTCATATCCAGCCTAGCGAGTCTGGGAAGTTTTCCAATCCTCCAATGCTGTACTAAACACAAAAGCAAATTGAATTTTATTACTTAGGTGACACCAAACCATCTTTATACATGGAGGCTCACTGAGTACATCCTTCTTAAGAAACTCATTGCATTAAATTTTCCTTGTTCCCAAGATGGTCTTAAAAATTTGCATTAATTTTGAAATGCCTTCCCATTACATTCTTTACTTTGAAACATTAAAACAAAATAACAACAAGCTCATATTATTATTAAGAGAAAAACTTTTGTGATATAAATATTCTACAACCATCTGGAAAAATAAATGCAAAATTAGAAAGTGTAACTAATCTGAATGTTGTTAATGATGCTAGTTGCTAAAATGGATGGGCCTCTGCACTTGGATTTGAAAACTTGGTGTTTTTCTTGCTAAAATGGGGGATATTTTGAACTTTTGAGGCTAGACTTTGAAAAGTTCATAAACTCTATTATCATCACTGTAGTTTAATCCTCTATTGCTTTATACAGAATCATTTTATAAATGCATTTTTCCAGCTGTCCAGAAAGTTAAATCAAGAGATCTTTACTTAATTTGCCAAGGGTTTTACTTATTTAAGAGGAAAACCTTGGTAAAAAATTATTTTATGTCAAATTATTTTTCTCTTCAAAATATTTTGCCTTAGTACTTGCTGCAAATGTTTTGTGAATTATCTGTGTTTTTCCTTCTCCTTCAAATAATTTATTTCCTCTCTTTCTGTAGTAAATTTTGGAATGATTAACTCTTGTAACTCAGGTAATTAATTGGGATCTTATTCTTTTTTATTACAATATTGGGGCTGGAACCCAGGGCTTTCACACTAAGCTACATCCCCAGCTCCCTTTTAAATGTTTTTATTTATAGTGTTTTGAAACAGAATGTTTCCAAGTCACTAAGTTGCCCAGGATGGCTTTGAACTTGCAATCCCAGACTCAACTTCTCTAGTCCCTATTTTTATTACATAACTAACTCATTTATACTTCTCTTGAACTCATTATTTTTCCTGATATCTCTCCTTTCTACTTGCTTTTTTATTTATATCACTCCATTAAAATATGCATTTTGAATATTGGCAATTAAAGTGTTGAACAAGAGATAATTCCTGATAAAAACTTACTTAGTGAGATATGAAAATTACAGGCTTAATAATTACAGAGCATCAATTAATTAGACACCAAAATAGAGTGAAATTATGTATATTCTCAATGTGTGTTGAGCCCAAAGTCCTTTCTAGCAAAGTTGTTCAGAAGTGATTCTTTGCCCACGATGCACCATTCTTTATGTCATGGTTAATGGGGCTTACAAGTCACTAGGCTACAATCTCTACCTTTGCCAAAAGCTTCAGCCCCAAATGAAAATCCATGGAGAATCAGGTTTTGAGGTGACCTGGCATGAACTCTGCCCACAGAACATTGTATATAGGGTAGGATGTGACAAAATCACTTTCTTCTATTTGAGACATTTGGGTAGAAAATAGTAGTTTCTCTGGTGTGAGAAACTGAAAGTGTAAATAAGGATCAAAATGTATACTAGATAATGAGAAATAGGAAGAAAAGGTCCAAAGGGGAAGGGGAAGTGGGAGGGGCTCAGGAAAGGAAAGAAGGGAATGGAATTAATATGAGAAAAGGAAAAAATGGAAACAAAGCCTTTGTAAATAGGGAGGGGTGGAGGGGTTGAAGGGAGGGGAGGGGAATGGGGAAAAAATAAGAACCAAGATATATTATGTAAAGGTACAAGTTTTCAATGGTAAATGTCATTATACTGTATACCTAAAATGTACCAATAAAATTAATTTTTTAAAAAAGAAAAATATATGGGAGCATTTTAGCAGTAGTAAAAACAGGAAAATTTCAGTTTTCAAGAAGATAAAATGACTAGAGCTGAATTTGATCTGTTATAATCTGAAACATTTCTGATGCAGCAATTAGAAATGGTAGAAATGTTAGATAAACATAATGAATATTTCTAAATAGAAAGCAAATGAAAGCCCTAGGGACTAATATGCAGAGTGATCTATAAGCCAAAGATGAGATATGGCTGCTGGGCAGTAGAAGCAAGGATGCTAATGCTGTATGAGTTATAGGAATCATACACTCAGAATTTATCCTCAGAAAAACTGTGATGAACTGAATGCTTATATCCCACCCCAATTCATATACTGAAAATCCTCACCTCCAGGGCAATGGTAGTAGGAGATGGAATCCCTGGGAGGTAATAAGGTCATGGGGGTTAAATCTTTACAGATGGAGTTAGTATCTTTATAAGAAGAGACACAAGAGCTTGCTTCTTTTTGTTTTCTCCTTCATGTGAGGATATAATGAAAAGTTGGCTATTTATTATCCAGGAAATGGGCCCTCACCAGACATTGCATCTGTTGGCACCTTGATCATGGACTTCCCTGCTTCCAAAACTGTAAGGAATGAATGTTTTTTTTTGTTTAAGCCACCTTTTATTGTAGCCACTTACCTGGCTAACCATATGATAAAGCAAAAAAAGAAAGCTTGCGGAGTTGGACTTGCGGATGTGGGCTGTACAGAGAGTCCTCCGTGTATGGGCCTGAATAGCAGACGTGGGTGAGTAGTCCCAAATGGGATTGATAAGGAAATTGTCAGTGTCTCAAAAGTCAAGCAAGGGATGTAGCACTTGATTCAGTGAAGAAAGCAATTCATAGTAGGTTTCTCCTAAGTAGGAGAAATTAAGTCTCAACTATTCCAAAGTTATTTGTGCTAGGGGTGCAGGCTTGGGTATACATGGTGTGTGTGGTAGGCTACTTCTAAAGAGATCCCAATAATCTTGCTTCTAGCATTGACTTTCTTGAACACTCACTTATATTTCAATCATCTTATGTGGATTGCTTCTAGTGAAGAGAAAGTGGAAAAAATTATGGGAAGTATTTTCTGAGAATAAGTTATAAAATTTATTATTTGTATCTTGTTTGCTTCTCTCTCTCTCTCTCTCTGATGAATCAAATTGTCATGCTGAGATCTGATCTATGGAGATACTTTGTAGCAACATTAACAGCATTGAACAGAAGCCTTCAATCCAAATAATAAGATAAGACAGTTAGGCCAATGGTCCCATCACTGGGCTTGGACTTCGATCATCCCTTAGTCAAGTCTTGACTGGCCCTTGGATGGCACCCTGAGAGCCTCAAAGCCAAAAGTACCTATTAAGTCATGCTATGATTCATGACCCTGTGAAAACATATGTATTCATTGCTTTAAGCTTATTAAGTTTGGAGGAATTTGTTGTGCAGTAAGCTGTAACTGACATAGGGCACATCGTTGTTATTAGGAGGTGATACTTTCTCTGATCTCTCTTCATCTTGCAAACAAAGATTTGCATCCTTTATTACAGAATATTCACTATCAATAATTTGGAGGGGCATCCGAAAGCAGGGTAGGTAGAAGCAGAGTATGGAAATGCAACATGGAAGAATAAGGTGAGCAATCTTCTTTTCAGGGAATTCCATTCCACAGTGGAGTAGCTCAGCTATCCTCTTTGCCTTGCCTGTGTTTGCTTAATGTTTACTCTTCTGCATAGAGGAGACATTTCTGTTTATCTTTTCTTTGTTCTGTGTCTCTTGTTTTCATTTTTTGGCCACTAAGCCTTTCCTATTTGGGGTGACTCTCCAACCTTCCTTGTCTTGTACACTGATATCCACCCCCTCAATGATTAATATTCTTTATCATCAATGAAGCCTAAGGTTGTTGAATAACAAATGTTGCTTTAAAGGAAATAGCAACCAACAAAACTATTCCAAACTCTGGTATAAGAAGAATAAAGTCTAAAATCACTTTATAACATACACAGATGCACAGCATATTTTTATATACCTCAAGAGGTTTGAGGATATAATAAAAGTAAAAATTAATGGAAAATAGTAAACAAAGTGAAGGACTGATAAAATGTGGAGACTCAAATCCTCTCTGCAGAAGTAAATTGACTTTGAAAACTGACTTTTTAAATGTCAGTGTAATCAAGGCCCAAAGGGACTTCATTCATCAAGGAAGGAAGGATCAATTGATTGGGTGACAAATACAGGATATTATGTGCCAAAAATGACATCATGATTTTTTGTTTGTTTATTTATATTTCCCCTTTAGTTTTGTAAGAAAGGATATTTACCACTACACAAAATGAAGTTTTATAGCACAGCAAAAAAACCCAAAACCCAAATTAGTTCTATACTTGCAATATATTTACAAGTAAAGAGCTCAGAGTCCAGTGTTCTTAGTACATGGGCTAATAAATTAGTTTCTTCTTCAGTGATATTGAAGCCCTGAAACTCAATCCATTCCAAAAGAAATGCTTCATTCCACAAATCATGTTTATAGAGTGATATACATTTTAAAGGTTTTTAGATGACTGTTTTTAGAACATTATTTTTGAAGCCACATTTAAAGTCTTTTATATTCACAGCGTATACCTTAATATCTTTCAGATCAATAACTTTTCTTATCTCCTTGCTCCCAGTTGATGACTGAGTATACCATGTATTGGGGACTCCATGGAACTTCTATCTACTGTCTTTTTCTCTCCCTTTCCCTCTTTTCCTCCTTCCCTCTGTCTTTCCTTCCTTCCTTCTCTTTCTCTCTTCTTTCTTTCCCTTTACATTTTCTTTTTTCCTTAAATAAATCTGCTCTCCCTACCCTGAGTAAGTCAAAGCCACAAGCTAAATGCTGCCTATACTAGGTAGAGCTAAAATGACAAATTTTAATATAATCCAAGTATTTGTTTTCTTAGCTATTCAGAACAGTCCTTACATTAATATCCAAATATATTACTAAATAGTAAAATCATTTAATTTTACATCCAATATGATTGCAGAACTTAGGCCTTTCACCCTCACGTTCCAAAGGTCCTGAAAGAAAGTGAATATAGGTTGTTAGCTGTTGCTTGTTACTTTTGCCTCTTGTTGCTCCTTTGGGCTGCTTCTGGGATTTCCTTGGAAAGATGATGCTGCTATCACAAAGTGTCCAGAGGAGGCCCCAACCCTCCCTCCCTGTCTCTTAGTTCTTCATAGCAAACCTTTTTACTTTGAAACAGTTCTAGGTTTATAGGTGAGTTGCAAAGGTACTATAGAGAGTTCCTGTATATCTTTCATCCAGCTTCCTCTAGTCTGACATTCTGAGTATGCTGGGAAAAACCCTATGTGACCGATAATCCTGATGTGCCAACTTCATTAGATTAAGAAATGCCTAACAGATTAGTAAGGCATGTTCCTGGGCATATCTGGTTGTGGAGGGGTGACCTTGAGGACTACACATGGCTCCTTGCCTGTTCCTCTCTGGCATTGTTTTCCCTGCTCTGCATCCTGGCTGCCATGGATTGAACAATTTTGGTCCACCATGACCTTCTGTCATGATGTTCCTGCCTTGGAGCCATGAAGCCATGGATTGACAGCCCCCCCCCATTAAACCTATACTCCTTTAAGTCATGAGTATTGTGTATTATGACTCAGCAATGGAAAACTGACTAATTCACTCTATAATTTGAAACAAGAAAGGATTCCTGTAATCCCAGCACTTTGGGAGTCTGAGGCAGGAAGATTGGAAGTTTGAGTCCAGCCCTGCCAATACACTCATTTAGAGATCCTGATAAGCACTGGAAATGTAGCTCAGTGAGAAGGCTCTGAGTTTCATCTCCAGCCACCCTCCAATAAAGTCTGCCTGAATTCCATGTATTTTCATATACTAATATGAACAAGTAGTTATTAAGCACCACTACCCACTGGGGACACAGTAGTAGACCAGAGAGAATTCCTGGCTCACAGAATTTATAGGTTCTCTTCTCTCAACCTGCTTTTTCTGTAGTCACTGCAATTGCTGTGCCCTCTGAGCCACTGAATCGCAACCAACCTCCCCCAAACTGTCATCCTTTGAATTTTACTAACACTATTGCTACAAGCTGTGGTGTGCATGTGTATAATGTGGCCTTATTTCTATAATTTCTGTTTTTCATATTGTGTTACGTTTGTTTGGGTGATTGAAATACTTAAGCTAAGTCTATATTGGGGAAAGTCTAATAAGTCATTTGTCTCTTAAATCATAAGATAACCATCATTCACTTATGCAAAATCAAAATTTATGTTTTTTAATTTATTTTTTAATATTCATAAAAGTTGCACATATTTGTGAAGTACCGTGTGATGTTCTGATACACATACACAGGACACTGTGTAATGTTCAAATCAGGATAAGCATATCTATGCATATCAAACACTGCTTCTTTGTGATGAAAATGTTCAAAATTCTTCTAGCTTTTTTGAAATACATGATACATTATCACTGTCTATAGTTACCCTACTGTGCAGTAGGTATAGAACTTATTGAATTTATTTTGAATGATACAACTGAGACAGATTCCTAAAGGTAAATTCACAAATTTGGGTATTGTGAACCTGTATCTCCTTTTTGGTTAATATTTGTACTTTTCTGTTGGATTACTGATAGAAGTACTATCACATAGCAACACCTACAAATTATTTCTTCAACAAATTATTTCTCCTACAAATTATTTCTCCTAGCTTTTGTTGAAGTTAAAATACCTATGGCTATATACAAATTAATTGGACAGCCTCATAACATTGGTATGAAAATGTGAAGTGATGAGGAAAAACTCATTTTCATGTCTCAATTTATATGTAGTTAAGTGAGATTTTAAAATGAAGGTTTCTGAGACAGATAATAGTTATAACTCCAACTTGAAGAATTATCTAAATGATTTACTTGCATGACATAATACTTGACTCAAGGCATGTGTTGATCTAGTGGCCATAAGATACATATTAATCTTTTGATAATACAGTTCTCATTTTATTTAGCACTTGGGGCTTTTCTTGGCCAATTTTTATATTTTTTTTCTTGTTCCACCTTTAAACATTTATCTTGAGTGACATGTATGTGCAAAATCATCTCACTAGTTCATTTTATAAACCATGCATCATAATTAAGCATTCCTGCTAAGAAGTGAAATCAGAACTACTTAGAAACCATCTCAAATATTTCATTTAAATGTCCCTAAAAGCAGAGAGAACTACCTCAACAATAGTCTATATTGAGGCAAGCAGAGAGTACCTCAACAACAGTTACAGAAGGTAGAGTTGGTCTAAATTGCTAACTCTACCTTGGAAATTTTATTAGCATTGTTGCCATAGATGAGGAGACATTCTTCCAACCAAGGAATGTATCAGAGAAGCTTTGGCAGAAGATGCTCTTTTAACAATTTCCTGATCGCTAATTTTTCCTGAAGTTTTAGTCTCTTGCTACCAGGACTAATGCCACTTTTGGTCAGTATTCTTCTCTTTGTCTATCAAAGTAGTACAGAGAAATTCGAGTGAGGAGCAGTGTATCCATATGAATAAAAAGGCACGGGAAAATGTTCAGGTTTCACATGGATCAGAAAGCAAATGTTCAGGGGTATAAAAATAGAATCATGGCATATAGCCACGAAGATGTTGCATATGGCCCATTATGGGAGGTATCTCATGTTCTTTGGTCAAGCATATGCATTTAGTTTTTGCAGATTTTTAAAGAAGACAACACTGTGATAGAAAATTGGGTAGGGCAAAGACTTGGCTCATCAGATCATAATCTTAAATGTCTGTGATGACATTTCCAGTATCTACGATTCTCTGAATGCATAATTCATTTGTGAAAATACTCAATAAACTTTCAAGTAGAGATTCAAGTTTCCCATGTTACTAAAGTTCTTTTCTCAGTCTATTAAAACTACTTTGTTCTTTTTACAGCAATTTCTTCTCGAGAAAGATCTTTTCCTTATTTTAATGACTATCTTGTTGCACTGGGCTTACAGGTCGTAAATTATTTTTTGGTGGCACCAGACTTTAACTGAAGATTCACACAACATTTTTCATAGAGGGGCACTGGGTTCAGAGAAAAGGTGTGTTTTTTCTTTCCCATTCCCATAGGAGAGAGGTTCTGAGTGTTGACTGAAAAAAATTGAGTGGGGAAAGGTAAGCTCCTGAGAGAGATTTTTTTGATCATAAGAAATACTGAATATGAAGCTCAATACTGTTATGTGAAATTTACCTGTCTTTAACTTTTATTAGACAAAAATGAATGTAACCAAGTTTTTTTCAAGTGTTACAGTCTATACTAGCATTGCTTGAAAGCTCTACTTTTTGTCTCTTTTTCCCCGTAAGTATGAATATTTGAAAAAGGAATGTTAGTTTAAAAAGCCATTCAATAACTTGAAATTTAATTTTTCAGGGAAGTCACATTGTCAAGAAGAGTTAAAAGCCAGTGCAGTGAAGCCCCATGTCTTATCTTCTCTCCACCAGGCCACCCACACCATAGCCTGGGCTTTGTTCCTATTTGCTCAGGGTTCTGCCCATGTAAATAGCTCAGACCTCGGAATTAGTGCTAACTTTGTGGTCTCTGTTCCTGAAAATTTCATAAACATGTGATTATGTTGCAATTGCTCTGTTAAAAAAAACCCATGATAACAAGTGAAATAGGGTGTTAATTAAAAAGAGAGAGAGAAAATGAAAATCCTTAATTCTTATCGCTAAACCATAGACCAAAACAGCAGGAAATGTGTAGACTGAAACTTAAAGACTAAAGAAAGAAAAGTTGTAAGATTCAAGCAGTGTTCGCAGCTGGTTGGAACATTTCCCTATGGTGCCAGCATGTTTGAACCAACAATTATTTGGAAAGAATGGGAATTATTAACAGGAAGAAATCAAACCTCTTAGGTCTTCCAAGATGGACATAATAATAAAAAAATAATTATCAGCTCTTAGAAACATCTTTAGTCCGTGGATCTCATGGTATTTATCTAACATTACTTAATTAAAATTCATACTACTACATTTGAAGGAAATAATTACTAGGTATTATAGATTGAAAAACTGATATTCAGGAGACTGTCTTGACAGTGCATACTCATCATTGTTAAAGTGGAAATGGACACCATTGTCTTTTTAAATTTTTTCTTTCTGTTTCTCATCAAACTAAGAAATAAAAGTATGAAGTGAAACAGGTAACTTTTTCAGTCATAATGGCAAAAAGTGACCATTTTGAGTTTGGGGAAGGAATTATTTCTCTTCCTTCACTGAATTGACTATAATTTTTTCAGAGCATAGAGATTTTCTGTTTATGTTTAGTCCTGAAGGTTAGTAAGTATCAGAGAACCTTTCTACGTTTCTGGGTTTGCTGAGTAAGTAATGTTAGTTAATGTGTATTTGCCAATTTCTAGAAATCAACATTATTCTGTTTAATAAGAAAGATGTATTTGAGTTTTAGTGAAATTGGCTGTATTATTAATCTGTAACCTACCCCCCATAATTTCCTTTCACATGCAAGTAGACTGGAGTCTAAGTGATAGTAATCATGCAACACAGTGATACTATTGGTGAATGTTCATCAACATTACAGTGTTTACTTTGTGCCAGGCTCTGTGCTAAGCACTTTAGTGTTTTCCTCTTATCTTCTTTTATTCTCTTCTGGGAGGTAGGTTCTGTTGCTAGTAAGTAACCTACTTTTGTTCACTTGCCAGCTTTTTGGCTTCCTTCCTAGCTTTGATACCTGGAATGGGCCACTTAAACATTAGATGTTTTAGGTTCCTCAGGAATCAGAGTGATGAAAGGCTTATTGTGAGGATTGAGTGATTAATATACAGGACATCCTCAGAAAACTGATGCGCGGTAAAGGGCTCAATATGCACTAACTATAATACAAACAAGGCTGCTGAGCTTCAAGGATGTTAAGTCATTTACCCAAAGTCATACATACAGGAATGGAAATGCCAGAATATAAAACTATTCTCCAACTCTGGATCCTAGAGTTATTAGTTGCTGTTAGATTCTAGGGTGAGTAGTGACTAATAGACTCTATGCTATTACTTACTATTTTTCTAATATCACACTTGATTCTGATTGTCAGTAGCCCTCATAAGGTTTGAGTTTCTTAAGAACACAGAATGTGACATATGTATCTTTATGTCCCTACACCTCAGCATCATACACATAGCTATTCTACTGCAGTGCTTAATTTGATTTAAAGTAAAAAGAAGCACTATGTTTGCTGTTTTACTGAGCAAGGACATTCTATGCACCAAAAAAGAAAAGATTACATTTTATAGCTATTCTTTCTCTTTTCTGATTCTCAGTCATTAAAGGGAATGGCTATTTACCTGATGACTACTACATTCAGTGGAAGTACTGTGTAGGGCTAGAAAAAATTAGTTCATCTCTATGCCATTAGCTGCATACAATATGCTGCAGGAAACATCACAGTGATAATTTGTATCTAATGGAGAAGCTCAATATTATTTTTGCATGATATTGAAATCTTTTGAATGATTTTTAAATAGTATTGTGCTATAAATTCTTGATAGCAATCTGAACATCTTTTTACATCTTTGAAGTCATTTAGTGCTGACCAAAGAAAATGAAGGAGAGAGGTCCCCAGTCGTGTGGAACACATGCTGAATCAGCCCGCTACAGACAGGCAGGTCCTGAGTCGCACAGAACACACGGAATCAGCCTGCTGCAGACAGGTAGGTCTGTGCATGCCCTACCGAGGTCCTGAGTCAAGCGGAAGACAGCAAATCATCCCACTGCAGACAGGCAGCCACCTGATTCCACACTACAAAGACACAGAGGA
The DNA here is from genome assembly GCF_000247695.1 of Heterocephalus glaber. The sequence goes on along the minus strand of NW_004624763.1, from coordinate 601,717 downwards.
CACCAGACCACCAGACCAAGGTACTGAGTCCCACTGTTCCC
>NW_004624763.1:556172-595811 GCF_000247695.1 Heterocephalus glaber | reverse complement strand
GAAATAAAGTCTTTGTAAATAGGGAAGGGTGGAGGGCATGAAGGGAGGGCTAGGAATGGGGAAAAAATAAGAACCAAGATGCATTATATAAAGGTACAATCCCCAATGAGAAATGTAATTGTGTTGTATACCTACAATGTACCAATAAAAGAATTTAATATAAAAAAAAAGAAAATGAAGGAGATAGTTAATGAAAATAATAGAACATATTATTCTTTTCTCATTTTGAGAGAGAACCCCCAAAATAAACTTTTGTCTTCTACTAGACAAAAATTTCGTATAAATCATCTCAGAAAGATGAGGATACAATTGTTTCTGGGAAAAATTCTACCAACTTCCTCAGACATTTGGTTCATTTCCAACTTTTAGAAAGTGTTTATTTCTTTCTAACCTATATTTCCTTTCTCTTGTTCTATGAAGGCAAATGAATGTTGGCTAAACTATATTTTGGATTTGAATATTTATTAAAAAATAGTCAATAAACAGTAATCTGTACTCTCAGCCTAGGTAAATACCTTTTTAGTCAGCTTTCCCATTGCTAAGACATAATACTCAACACCTACAGTTAAAGAAGTTTAATTTGGTTCATGTTTTCAGGAGATTCAGTCAATGATTGGCTTCAAGGCAGAACAAACATGGCAGAAAGGCGTGGTGGGGCAAAGCTGATTATTTCATGGCAGGTGAGAATCAGGTCCTGTGAACAGTGCTATGGAGGAAGGGCCCAGAGCCCATATAAGTACGTGGTCAGGCCTTTATGCCCTGCCTGGAAGTACCCAGGGGGTCACACCTCACTAATTCCTCAGTTGTATCCCATGCCAATCAAATTAACATAATTAAGCTTTTGCACTACAATCCTATATTTTTATAAAAATGTGACATTAAAATGATATGTCTATTTTTTGAAGATGTAGGAATATGGCAAAAACAGCATAACTAGTAAATAAAAAGAAAGGAAGCGTAACTTGCAATAAAATTTAACTGATCACTCTTTTGAATGTGGAAATACCTTTAGTGAAATTCAAATGAGAATATTATTATTAATGCAGAAAAGATTCAGTAGGACATACAGAAGTAGCTGCATTCCCCAAGTAAAAATCATTAATGCTCCAAGTGAATTGCTTCAAAGTATGTGGTAGTCAGTGAGCTGAAATCACTTCTGTAAGTTATGTGGGTTGAGTTGTCATTGTCATTTTGTTATTGCTGGAAATAAAGACTTGATGATATTTTCAAACAATAATCCTCACTTTAAGTGACTATTGAAAATTATGTCCTTACAGATATGTATGCATTTTTCACGGGCTTCTTTGGCCTGACTTAGAAATCGGTGTCATATAATAGTAAACCTCAGCTTTCCAAGGTTATTTTATATTTGTGTTCTGTTTCTGGTTCAGTCATCATCTTGAATTCTCAGCCTTTCTTTATTTCCTTTATTATTACTTTTGACCTTATTTTTATCCATACAGTCTTGGAGTTGAGCTAGATTACCTCTTTGGTCATCTCTAAAACCACTGTAATATGTAGAGAGTAATTCAAAAACATTCAGCATTGTCCAGCAAGATGAAACAGCACATTTCCCCCTATAGTTTCAGTTTGTTAATGTCACAGGGTGAAGCTACATCGCCACTAACAAACAACTCTGCATTCCTTGAATTTTTCTTCTACTTTACTTCTATCTTGTTTATATCATATTCTAAAATGTAAAGAAGCTTTCCCCCCTGTTATTCTGGAGGTCATATTTATTATTCAAAATACAGATCAACTATATTTTCTTTTAAATTCTAACATCTAACTTTTCCCTATTTAGTGGAAGATGAATAACCCACTCCAGAGAGGTATGCCTGGAAAACTCTCCAACTCTCTTGATATCCCTAGCAAAAATCCAGAGAACTTTAGGACCTAGAGACTATATAAAGTCAGACAAGAAGCCAACCAAAGCCCTTCAATGTGGCATCAATGGAAATTCGGATGATTTGACTTCCCAACAATGGATTTCTTTTGGAATTGCAATAGTCATCTGATCAGAAATCCATTGTCACATAAAATAGAGACTCCCTACCTAAAGTAGGCCTTTACATTTTTGATTCCTCTTTACAGTGAATGATGTCAATTATAATTCTGTCTTCTCATCCTGGTACTCATTTCTTGCTCTTATCGGTCCACAGATAGCTTTATAGAAACACTTTCATCATTATCACAACCATGGTTTCATAGAAATGAGATTGTCATGGGGATTTAGAAGTACATATTCTTTGTGGAGTTGCTGCTGAACTTTTCTTGACTTCATGAAAAGATGCAGAAGTTAGCAAAGAATTACATAGAGGGATGCAGGAGTTGGGGGGCAGAGTTAGCATTTCTCTTTTTTTTCCCTTAAATTCTTTTATTGGTACATTTTAGGTATACAATACGTTTACATTTATCATTGGGTGCTTGTACCTGTACATGATGTATCTTGGTTATTTTTTTCCCCATTACCTGTGCGCCCTTCACCCCCTCCACTGTTCCTTGTTTACATAGATTTCATTTCCATTTTTTTTCATTTTTCATAATTTTTCCTTTCCCTTCTTTCCTTTCCCCTTCCCCTCCCACCAGCCCTACCCCTTTGGACATTTTCATATTTTAAATTATAAATTATTCATTTTAATCATTTTAATCCTTATTTACACTTTCAGTTTCTCACACTAGAGAAACTACTCGGTATTTACACGTGTGTCCTATTTATTTCACTTAAGAGGATGGCCTCAGTTTGCACTCAGCTATAAAGAATGAAAAACTAGCATTTCTCTTTATACTTAGTTGAAAGTATGACTATCACCACATCAGCCCATCCAAACATCTGAACCTGAACTATGTGAAGTATCCTTCTGTAGGGATGCCTCAAAAAATGTTAAAGAGACATAGGAGCTTCTCCCTATTAAGTATTAGAAGCTATGTAAAAATATATCCCTTTTCTCCTTGTTTTCACTTAATTATTTCCAAAATTTCTATGAAAATCTATTACTATGTAGTTCTTAGATTTCTCTGAGAGGGTGCACAGACTTGGTCACATGTGTGAATTACCCAGAGACATTCAAAAACCACTGATGGCAGGATCTAGCCCCAGAGATTCTGATTTAGTTGATCAGGAGTTCATCATTGCTTTTTGATTTTCCTAATGTTCCTTTTAAAATCTTCCCACATAACTAATGTTCTGTAAGAGCTGAGAACCAATATAGAAGAGCAATAGTAGCAAACATTTCCAGGAAAAATAGAAAATTAGTATTATTAAATATGGGCAAAATTTCATGGAGAACACAAAGATAAGGAAACCCTCAAGCAATTTATAACTTGTGAGAGGTATTGGAATGGGTCACTGTCATCAGCAAGATATAGAATCTATCAGTCTACTTTCACTTTATTGACCCTTGAGCTAAAAAATCCACAAAGACTTGGATTGCTGGGTGTGGTGCCACAGGCCTGTAATCCCAGCACTCAGGAGGCTGACACTATGAGTTCAAGGCCAGCCTGGGCTACATAATAAGTTCAAGGCCAGCCTGAACTGAACTACATAGCAAGATCTTGTCTCAAAGAAAAAACAAATCCACAAAGACTTAGTCCTCTTAGATCTTTTAGTAACTATTTTAAGGGTTGATTATAGTCCGCCATGTAGTAGAACATATAAATTTTCTTCAAATGAATGGGGATGGGAAAGACCAAAGAATTCACTGAATTCTCCCACCAATAAATTTATGTAAGAGGAGTCAGACAGCCATGTCTTGGACCCAAAATGTCAAGCTTGTAAAAATAGTATTCTTGGGAGTTACATTTGATCATTTGTTAAATATGGGGATATAAAATGAGGAAATCCATGTGTAATGCTTCAAATCCCTAATCTGGTTTAAAAGGTCAGTTGAAGTCTAAAAGGACTTGACATTTTACCTTTAAAAGTCTGACTTTTGGACTTAAGACTTAACAACATTTCAGCCTGAATGACCCGAAGGATAAATACAAAGCTGGTTTCAATTGAACTATTTAGAAAGCAGGGGATCTTCTAATTTGTAGGATAGCATTCAGAGAGCTTTTTCCATTAAGAACTCAATCGACTGAAAAATGATTTCCTTGGGTATTCCACAATCTTTCAATGCTTGTGTAAATTTTACACAGGAGGTGGGCAGTGTGTGAAGCTCAAGATATAAAACACCATGGCACACAGGCAGAAAATCATCTTACAAGCCACAGAAAACTGATGATCACCTGTAAGCAATGCACATTTCTTCTGTTTACCAGGTGAAACACAATTCACTTACCAAATATTCATTACAGTTTCATTTCTTGAAGCAAGTTCAATGGCTTTTCCAAATGATCATTATCGTCAATTAATGTTTATTGAGCACCCACTGGGTATATATTATAAAAAGGCTGGTGGGCTATTCAACAGCAAATGTCTCACTGTAAATTATACTTTATGTATTTTTATTGTATTTCTGTAGGACCAAGTGACTATCTCTCCCTTTTGCGTAGTTTGTACTAAAATGTCACTTGTGTGAAGGGATGAAGGATTGGAACTGAAATTCTAGAAATAATTTTTGTACTCTTTGTGTGAAAATGTGTGTGTGTGTGTGTAAAATATAAACTTAGGCTAAGATTTATTGAGAGATTGTTATATATTCTGTTTTGTCAGTTATAAGGAAATCCATTCTTTACCACTGATAAGGTCACCAACATCCTTTTAATAAATGCAAATGTAGAAAGAATGAGCTAAATAAAAATGAACTATCTCATATGCTCAAAATATTGCCTTTGGTAACATGAAAATAGTGTTCTTCTGAAGGACTGGAAGTTTTCTTATCTAAAAAGGCCATTTTAAATGGAGGCTTCCATGAGAAGATTTCCAAGGATTATCAAAGTACAGACAAGTCCTATGGAAATATTTCTCTCTTACTGAAAAATACTCATTGGCTAGATTCCAAAACTGAAGAAACATTTCTTTCTTCTCACTTGGCACTATGTTTATTCAGAAAGAGAGTCTGGGTGAGGGCCATCCTAAGTAGCCTGCTCCCATATCATATAAAATAATAGAATTTTCATATATTTGTGAGCATCACTCTTTTAGTAACTACTTAATGACAATTTATTGAAAATATACTGCACCCAAGCCCCTATAATGGTCTTTGTGGGAATACAAAGATAACTCAAACACCTGTCTTACCTTGAATGTGAGTCTCTAAATTACCATACTTTATAATTTTCACATTATTTTTTGTAATTTTACACTCTATTAATCTGGCAGCACTTTGTAGAAAAAATACGTGTAGACATCTATAATCTTTCAAGTGTGGGACTGCTAACTATTAATTTGTAGAAAAGACAAATTACAGAGGCTTAAGCTAGCCAATATGAGGTTGTCCTAAATTTTCATGATTAAATGTTACATTTTCAATTGTACAATACAATAGGGTCAAGAATGAAGTTCAACAGTCTTTCTTTACACTCAAGAGATAGCTATGAGCAGTGTGGTGGAAGTTATAATCCCTTTGGAAAACTTGATAAATGGAAATTGAGGCAGGCCTCTAAAAGAGAAGGAAATGCACAGGCTGATATCCTTAATGGTGAACATCACTCTTTGAGGTTTTCTCAGTGTAACTCTGTGAGGAGCATAAAAGGAAATTAAAATTTCAATGCCGAGGGGGAAGGAAGGCTAACAGATGTACAGAGGTTCTGTGTTTTCATCTCATTCAAGGCTTCGAAGATGCACATCAAAGTGCTAAACAGAAGCACCAGTTGGTAAAAACATCTTATAAGAAAGGAATTGGACCATAGCACATCAAATTCTATTTTTAAAAATAATTATGTCAAAATCAGTCAATTGGTGTAATAGAAATAAAGTCATTTTAATAGAACATTATCACAGGATCAATGTCTTTCACTTTGAAAAAATAACTGTTTCTTGTTCACTTCGACACTTCTTTTTGATAAATGCTTCTGCTTCACCTCAGTATTAATTTCTCAGCCAGGTATTATTATGCTGTGACAACCTTCTATTCCATTGTCATTGTGTCAGGTTATTGAAAAGGATAATAGCTAGATAGATTTGCCCTTAGAATGTTAAGAAATGGCATTCCAAGTCCTTATTTATCGAAAGTACTTCTTAATTTCAGAGAGTGGTTTTAGTGATAATTACTAGACTTTTTTTTACATTGTAGAAAACTAGATTGTCAATAATACAATTTTATGGTTATGAATTCCTTTACAAATATAGAAATTTAACAATCATCATTAAAATTTCTGTATTTATTAAAATCTGAAAACAACTCCTTGTCACTTTAAGTAACCTGGTATACTGTCTCACAAGTTAAGAGACATATGAAAAAATGTTAGGAGCTTTTCTTATAATCCCACAGCAAACGGCTTATTTTTCTTTTCTATTTTCTATAGTTTCCACAGAGTAAGTTTTTCCTGTTTGTTTCTATCAGTTTTGACGAAAAAGTGTCACAACCATTATAAAAGAACTTTATATTAACTATTTGATGTGTATGTGAAAGTAGTTAAAATCAAGTAAAGAAGTAAAGAGTTGAGATATGTGATACCTGTTTTGATCCACAAACAATGTTGCACATGTTTTTCTGTAATGTTATATACTTGCCAAATTGAGGAAGGATGACATGTAGCTTTGCTCTGAAAAGGCTATCTACATTTGAAACAATTTTAAGCCACCAAGAAAAATTCCATGATCATTAGATATGCAAAAATCTTAGAGTATGACAATAATACTTTGGGGAAGATACCCAGCAGAGGAATGGCTGGGTCAAATGGGATCTCTAATCCTAGTTTTCTGAGGAATCTCCATACTGATTTCCACAGTGTTTGCATCAATCTGCACTTTCACCAACACTGGAGAAGGGTTCCTTTTTCCCCACAGCCCGGCAATAATCTGTTTTTGGTTGATTTCTTGATAGCAGCCATTCTTTCTGGAGTGAAGTGGAATCTCAGCATTGCTTTCATTTGCATCTCTCAAATGACCAATGATGTTGAACATTTTTTCATGTCTATTTGCTACTTCTACTTCTTTGTCTGAGAAATGTCTGTTCATTTCAGATGCCTATTTTTGGATTGGGTCTTTAAATTTGATTTGCTTATTTATTTATTTATTTATTTTTTGTTACCGGGGATCGAACTTGGGATCTTACGCTTGCGAGGCAGGCAGCGGAACCACTGAGCTAAATCCCTGGCCCCATGGGTCTTTAAATTTGGGAGGTCTGATTTTTTAAAGTTCTTTATGTATTCCAGATAGTAGACTTTTGTCTGAGGAACAGCTGGTAAAAATTTTTCCCACATTGTGGGTTGTCTCTTCACACTGTTGGTGGTTTCTCTTGCTGTGCAGAAGCTTTTTAATAAGAAGAGATCCCACTTGTTGATTCTTTGTGTTAATTCACATGCAACTGAGATTTTGTTCATGAAATCTTTTCCTATGCCAGTGTCTTCAAGGGTTCTACCTAACCTCTATTTCAGCTGGTTTAGGGTTTCTATTTTAATGTTTAGATCTTTGATCCATTTTGCTTTTAGTTTAGTGTGTGGTGAGAGATATAGGTCTAATTTTAATCTTTGGCAAGTTGAAACCCAACTTTTCCAGCACCACTTACTAAAGAGGCTATGTTTCCTCCAGCGAGGGTGTTTGACTCCTTTGTGAGAGATGAGGTAGCTTCTAAGTTGTTCCACTCATCTTCAAGTTCTTTGCCAGTACCATGTTGTTTTCATACCACAGCGTATATGTGCACCCATGTGTATAGCAGCACAGTTTGTAATAGATAAAGCTTGAAACATCCCAGTTGCTCATCAACTGGTGACTGGATAAAGAAGATGTGGTTTTTAAATAAAATGGAGTACTACTCAGTCATAAAGGATGAGAAACTACAGACATTTATAGCTAAATGGGTGCACATTGAGGCCATACTCTTAAGTGAAATAAATAAGACACATGTGTAAATACCAGTACCAAATAGTTTCTCTGGTATGAGAAACTGAAAGTGTAAATATGGATCAAAATGTAGAATAGATAATGTAAAATAGGAAGATAAGGCCTAAAGGGGAAGGGGAAGTGTGAGGGGTAGAGGATGGGAAGGAATAAATATGAGAAAAGGAAAAAAACAGAAACAGTCTTTGTAAATAGTGAGGGGTGGAGGGGTAGAAGGGAGGGCAGGGAAATGGGGAAAAAAAATAAGAACCAAGATATAGCATGTTAAAGGTAAAAATTCCAAATTATGAATGTCATCATATTGTATAACTAAAATGTACCAATAAGCTTAATGAATTAAGAAATTTTAAAAAAGTATGATAATAAATGATGAAGATGTAGGAAAATAGGAAATCATACATATATATATATGTGAACAATTGTCTGGAATTTAATTGTGTAAATATTTTGGAGGGTAATCTGCCAATGTATAATATAGTAACAGATATGCATACTTTTGAATACTCTATAGAGATTAAAGTAATATAATTACTTTTTTCAGTCTTCAACACTAATATATTCTAAAATAAAATATATAAAACTAAAATTTTAAGAAAGATATAAATAGAAATATTACTTAGCTAATTTCTAAAGCATGCAAAATTATACTATACATTAAGTAGGTATATATAATAGAAATAATTATATGTAAATATAAACATATACTTATGTATATTTAAAATAGCCTGGAATGATGGAAACCTAGAATGATACATCCTAATTTAAGAAAAGTGGGTAGTCCTCAAGAAGAAGGAGAAAATGGGATGAGTGAGGAAAAAGGATTTTCAAAATTATTTTAGTGTTTCTTCCTCAAAGGAAAGATGCTGCCAAGGAATTAAAACAAAACATTAGTGTTTGCAGTTCTTTGTAGAAGTCAATGGATGTATGTTAAATTGCTACATCCCTTCATAAAACACATAATAAAACACAAAAACCTTAGTGAAATACACTACTGGAAGAAAAGGTCTAAATGAGTACGGGAAGTGGGAGGCGTAGAGGAAAGGAAAGAAGGGAAAAGAAAAAATATGAAAAAAGGAAAAAAATGGAAACAAACTCTTTGTAAATAGGGAAGGGTGGAGGGGGTGAAGGGAGGGCAGGGGAATGGGAAAAAAATAAGAACCAAGATACATCATGTAAAGGTACAAGATCCCAATGATGAATGTAACTGTATTGTATACCTAAAATGTACCAATAAACTTAATGGAAAGAAAACAAACAAACAAAAAGCCTTAGTGAAATATACAAGTTGCATTTTGCTCCTGTATATCCACCACTAGTACTCTCTTTTTTGAAGTATTTTTATGTGTTCAACTTTCACTAAACATTCATTAATGAAAGCACATTGCTACATTTTAGATATTCAAAGTCAAATAAGATGCCTTCAATGCCTTACAGTCTAGTTAATGAATTACATTAAAACCTTTAGTCATTCTTTAACATGCTTCCCATGCCCAACAGTAATCATTTCCTTGGTGAGGAAATGCACCATTATCTATTAATGATACTTTCTTTATTTTTTTGTGTCTCTGCTGATTTAATTTGTTGAATTAGGGTTTTACTAATGACTAGAAGATACTCTATTAGAGAGTTCTTGCATTTTATAGATAGCATTCAGTATATTGCAGGCCCAGATTCCTGAATTCATGGTTTCTAGGCTTTTCAGGTTCATATATCCTCATGGTGTAGACTTTTTGGAACTGTAATGATTGTGTGGAATATTAGAAAATAGATATAATAGATTTTAAAAGCCTTTATCTGGCTTGAGAGCATCTCCTCCCCTAACTATTGGGAGCACTGGTACAATTCTTGCATGCATGTTTATCCAATGAAGGAAGATAAAGTTACGGAGGACAATTATTTCAAAAGACATATGCAGTACTCAATAATTGACATTGATACTGACAATAACAGTTTGAAGCTGCAAAAGTCTTTCATTGTTTCTAAGCACTTATATATCATTGCTCCCTACTAAATAAAATTGATGGTAGAGCCAAAGAGGAAAAGAAAAGAACAAGTGGAACCCTTACAAGTGTTGAGATTCTATGGGAAGCTATAGGATGTAACTGGAACTCAGGGCAACAATGCAAGGAAATTCTTTTTTATTCTTGAGCTCAGTGGGGTCATTGTTTTATTTAAAACTCTTTTATGGAAGTTTAGAGGCATGACAAACCATAGATACAGGACAAGCTTAGTCTCCATTCACTTATTTCCACAATGGCACAGACAGTATTACAAAGATTTTTTAAAAAAAAATCTCTCCCGAGTTCCTGTTGCCTCGTACACAGATTAAGAGAGGAGGCTGAGTGGTTTCTGAGGTTCCTTCAAATACTACCAATGTTTAATGACTAGAAACCTAATAGTATTTTATTTTCTAAAATTATGAACCCCAAAGATGCAGGTAAATGTATATAACTCGAAAGATGGTCAAACTCCTAAATGAAAATGTTGCAAACTATGTAGAAAGCAGAATGGGAAAACCAGACCAAAGATCTTCCTTTAAAAAAAAATGAATTATAACATGTTAGTTTTTCGCCAACAGTCTGTGTAAAGAGTCTTTCACTGAAGCAGTTACCCATGAGTCGCATCGCATCCTGTTTCGTCTAGATGTGGTAGGCCAGGGTGCCGCAAGGCACATCCTCCAGATGCATTACATTTTAAAGCACTTACTCTTGAGACCCTTTTGAAGTTTGGCTGGTACTACTTTACTCATTGACTCGTGTTTAGATTACAGAAACAAATGATCAAGCTGAAACTCATTCTGAAACAAAATTCCTTCCCCCCACCATCTAGTACATAAACCAAGCTGCAGCCCTTGCATTTTTCACCATCTGGTCCACAGTGTGAGATGATATTAGTCGTATGTCAGGGAATTTTTCCCCCTCGGCTTCCTTAAAAAGAGAAATGAGAGAGAGAGAGAAAGAGAGAGAGAGAGAGAGGGAGAGAGAATCCTAATCTATAGCATGAAGAGTATTAAATGAAACATCTGCCTCACTGAATGAGTAGATGAACTTTGCAGTCTGCAAGCTGCTGGCATTTGTCAAGTGCGTGTTTACATTGCTGACTGCTGTAAATTTTCAAGATGGTGACATGAAATTGGCTTACTAAAATATCTTATTCAAATCTCTTAAAACATGGTTCATTTTATTTTTTGTCATTTTTTTCTCCTTTGATGCCCTTATTCTTGATGAAAGGCAATGCCGATTGAGACAGTGAAAGGTTGCTGAGATTGTCGTCAACCCAAAGCCTGAGTAGTGAAAGAAAAATTGCTTAAAAAAAAATCTTCCAAGAACTAGGAAGAATCTCTTGCTCTTGTACAACGACAATCCCAGATGCTAAAAGATACCAATGAAACAATTTTAGAACTTAGGCATATTCCATGAAAAAAGAGACAAAATGATGCTTCAAATACTGTCAAAGAAAGTTACTTTCTAAAATAATAATATCTGCTTGATGGCTGATTATCAACTCTGACAAATCCAGTAGTATGCAGTGAATAAATATCAGTGGGAGAAGATTTATCATAATCTTTCTAAATATAATCATTTTAAATAAAATACGACATAGCCCAAGGAAGATTTTGAGTCTTATTGAGGAGGTGCCTTAGTCTAATTTTCAAATTTCCTTCATTTTGTAACATAAGCACCCTGTTTTCTCTATTAATGCTCTGTCTACTTGCATACCAAAAATAAAGCTTTTTTTAACTTGTGCAGTATTCAAGACCCACACATTTTTATCTAATTTTCCCCATCTGTTACTATACAAAGTTGAGAACAAATTAAAAGCAAAATTTAAATATCATTAATAGACATATACTCATTCCACTCTTCACACTTGCATATAGAAGAGGCTGACATATCAACTAATTTCCAAATAAATATAATTCTTTGCAGAATACTTTTTTTTATTGGGTGTAATTATTATTTCTATTTTAAGAAAGGGTCTTGCTGTGTCATTCAGACTGATCTTGAACTCACTATGTAGCCCAGACTAGCCTCCAAATCATGGTGCTCCTCTTTTTTCAGCCTTGGGAGGTCTGATTTTATTGGTGTTCACCACCATACCTGCCTTGGATATGCATTCTTTAGGCTTTACAGCTACTGCGTTATTCCTATGTTGCTTTCTGGACAAGGAAGGGTGGGTGTAATTTCTACCCCATTAACTCCTCCTTCCTTCACTCCCTCCATCCTCCCCTTCCTTCCTTCTTTCTCCCCTTTGTTCACAAAACACAATCCTAGTATTGTAGATGACATAGATAAATAAATAAATAAATACATAAATAAATACAGAGTGAGATGGGATATATTGGGAATAATTACAGGTGATTTTGGGAATCCATAGCAGAGGAATTTATTCTAGATGTGAATGTCAGAGAAAACCTCTAGGAATAAGCATCTAGACTCAAGAGACAAATAAGATATTGTGTCAAAGGGGAGGGATGGAGTTTAGAAAATTTTGCACAAAAATTTAGTTCAAAAGAATGAAGTCAAGAAAGAACATGAATCACTAAGATCCAACAACAATCAGTGCAATTGTATAGTTAGTATTTAAGTGGAGGAATTGTAAGGAATACATTCAGACAGCTACTTAGGGACTGAGTAAAGACCAGATGAGCCGTGCCTTCCAGTGTTTTGGTTCTTGACTGGGGGCAACTGAAAATCATTGAAAATGAAATAATCATACTTTCAATTTTGCAAACTGCCTCGGTAGATATTCCCTAGGGAAAATAGTTTAGGCAATAAATATCAAGATCTAGAAGTAGTGAAAACAGCTAGGATGCCTCCTAATCATTCAAACAGGAAGGAATGATGGAAGAGGGGTTAGATATGAGCTATCTGCAAGGGTACATATCTATGGGAATGACCAGATTGGTACATGAAGAAAAGGAAGGAACTGATTCTGAGCCACTCTCATCTTATTGTGACTATGCTATCACTGCTACTCACACTGCCCTTGAGGACTGAATACCTGTTTGAAGCCACCGGGAAGATCATCAGAAGGAGGATTTAAAATTAAAGTGTATTTCAATGAAAACCAAGACTATGGCCAAAGTCATCAGGCCAGAGTACCTAATAACCATCAACCCAAAGGAACTCTTCCCACATTTTCACTTGTTCTTCAAGTCCAGCTCAGATGCCATTCAGGGTTTTGACTTCCTAAGCGGATCACTTTCTCAGTCTTGCATTTACTACTTTTTGTCAGGCACTTGAGTTATTTATTTGGATTTAATTTGGGTGTTGTGTCATGCTTTTGTTTCCCAAAAGATTGAGAGACTCCCTCAGAACAGAGATTTTGTTTTGATTCTCTCCTACTCCCTCGGCAAACCCCTAGCACAGTGACTTGCACATAGTAGATGCTCGGGATATGTTTGCTGAATTGAATTTTTCATATTTCTTTAGATTACATTTTTCCACAGCTGCTTTCAGAAGCAGCTTGCTGTTTACCTTTTTGTTTTCCATCCAAAAGGCTAACAAGCAGAGAACTAAAATTCAAGATTGTGATAAATGATACTGCCTGAGATAATAGCTGGAGCAGTATAGACTATAGATAAATTAAAAGATTTTATCCACTCACTTAGGTCTAATTGCTCATATTCTTAAAAAGTGATACTACATGGACCTGTGTGAAACAGTGAAAGAAACAAGAGATATAAATTGATTTCTAATGATCAAAAATTGATATTTATACCCATTATATTTTTCCTTTCAAGAGTCAGATTTGATATTTATGTTTCCTCTATTTCCATAAATTGCTACTTAAAGTGATGACTTAGTCTTTTCCTATGTGTGTAAGTGCATAAAAACACTGTCTCTCCTCACCAGAAAAGCTCAGAGTAACCAAGCAGACTGTTTGTTCTGTATGTTAGTTTTAGTAAAAATGCACATGTTTCTTCACTTAACCAGTAACTTGTCATGCTGGAAACTATTTTAATAGCAGCCTTCAATACCTGGCATTTTCAAATAATGTTCCATGGAGTCCTATGGGCTTATGAATCCTCATGAGCCTCCAGGGGCAAAGTGAGCTGCAATTGACAGGATACTTTGGGACTCTCATTTCTATTTCAACTAGAGTATTTAGATTTTACTGCCTGTTTTTATTTTTTTGAAAGAGAAAATTTGGGAACCAACCAAAACTCAGACCTAAACAGAAATGGACCCTCTCTCTTATTGATGAGAATATTGTGGTCTAGACAGAATAGTTAAGCACCATAGTAAGGGTCTGTAGCAGAAAAATCTGAATTCAAATTCTAGCACTACTGCTTGCCAACTATCTAAATTAATTTGAGCTGCTACCACAAAATACCACAAACTAGGTAGCGTATAAACCATAAGCTTATTTCTTATAGGTCTGGAGGCTGAAAAGGCCAAGGATGGGGAGTTAGCTTTGGTACCTGGTGAGAACTACATTCTGCTCCATAGAGGCAGCTTCCTGTGTTCTCACATGGTAGCAGGGGTGAGACACCTCTCCAGGGACCCAGTCACAAGGGCACTTATGACCTAATCACCTCCCAAAGGCCCCTCTTCTTAAGATCATCACACTAGGTATCAGGTTTCAACATACGAATTTTTAGGAGAAACAACTCCAGCACCAGACAAGTGACCCTGTAAAAGTTATTTAACCTCTGAGGCTTTAGGTTCCTACTTCTCTGTACAATGGGTTTCTGAAAGGATTAAGTGAAGGAATGTCAGTAAAGCCTTTGCTACAGTCACTGGCATATAGAGAATTAATAAAATTGTATTGCTTTTGAAATTCTTGTTAAAGAAGTAGATTTTATGGGCTTTTGTCACATACAAAATTCATTTATGTGATGTGATAGATATGTTAATTTGCTTTCCTAGTAATTATTTTACTGTCTATATGTATCTCCTATCATCATAGTATAAACTTCAAATATACACAGTAAATTTCATTTAAATCAACAAGAAGCCCAAATATAGATACTGGTAATAGTGGCAGTAACAGTAGCAGAAGTTTAAACAGAACGCAGGTCTTTTTATTCTACACCCAATGCTTTTTATTATGTATCTCAACAAATAAACACCCTTTGCTTTGTTTTATAATCCATCTAAAGGAATAATAAAGTGGAGAGTTTTATTTCAGGGAAAACGAGGCTATTCACAATATACATATGTACTTTAAAATAAAGAAAGAAGTAATATAAATATATCACTCAAAAAAAACCAACTAGAATTTACTATAAAAAAGATCTTCATTTTTCTTATGCAGAAGTTTATATTTGGTGTCCTGGAAATAATTTTTGCAACATTAAAGAAAATAAAACTTCTAAACAATATTTAAGAAAGCGTAGTGAGCTTTTGCTTGTCTTTAACTTACTTTTAAGTAATTTCATATAATTAGTTCATCACAATGCATTCTTTCCACAGGATTTTAAAATTTTACTTAATGTTTGGTGAAAATGAATCAAGATTTTTTGGGGAGTTTAGATTTTGGAAGAGTAATCTTAAAAGATTAAGAAACCCCAAATTTATGCTTGAATGCTTTCTGGATCTTAAGTATGATTTCTATTCATTTTAATAAGATATCTAATATTACTTGCACAAGTGGATTAATTTTGTGATATAAGCAGAATCCCTTGGCAATCTAATCAAGAAATATTCATTTTATCTCATCTTTTCAAGGTTTAGTTATGTTTTATATATTACATTAAAAAGAGAATATTTTAGGAAAATTTCTTGGTATTTTGAGTCAAATATATGTAACATTTTATTCACCCAAGGAGAGAAAAAAAGTCTACAAATTTATTGAGTTTATGTACAGCAGTAATAAAATTGGTATAATTAAGCTTTAATCATATAATTAAGTTTTAATTGGTATAATTAAGTTATTTTTTACACAAATGTGAAAATTCTTTTATAAGATACCAAAAATGTTTTTAAGAGTCTTGTTTGGAAAAACTCTAATGGGGTAACACTTGGCATATAAAATGTATTACTCTCACTAGAAATTTAATGTTAAATGTAAAGATGAATAGTTCTATGATGTTTTCCACGCAGATTGTTTTGTCTGTACTATGAATAATTGCAATTTACAGATGAATCTTAGACCCATGTCAATGATAATTTCAGTTGTTCAAGTTCAATTTTGATGTGTCCTCATTTTCTGGATTGGCTACTTCATATACACAATGGATTATTATCAATTCTGAAGATCTGAGTCATAGTAATGAAAAATCACTTCCAAAAGTTTAGACAAAATTGACTATAATAAACACACAAGATTAAATTTTGTTTCTTGTGCCAAGTTTCATTCATAAGTTGAATCTAAAAATGTTTAACTCATAGGAACAAAGAGGGTGGGGTGGAAGAAATGGTGAGAATGGGAAGATATTGGTCAAAGGGTACAAAGTTTCAATTGTAAGTTCTAAGTGTAATGTACAGTATAATGATTGCAGTTAATAATAGTGTACTGTGTACCTGAAATCTGCTAAGAGAACAGATCTTAAGTATTAACAGTATAATGATTGCAGTTAATAATAGTATATTGTGTACCTGAAATCTGCTAAGAGAAGAGATCTTAAGTATTCTCACTGCACCAAAAATGAAATGAAATATAATAATGGTAACTGTGTGAGGTGATGGATATGTTAATTAGCTTGATCTCATCGATCATTTCACAGTGTGTATTGAAATATCATTTTTATATCTTAAATAGAAGCAGTTTTTTAAATTATACCCCAATAAAGCTGGAAATGATGAATAAATAAAACCCCACCACCCCAAAACCCTCATAAACACTCATCTAGAAACAGGTATGTGACTGAGTGCTATTTTGGTCTTTGAGGATGCAGCTGTTGAAAAAATAGACCAAAATGCTATCTCCAGCATCAAACATCCTGGTGGAAGTAAGAGAATATGGATAATATAATAGTAGCCAGAGATAAACAAACAAGGAATAATAAATAAATTACACAGATAAATGAGTGGCAGACTTCATTTCATAAATCCAGAATTAATTTCAGTCAAATTAAGCTGTTAAAGTTTATAAATAAAAACTATAAAAGAATATTTAAAAGCAAATTAAACAACCTACAAATGAAAAAGTCGAACACATTGGACTGTATAAACATTACACACTTTTCTCTACACTAAACAAATTAATAAAACTAACATACAGGTGGAAAATGTGAAATAAAATAACTATTATAACAATAGAGAACTAAAATTTAAAGAACACAAATCAATGAGAGAAGTATATAATATAAAATATAATATTAAAATATAATATATAAATATAATATAAAATGTATCACTATAATAGAAAAATACTGCTAAGTTATCCATATGACAAAGCTAGCTTCCTTGTAATCAAGATATAAATTTTAAATTAACATCATATACAGAAGAAAAATTTTAAAGTGTATACTGTTGACAAGGCTGCAATGCAATGATTAGTTTTATACAGGGTAGGAATGAGTCAGTGTCTTTGTCAAAAAAGAAAAGAGAGAGAGAAAGAAAAAGGTATCTATCCAGGATCCTAAAGAAGCTCATTCTCTTTGACCCACCAAGGATACTGAAAAAATACTACTAATTTTGAAAATCACCATGAAAATACAGGGAGAAAGCACACCAAAATCTAGGTATATTCATCGCTAAGATATAGGATTCTTGGAGATTGATTTCAATTACCTTTTTAATACATTTTTGTCATATTTTCTCTATAAGAACATTTTATTTTCAGGAAGAAGAATAAAAATATAAGAAGAAAAAGAAAATGAAAAAGTGGAGGAAAAACAAAAGAAAATGAGAAAGATTTTCTTGACCAGTCTTTATTTATATATTCAAATATCCATTTTCTTCATACCTCAGTGATATCCTCATTATGTGTAAAGCGGCAAAATTTCTAAGAAATAGTAAGGCTCAGTGAAGAAATCACACTTTGAAAAATCATTAACAGAGCAAAAATCATAGCATATCCCCTGGTGCTAATTTTGTGAATTATTCCTCAGAGTGTAACTCTACATTATCTGGAGAAGGGGTGATGAGGAAAATGTCTTTGTACAATTTCAGTTCTGTTCTTCTCATTTCAACTTGAAGTCCACTGGGAAGATATTCAAACAGATTTCCTTGCATTTGGGCTCTAGAGACAAGAATCATGCCTTTATTGGTGTGTTGTGGTGTGTATGTGTGTGTGTGTGTGTGTGTGTGTATGTTTGTGTTGTTAATGGTCATGATGATTTATTTTTATCTTTCAAACATCCTACCTGGATTCTGATGTTAACTTCAAGATACAGCTAGCATGTTTTGGGTATTCTGTCAGATCAGTGATTGGTCTTGATATCCTGATGATAACTTCACTTAAACAGATCAATTGGAAGCTGATCTTTTGAGTTGGGTCTTCCTTGAATTAAATTATGGCACAAAACCAAAAAAATTCTGCTTATTTATTTTTTCTCCTTTAACACATTGAAGAGAATTTTTGTTTTGTTTTAGGATTAACTAGGACTTCTCTGGTAATTAAATATAAGCACATTCTGAATGTGCCAAAGGATAACTATAACTTTGAAATCAAGTATTGTGTAGAGCTTATGTTATAATACAAAAATGAACACACACAAGTTTTAGTCTAAGGTATGGTCAGTGGAAAAACCAGAGCTGATGGTTTAGTCAGTTTTTCATTTGCTGGGACACAATACTAACACCAACAAGTTAAATGGGGAGAAGTTTAATTTTATCACACTGTTCTAGGAGATGCACTCCGTGCTCAGCAGGCTGCAAGGCAGAAAATCACAGCAGAAGGGTGTGGCAGAACAAAGCAGCTCAGTTCTTAGTGATGGGGAAGCAGAGCAAGAGAACAACACCTGAAAATAAGGGGCCAGGGACAAGTAACCAGTTACACTCAGAAGCGTGCTCCACCAGTCCTCCTGGTGTTTCCCAAGCCAATTAAGGTGGTATAACCACCACCTTCAACTCCTATCATCTAGACAACAAACACATCTCCTTAAACCCATTTAATCTCCAAATAAAATAGCAAGCTAACAGTTTCACCTAACATGTTATAAGTATCCGCATGCAACTGGAAACACAATTCCTTTTCTCAAAGTCTCAACAATTCCAGCATTTTCAAAAGTCCAAGACAAGTCTCCCCTGAAACTCAAGGTAAACTTTTAGCTGTGAACTTCTGTAAAAATAAAAACACATTATATAATACCACGGTACAATGTCACAGAGTAAACATTTCCATTTCAAAAGGGAGAGATAGGAGGATAGAAAATAATCAGACCAAAGCAATACTGAAATCAAGAGTCAGACATTTTACATGTCAAGCATCCAGGACATATGGTGGTAAGATGTGAGTTCTAGGGTGCTTAGGTGGCTCCCCCTCTATGGCCTAGCTGTGCCCAGCCCACACAGCCTCTCTCTTGGGATGGGTCCACTCATGACCTGCAGCTTTTCTCAGAAAATTTTCCATATTCCTGGCATTTCTGATTTCCTGGGCTTTCCACTGCACTTTTGCCTTTATATCCACAGATTCATTGCCTGGCCTCCTAAACTTTCCTTTGAAATCTAAGTGGAAGCCTCTCTAAATCTACAACTCTTGCATTCTGCATGCTGGTAAAACCAGTGTCACATGGATGTCATCAATGTCTACAGTAAGTAGCAGCAATAACCAGGCCTCCTTGGACCTTGGCTGTAGCAAACTCTGAGTACCTTCATGGCTGAGCATGATGAAATGAATGGCTGGATACCAATTCTCTGGGTGGTCTTTCTCAAGCAGGGACCCAAGGGCTCTCTTCTCAGCTGAAAAGTTTATGCTTTTGCATCTTTGAGCTTGAAATGTGTGGGATGTTGCTGATTCCTAAAATGTCCTTGAGGCATCTTGCTTCTTGTACAAAGTACCTGGCTTCTTCTTAATAGTTCTAATCTCCTCAACAGGCATACCTCCTTTGGTCCCGATTTTACATGTGGTTTCTTCTGGGTCAAAGTTTAAGTTTTTCAAGTGTTTTTACTCTGCCCTTTGTTCCAGATTATTACTGTAAATATAGTAAAAAGTAACCAGCAGTATCCATGCCACAGCCTGAACATTGGGCTGCCTTGAAATTTTCTCTGCCAGATAAATTATTCCTTCATCTTTCAGCTCAGTCCCTGCAAAGTCTCAGGACATGGGCAAAATGTAGACAAATTCCTGGCCAGAGTGTAATATATGGCTTCTAGTCTGAGTTCTTGTTCTCAACTGAAACTTCCTGAACCTGGTCTCTTCTGTCTTTATGCCCTTCAGGATGCTAATCTTCTGAGCTCCTACTAGAATCACCCATCAACTATTCTTGCAGCATTCTAGGGTTTCTCTATCCTGCACTTCCAAACCTTTCCAAATTCCTCCTGCAAACCAGTTCCAAGGCTTTTAAACCACATGGTCAGGTACAGTCACAGCAATGATCCTATTTGCTGACTTTACTGTTTCAGTTAATATTTCTGTTGCTGGTACACACTCACACCCACAGCTGTAAAAAGAGGAAAGGATTAATTTAGCTCACAGTTTCAGAGAATTCAGATCATGTTTGGAAGCCTCCAAGGCAGAAATATCAAGTGTGGCATAGCAAAGCTCCTTACTTCATAGTGGCCTGGAAGCAAACCAGGGGAATAATACTGAAGAAGAAAAAGATCATATAGAGTATCCAAAGTCATATCTCCGTGATCCACCCAGTCACACTCTCAAAAGTGTGCTCCTTCCACCAATCCCTTTGGAGACCCCTGACCCAAAAAAGTTGACACAGTGAAACCTAACCATCACCACTGGGTAGTAGTTAAAGTGGAAAAAATAGATTTTACTCAAGAATATTACAATAGGGAAAAACGACTTCACAGAAAACTGAGCACAAATTCTAAATAAAACCTGGACAAGAGGGAATTTAGGAGCCTGGATTCTTGTTGAAGCCAGGCCAGAATGATTTAGTCATCACCTGGGGCATGGTAGGACAGGAAGAACCTGATGAGATGTTAAGGGTGATCTGATATGAAAGATTGGAGGGTTTTTGAACTTTATGAGAAAGTTCACTGTGAGCCTCGGAGCAGTTTCCAGAGCCTGTTTAAAGTTTGGTCAAGCAAACAATCCATATGAGTGACTGGATACTTCAATCAAGATCTTTAAGCAGCTAGGAAATTGAAAAATAATTGAAGTAAGGTACTGCCTTAGTAGTTAGCATTCTAATAAACCCAACAATACATATTTTATACTATTAAATAATAGAACATTAATAGATATATACATTCTACACCACAAATAATTTCAGCATGCTAAAATCTCTGTACTGAAGAACCTTTGGGATTTATGGTCTCATATATTTAAAATTTTTGAGGCTATGCCTATGGTACCTGCACAAAACATGATTCCTCAGTTATAGAAGAATTCACTTATCTCTAACCTGGCCTCAACTGGAAATCTCTAAGAAGGTTAGTGATACTGATTTGGATGCTCTTTCCTTAGAAACATTTCACATAACGAAATGAAGATTATTCTTAGAGTTGCCTTACTTTAGAGAAAAATCAAGATTTTATTTCCTGGATTCCTTTCAAATTAATTAGGGAAAATTAGTGTTGAGTAATATACTGACATACACAAGGAAACTTACCGGAATAAGGGCTTTGGGTCAGATTTTCCTTTTATACTGCGATTCCATCTCTGTTATGCATTTTTTAGATGGTTTACATTAAAGACTCAATTTTCTTAATTTTCTCATAGTTTATAGCAGTAACTTCTAACATTCTTGTGAAGGATATTTTGTCTTCAAGAGCAAGAGTTTTCATCTGTTTTTTTATGTTCAATACTTAACATTTGTGAGTACCTGAAACATCATAAAATCTATTGAATGTAGGGGTAAAATTTATTATAAACATTAGAATGGGGTACAATCTAGAAACCCCACTACTAAGTATATATTCAAAACTAATAAGCTCAAAATTTCAAAGACATTGGCATCCCCATGTTCATTGCAGCATTATTCACAATAGTCAAGAAATAGAAACAACCTATGAGCACATCATCCATAAAAAGAATGAAATCCTGTCATTTGCATTGACATGGATAGAACTGAAGATCACTATATTGTTAAATAAATCAAGCACAGAAAGACAAGTACCATGTGTGCTCACTCATATATGGAGTTTTAAACAGTTGATATTATAGATGCAGAGTATACAGTGATGGTTACCAGAGGCTGGAGAGCATGTTGGGGAAGAAAAGAGAAAGACTAATCAATGTGTATTAAGTTACAGTTAGAAGCAAGATGTCCTAGTATGCTGTTGCACAATATGGTGACTATAGATGACAATCATGTACTGCACATTTTAGGAAAACTAGAAGAAATGCTTTTGAATATTTTCACCATAAAGAGGTGATATTTGAGGAGACAGATTTAGCCTGATTTAATCACTACACAATATACACATGTACTAATATATGGCATCCACTGATATGTAGATTTTTTTGTTTTTATGTATCAGTTAAAATAAATTTAAATTAAAAATAAACATTGAAATAGGATATAAATCAACACTTTCTACACTATGCGTAAAGAATTTCTGAGTCCAATAGAATAAACTGCACAATGTATACCCTGTTGATTTTTGTTAGAAAATCAATCAAAAGTTATATGCCTAATTACATTTTTAGAAATATATATGACTTTCAAGTACAACATTCTTAGTTAAATTTTAGTAATAAAATAATACATACCTTATACTTAGCTATTTTGGAAAACAATCTCTACAATAGGACTAAAATTAAACTGAAGCACTAAAATATGGAAATGTTCAATTTTATTAGTCTGTCAGTCATTATTCCTTTTAAATTACAAATATTAGATAAAGACTCTGGTAGTTGCTATCCTGAAAACTTAATGTTCCATAGCAGATTGCATACATAATGTAAGTTGGTAAATATTTCACTAAGGGCATAGTTTCTTAGCAGACTCCAATGAAGTGGCTTCTTTTAATAGTTTATCTAAAAGACACATTATGAGAAACCTCTTCCTTGTACAGGCATTTTTCTGTATTGTTTACATAGGTATCACAGAGCAATGTGCTCGATACAAATTGTTTCAGTTGGAAAGGGCTCTGCCAAAGAAAACAGACAGGCAGCTGTTTGCATAGTGGATAATTTTTTTTTGTTAAATATGGCTGCACCTGTGTAAACATAAACTTTATTTCCAAGAAGTACCCCTGCAGCTGCAAAGACTTTCAGATGTGGCCAGAGCAGTTATTTTTATTATACCATGTAATGTATGTAATAGCTTTGGGTCAGTTGTCAATCTCAAAATCATATAAGAAAGTTCATTTATTTTAATACGAAAATTTTATTGTTTTTTCTCCAAAACCTTAATATGAAATTGGCTTTATTTACTACTTGTTCTTCATAATGACTGAATTTTACAAGTTGTAATTAATCAGGGAATAATGTTCCAATCATGCAAAGCACACGAAAGAGAGCAGTTTCATTCACTCATTCATTCATGCATTCATTATCTTCTTTCATTTTCTCCAGTCAAGAAATATAACAATCTTATGCATAACTTAATGCATAAATTATTATTTTATCAAAAAAATTTTAACTTTTATTGCTAGAGGTAACCCTAATTGTATGACAAAATTATTGTCATGAGATGACCCAACAGAAGAGAGAATGTTTCCTTCCTCAAATAGCATTGTTGAAGCACTCCTCAGAAAAGGTATAAACTTCATTCATATGCACTGAGTTGTGCACCAATATTAAATTATAATGAAATATTAGAAAATACCTCTAATTTTCTAATTTACCTTATGTACTTCATGTATCATCTTATTTAATTTCATTCTTCATATACCATTTTCGACTTCATTGTGATATAATTAGAAAATTAAAATTATACATCTTTTGGTACACAATATGGTATTTTCATAAATACACATTTAAAAATGATTATTACAGTGAACCTAGTAAATTTCCATCATCTCACATAGTTAGCTTTAGTGTGTGTGTGTGTGTGTGTGTGTGTGTGTGTGCGCGTGCACCCATGTATGTGTGGGGGTGGGAACATTTAAGATCTACCAGAAAATTGCAAAGATAAAGTGCTTTTTTTTTTTTAGAATAACAAAAAATATTTTATTAAAACATAAGATTTACAGAAGTTTCCAGACAAGCCTTACAAAATGGTCACAAGTTTTGTTTTTGAAGGGAGGGAATCTACACTTGACAGCAAAGTCACAATGTTATTAGTGAGGGCTGTGATGTTTGTTAATATTCCCATTTTGGTTCAAACAATCAGCTTGTCCATCTACATCTAAAGTTAGACTTGGCTAGAGAGTGTATTCTAGAGAATTGGTTAGCTGCTTTTTAACCAATGCAATTAGACCACCATAAAAGGGGGGAAAAGGAGCCCATAAAATTTTGAAACTGCTTTTCCCCTCAAAAAATAAAATAAAGAATACCCATACCCCTGCAGCTAACCCTGGCAACTACCTTCCTTCACAGTGCTTTATACTTAAACCATGATGGGGGAAATGCATAAAAGCAGAGGGCCACTGCTTTTAAACATTTCAGGACAATCCCGATGATACTTTTAGCCTCTGCTCATGCTTTACAACAGTGAATCAGGACAAGACATAGATTTTGTAATGTGCATTAAATCACCAAAGGACTGAAAATGTCTGGGCTTTTATTCTGTAATGTTTCTAAGACCGTGTCCATAAATGCAAACAAAAAAGGAAGAAGTCTTGGCAGAACAGGAGAAGTGACACAAACTTGATTGGATCGACTTAAATGTTATTCATGGCATATAGCCTAGTCCATGCTCTAGCTGTTTCTATGGCTTGGGCTTCATTGGTCTTCCACTGCTCCGCTACATCGTTTGCTAATGGGTCCTCTGGATTAGGAGCACTTAACAAAGCCTGGATCGAGAACAGAATTGTGTGGATCTGCAGTGCTGGGGACCATTTATCTTTCAAAACATCTAAACATATTCTTCCCAACTTGTCTACATTAGGATGATGAATTTTGGTCACGAAACGTACTTTAGGTGCTGCCATTGGGTATTCTTCTGGAAGAAACAGTTCAAGTTTAAAAGTCCCTCCCTCAAAAGGGGAATCCTGGGGGCCAGCAATGACCACATGAGAATAACGGGCGTTGCTCTCATCTGGTTCCGCTTCAATGCCAGGAAGTGGTTCTGCCAGCAAACGTTGAGTTTCCTTGATGATCCTGAGGGGCAGCCTGGCCATCTTGTCAGATACCGTCTTCAGCCTCTGGTGCAGTCTCCAGCTCCGCTCGCCTCACGCACGAGTGGAAGTCCCCGGCTCCACTTCGGAAGGACGTTGCCTTGCCCATCGCCGCTGCTGTCGCCAAGGCCCCTCGGGAAATGTAGTCCCTGCTCCGCCCGCCCGGGCGAGCTTCCCTCCGACCTGGCCCTCCCCCTTGCTCCTGCCCCAACCCGTGCCGGAGGTGGCGGAAGTCTAAAGTGCATTATATTAACTGTAGTCACTATGCTGTACATTAGGTTTCCGGAACTTATTTGAAAGTTTATATTCTTTTACCAATGTGTCACTATTTCCACACTGCTCTACCTAACTCCTGGTAACAACTATTCTACTTTCTTTCTGTAAGTTAGACTTTTGTATATTTCTCATAGAAATGAGATCATGCAACCTTTCTGCAGACCTAGTTTATTTCACTTAGGATAGTCTCTTTTAGGATCATCCATATCACAAGTAGGAGACTTTACTTTGTTTCTTTGAACATAAATAATATTTCACTGTATCATGTATCGTATTTTCTTTACCCATTATGTTGATAGACACCTAGGTTGTTTCCATTTCCTCGTTATTGTGAATAATGTTGCCTTAAATGTGGAAGTGCTAATACTTCTTTGGGATACTGATTTCATTTCTTTGGATATATACTCAGAAGAAATAGGATTGCTGAATCATATAGTAATTCTATTTTCAATTTTTTGAGGACATTTCTTAATATTTCCATAATGGTTCCAATCATTTACATTCTAATCAGCAGCACACAAGTATTCTTTTATCTTCATATACTTGCTAACACTTGTGGAAAATTCTTTTAGTAGTGATTTTTTTCTCCTTAAATTCTTCTATTTGTACATTTTAGGTATACAATACATTTACATTTATCATTGGGAACTTGTACCTTTACATGATGTATCTTGGTTCTTATTTTTTCCCCATTCCCTGCCCTCCCTTCACCTCCTCTACCCTTCCTTATTTACAAAGACTTTGTTTCCATTTTTTCCATTACTCATAATTTTTCCTTTCCCTTCTTTCCTTTCCCCTGCCCCTCCCACTTCCCCTACCCCTTTGGACCCTTTCTTCCTATTTTGCACTATCAATTATTCATTTTAATCATTGGAACATTTTAGGTATGCAATATAATGACATTCATCGTTGGAAATTTGCACCTTTACATAATCTCTCTTGGTTATTTTTCTGTCTTCTCCTGCCCTCCCTTCAACCCCTCCATCCCTCCCTATTTACAAAGACTTTCTTTCCATTTTTTCATTTGCTCATATTAATTCCATTCCCTTCTTTCCTTTCC
This sequence comes from Heterocephalus glaber, assembly GCF_000247695.1. The sequence goes on along the minus strand of NW_004624763.1, from coordinate 569,287 downwards.
TCTACCCTTCCCACTTCCCCTTCCCCTTTGCCGCCTTTCTTCCTATTTCACATTATCTATTATACCTTGTAGTCCTTATTTACACTTTCAGTTTTTCACACTAGAGAAACTATTTGGTATTTATACGTGTGTGTCCTATTTATTTCACTTAAGAGTATGTCCAAAATGTGCATCCATTTAGCTATAAATGTCTCTAATTTCTTGGGTTTTTTATGGCTGAGTAGTACTCCATTTTATAAAAACACCACATCTTCTTTATCCAGTCTCCAGTTGATGGGCAATTGGGCTGCTTCTAAATTTTAGCTATTACAAATTGTGCTGCTATGAACACGGGTGCACATATATTGCTGTGGTATGAATTCTTTTAATTCTTTGGGGAAGATACCCAGCAGGGGAATAGCTGAGTCAAATGGGACTTCCAGTCCTAGTTCTTTGAGGTATCTCCATACTAATTTCCACAGTGGTTGCACCAGTCTATACTCCCACCAGCAGTGGAGCAGAGTTCCTCTTTTTTTTTCCCCACCAGCATTTGTTATTGGTTGATTTCATGATAGCAGCCATTCTTTCTGGAGTAAGGTGGAATCTCAGCCTTGTTTTCATTTGCATCTCTTGAATGATCAGTGATGCTGAACATTTTTTCATGTTTATTTGCTATTTCTACTTCTTTGTCTGAGAAATATCTATTCATTTCAGATGCCCATTTTTGGATTGAGTCTTCAATTTGGGAGGTCTGATTTTTTTAAGTTCTTTATATATTCAAGACAGTAGACCTTTGTCTGAGGAACAGTAGGTGAAAATTTTTTCCCACATTGTGGGTTGTCTCTTCCCACTGGTGATGGTTTCTCTTGCTGTGCACAAAAGCTACAAAACTACTGTGATAAAAACAGCATGATACTGACAAAAAGATGGACCAGAGGACCAGTGGAGCAGATTAGAAGATGCAGAAACAACTCCAGACACACTCAGCCATCTCATCTTCGATAAAGGAGCCAAACACCCTCACTGGAGGAAAGATAGCCTCTTTAATAAATGGTGCTGGAAAAATTGGGTTTCAACTTGTCAAAGATTAACACTAGACCTACATCTCTCACCATGCCCTAACTAAAATTGAAATGGATTAAAGATCTAAATATTAAAATAGAAACGCTGAATCGGCTGGAACAGAGGTTAGCTAGAACTCTTGAAGACATCGGTGTAGGAAAAGATTTTATGAACAAAACCTCAGTTGCCCATGAACTAGCACAAACAATCAACAAGAGGGATCTTTTCTTATTAAAAAGCTCTTTTAGTAGTATTTTGGGGGTCACCTTGTATATGAATTTCTCTTTTTTTTTTCTTTTTTGGGGTGGTGGGGAAGGTACCAGGGATTGAACTCCAGTCCTTGCACTTGCGAGGCAGGTGGCGCAACCACTGAGCTAAATCCCTGGCCCAAATTCCTCTTTTCTTAATGTTTTCAAAATTCTTTGTCTTTGACTTTGATAATTTGATTTTGATATGTGTTGGTGTAATCTTTGGGTTGATCTTACCAGTGACTTTTAGACTTTGTGAATCTGCATATTCATATTCTTTCCAAGGCTTAGATGTTCTCAGCTCTAATTTCTTTAAATACAGATACTCTTCATTTAATGACCAAGTTCCATTCCTGCAAATAGATCATTAAATTGAATTGACCATTAAACGAGGAATTTCAGATAGTATGTACATTACAATATTCAGAACAAAGAAATGGTCAAAGGAAACTCTAACTTGATGACTTTGCTTTTATTTGCATAGCTCTTACATGCAGTATTATAATGTATAACAGGCCATAAAACTATAGTACTGTACTGTGCAATACAATCAGCAAAAATTACAGGTCTGTATAAACAAGGTACACTGTTCAAAAAAGACACTGAAGCTCTATAAATATAATGTACAGAAATGTACAGAGAAACAAACAAAAAGAAAGGTAGTAAGTCTGAACAGTGGGTGGTAAGTCTGAAGAGTCTAAAACAGGTAGGTAGGTAAGCGAGGAATATCTGTAATCTTCTGCTATTTTCTCTTTACCTTCTCCTTCTGGTATTTCATGATGCATGTATTGGTTTTCTTAATGTGGTCTCATAAATTTTTGCAGGATTTCTTAACTCTTTCATTCGTTGTTCATTTTTCTCCTTTGACTGGATAATATCAAATGACTTGTGATTGAGTTCAAAGATTGTTTCCTTTTGCTCAATTGGCTGTTGAAGCTCTCTATTGCATTTTTCATTTTATTTAGTATATTCTACCTCTCTAGAAAATTTTCCTGGATCTTTTTATATGTTTTCCCTTTGATAAACTTACCACTTTGTTTGTATATTATTTTACTGATTTTGTTGATTTGACTAATTGTGTTGTCTTCAAGTTTGCTCAGATTTCTTAAAATAATTATCTCAAATTCTTTGTTAGCAATTCATATATTTCCACATCTTTGCAGTTGGTTATTTAAAAAGTTATCTGCATTTGTAAGTCATAATTCCTTGATTTTTCATGTTTCTTGATTTTTTACTTTTTTTCACATTTAAAGAAAGTGTCAAATTTTCCAGTCTTTAATGATTGGCTTTGAGACAGAAAGTCATTTGTTAGCTTGGCTAGGGATTTTTTTAAAAGTGTTTCAGTTCTTTCCTATGAATACATTTTCTTCACTCCTCTTGTTTCTCCTTGAGTTGGGGCGGGGGGAATCTTAGGATTTTATGACTTCTTTTGATCTTACAAATTCAGGCTTGGTAATGAGAATCTCTCATTTATTTTCTTTAGGACAGTTCCCTGAGTATTAAAAGTTATACACTTTCTTCCAATCCAGCAGATTCTAGATGGTTTTGTGCCTCTGTTCATCCATGATGTACAGATGCTTGTGCATTGTCTGCAGGGATGTGTACAAGGTGTCAGCTATAGGGTGATGAAGAGTAGGGAGTACCCAGGGCTCGTGTGGGCTAAAGGAGGAGTCCTATGTGTGTTGTACATAACACAGTTTATAGGTATGCTTCTTGGTGGAATCTGTGAGGTGCTTAGTAGAAATTGTGGTCTTTCTTTGATGTTTGTGCCCTAGTTTCCATGAGCCTCCAACCCTTTTCCTGATACTTTGTTGCCCCAGATTATTTGTGCTTAATCTTGATTGCCAAGTCGATTAGAAAGAGAAATGTATAGCAAATTATACATCTGAGTGTATCTGCAAGAGTGTTTCCAGAGGCAATTGGCGTGTGACAACAAATTTAGGGAGTACATTCACTCTGAATGTGGGTGGTGCTATCGAATAGGCTGAGGCCCCAAATAAAACAAGAGGATGAGGAGGAGGAGGAAGCCCCCAAGCATGGACTCTCTCTCTCTCTCCCTGTCTGTCTCTGTCTCTGTTTCTGTCTCTGTCTCTCTCTCTCTTCTTCCTGGTTGCTACGAGGTGAGTAGCTGTTCCCTGCCATTTTCAAGTTTCTTATTTGCCACATGCCTAAAACATTGGATCCAGTTGACCATAGGCTGAAAGTTCTGATAACAAGATTAAAAATAAACCTTTTCTTCTTAAACTGTTTATCTTAGGTGTTTTGTCACAGTGATAGAAAGCCAGTCAACACATCACTGAAGCATGCAGATCCTTTAGCATTTTGGGCGGGTCAAGAAAATGCAACCTCTTGGGTGGTTAGAGGAAGGTAACTACTCACTGAATCATTTTCCCTCATGGGGGAAATCTCAGACCCAGGGTTTCTGGGCTTCCATTGAGCTATGCTGCATTGAGTAGAAATGTCATGGGTAAAGCAAAAGTGATCATCTTTTCCTGTTTAATGCATCCTTCGTGGATTTTTTTCCTCTAAAAGATTCAATTCCCAGGCTCCCACAGAAAAAAAATCCCCAGACAAAATTGTAAAAATTGGAATTTCTTTGTAGAGGGGGAAATATCAGGGTTGAAAATTCCTATTCCACTATTCTGCTGAGATACTTCCTTTACTTGGTCCCTTCATACACTTTTATATAAGGTCTACAAACATATTGGTACACTAACTACAAACATTCTATGGGAGAGTGCAGAACAGAACTATGGCCTCTGTGGGCAGTCAAGTAGATTCTATCCTGTTTCTTAGAGAAAGGACCAGCTTTTCTATATCCAAGAGTAAAGTGTGAATTGATTCTTACAACAGTTTTATAAAGACTTAGAAAAATAAACTATAGATGATCACCTCTCAAAGTACAGTCCAGGTATCACTGAGGTGTCTGCAAGGTGAAAACTATGTTTATAACACTATAAAGGCATCATTTGATAATGCAGATTGTCAAAAATCATCTAAAATCATCTAAAATAATTTCAAACCACATAAGGGACCAAAGTGTTGCAAAGAGTACAAGAAATCCATGGATAAGTTTTATATTCTACATTATAATTAACCTTCAGGAAGCTACCATTTGTTGAGTTTCAGTAACAAAGAAGGATATCTATAATTATCTGAAAAGACTATTGAAATAAATCCACTTTTTCCAACATCTGTGTGAGGCCAGCATATGCTTCAATTAAATAATAAAGCATAATAGATTGAAAGGAGAAATAGATCTAGGATTCATTTGATTTCTTCTGACCCAGACATTACTGAAAATGAAAACAAAGTCCTTCACTAATTTATATTTAGTTGTTTAGAAAACTAATAGTCATTTTATCATATACTTACTGTTCTTTAATTAATAAGGAGACATTTTAAGAATTTAACAATAATTTTCAACAGATTTGTTCATAGGAAAAATATTATTTGCATCCAAAATAATTTTTAGAGTGAAAATAATTTTGAGACCAAGAGTTTGAGATTTTTTAATAGGTTATGTTTTTATGCTCCAAAACTTTATGAAAAGAATGCTTGAAAAGATAAAACACTAAATTGACTTTTTTAATATGAAAAATAGGTATAAGACCCATGACATTATTTGTATACTCATAAATTTTTGCATAAAATTCTATAATCGTATGGGTACAAATTTATGGCTTCATTCCCCTGGAGATATATGAACTGAAGAAACAAACATAATGAAAGTGAAGTTTTGTACTACCTAATATCATGCTTCTTTCTGCAGGGCTTGATGAAGCAATAATAATATGTAACTATCTATATTATTAAAACATGAACATTTCTAATGTTACCAAAAAACATTGCGGAGAGTACCTGATTCAGCTCAATTTCTGCTTCTCCTAACATTTCAGTCAGTACAATGCACAGCATTTATGAATTTAAATTCTCTTAAACCTAGAGATCATGTTGTGATAAGTCTGTTCCTTTAGCAACAAACAGGCAATACAAGACTATAAAAGCTTAGTTACACCTATCAAGACAATGTACTTTAGTATATCTAGAAGTTATTAAAATTTTAATATTTTTAATATATATTCATATTTCTAAAGCACAATTAACAATGTTGTTTTCAGCCATAGTGTATAACAAGCAAACTCTTGAGAGGACAATCCATGGTCATTCATAAATGATTACTGGTGGAAATGTACTCTTGGCTCTCATGGATGGGAAGTCATTGCTGGCTCTGGTGTATGCTTTCTCTGTAATTTGTTGGCTTCACTACTACACTCTAAAATCAGATTTCCCAATAGGGAAGCTGTCTCAGCCTGTGTGGGGGTCAAGAAAAACCTTTCTATGATGAGAGCATGCTCCATATGTTTAAGTGTTATACTCAACATCTTGTCTTGTGATGCTCATATTATTTCCAATGTTAGCCTTTTCCACATTGATTACAGTTTACCAGTTACACATACTCAGTAGTTTTTCATTATTCCCTCTGTGATTATCTTTCCTTTTTATTTCCAGGTGTTCTTCTGTTTATTCGGTGTTTTCTGTAAATTTTCATTTTTAGGAATTTTAATTTCATTCTGGCAGAATATTTTAGGGACATTTAAAAAGAGGTGACTGTGTTCCAGGGCAATGTGGAAGATAATACAGTAAGGCATGGGGAAAATATCAGTGCTATCATTCAGATTTATTTTTGCTTCATCCTTAAAATTTTGTTTTTTGTATATATTATAGTGGTTATAGTGTATTAGTTCAAAGTGAATGCATATGACTTAAAAATACATGTTAATACATTGTGAATATGTACTAGCACTTATTTTTAATGGTATATAAAATAAAAACTATTTTGATATTTCTTAATACAAAAAACAATCCTCACACAAACTTTTTTATTTTTCCCACAAGTTTGTAGCTTGTGAACTTTGTAGTTTGAAGCTGAGTAATTTAATATTCTAAGCACCCAGTATTTCCAAGTATTTTATTCAATCCTTTTGAAAATTTTGATGTATTTTTTTCATGTCCAGAACAGTTGTTAAGTATTTTGAAGTTGGTTGGACTTCTAAGATGAATTTCAGAAATACTAACTGGAGAAAATTATCAGAAATGCCCAAATTCTTGTAAGTGATCACCGCTTGTTTGTCATTAGTGTTACCATTGATAATTTTACAATGTGGTTTTTGTGTAGCCTTTTAATTACTACTCACCTTTTGGACTTAGCAATTATATAAAAATTGCTTACCAATGCTCCCCACACTAAGCATAAATAATCACATCTCTAGTACTATATTTTCATCTTTGTAACATGGGCAACAAATATCCTGAAATCTGCGCTGTTTTGAAAGGGATACAGGTATCCAGTATTTTTGGAAGTATGTGTGGTTTTTACTAAACATAATATTAAGGTGTTCATAATAGCTTAGTTTGATTTATTATAAATAACATGGTAGAATGAAATGCAACCTAAAAGATGATCTAATTCCAATTCTGGGTTTTTATCAATAAAGAAGATATTCCTCAAAATATTAAGGAAATTATTTAAGGTTACAGAAATACTTAGCATTTAAGCCTAACCTCTCAGTTCCTAATATAGCATAAGCAATTACAACAAGAAAAAATCCAAAGTATGCTGAAGATAATGTATGAATATTGATAAGATAACAGATTTCATTGAGTTTTTATTAATTTATTCTCTGAAAATTTCAGTTATATATTTAAAATTTTCCTATATTGTTAGAGGTTAGAAGATATCTATTTATCTTACACTGTAATATAAAAACTTAATGCTCTATAATCACATTTGACCTCATAATATTTCTGAGGTGAGACAAGTCATAATTATGAAATTTTTCAATTCTAAAATATGCCCAGGATGCTTTGTATATACTTTTACTGTAAGTGAATACTTCTAATTATCTCAAATAAATTTCATAAGATTTGAGAATCCAGATCTCTTCAGTCTCACTGTCATTAGTCTAACATAAATACAGAAGAGAATACTGGAGTGGGATGGAAATGTGTGTCTTCTCCCCAAAGGTTGTTTACAAATACCTTTGACCCTGAGAGAAGGGTGCAGATTATATTTATTGAGTAGCACATCTTCTACAATAAGCATTTTACAATACCAAGCCCTATAATACTACTAAGTACTAATAATGGGCTCATTGCTTGTATAATAAAATTGCTTTTAATGGATTCTAAGTCTTCTTTTTTAAAAATAAATTTACTGGAAATTCAACTTATAGTAAATGCAATTTCATTTCTTTTTATAGTTTTAAAGAAATGTGAAAGCATGTCCCTGAGCTCACAATTCAGAAGTTTAAAATAAGTCTTTGTACCTGATTTTTATTGCAATGTGAATGTTACAGCAATTTTGGTTTCAATATATAAACTAGAGCCTGTTTTATGCATAAAATCATGTAGCTCAATCTCCAAATACATTGCCCACTCATGCATGATAATTAATTTTTTATTGAACAAAGCCTTAAAATATAAGGCATTAGTTGATTATGCGTAACCAAATGATGTTAGATGTCCAAGGGCAATTATGATAAAATACTAAAGCAATTTTATATTGAGAAAAAGATAAAAATATACAGCCACATATTCTGATTCAGTTACTTTAATTTTTTGCACATTAAAAATGTATATAAGAGCCGCCAACTCAGTTGCTTCAAATATGAAATTACTTTATTTTTGAGATACTCCAAGTTTGCTGAAGTACTTTTGAGACACTAGGACTCAAAAAAGTTGCTACCATTAAGTCTCCTCTAGCCAAGAGCAGCTTATGATCCTTTCTTTAATAATAAATTTAGAATCCTTATTAGAAAATGTGCCACAGTGTAGCACTCAGAAATAAACTATGTTGCAGTCATCTCTTGAAAAAAGATAGAAATAAGTCGCTTAATAAAGTCTAAATCATTCCTTAGGTTAGCTAATAGAAGCACCCGTGGTTATAAAATTAATCAGTCCCTGCTATTACAGCAAATTGGTGAAGATTGTATTGACACATCTTCATCTGCATGTCTCATCAGAGGTGTCCATGCCATTTAGCTATGAAACCCTGGAGGCTTCCTCTGCACAGAATCTTGTAACACTTCAATTAAGGGACACCAAGCTGCCAACCAGACAGCGGCGCATTTATTTCTTGATGACTCCTTAAGTTGTGCCACAGGCCTATCATTAAGAGAATATTTTTCACAGCAGGTTGCAAAGATCCTCATGCCATTAAAAGGAATTGAAAAAGCATCAATTTGTTGTTTCCACCTAACACAGATATTTTTCATTGCTGGAACAGCCATTAAAAACAATCTGTTTTATTGCATTCTGAAAAGATCACATGAAGTGCACATAATGATTTATTTTAAGGGTGACATTAGGATTAAAACTACTGTGAAAATGTAGTATTTGAAATAAATATTTAGGAAAACAAAGTCTCACATATGCTTTTTTTTACACCAAATTATTAGTAGACATTTATTGATACCTTGAATCTGCATTGAAAAAAATTCTCCCAAAGAATGGCTTTTAGTAGTAGATGAAGAAGAGCTTCTCTGGAGAGACATGTCTCAGAAGAATGACATACCTTGAGATTTTAAGTGGAAATTCTTTGAAAATTAGTAAACCAGAAAAGAATGCTTTGAAAACATAATGGATCAAATGCTTCTTTGGGGCAATTGTGTGGGGATCTTTTGAAGGGGGCAATTTAATGCCATTGCTACACTGTAGAGTATTGACTTAAAATACTATTTTTCAGTCACCAGAGTGACAGAAAACACTCAATTCTAGTGATTTACTTATATTCATGCAGTTGCTGACTATGGGTACTTGACATTGCATTAGACATAGTGATTTATTTTTAAACTTGTTTTCTTAGTACCAAAGTTGGTCACTAGTTGAGAGTCTGCATCAACAGTAAGTTAAAATAAGGGGAATTTTTTTTTGTCAAAGAGCCTTGTTTAATGTTACTGCTTAGAAAAGTTTTAAGTGTTTTCATGAGTTGTTTTTGACAAAGTCTTTAAAGAAAAATATTATTACATCCCAGCAAGTGTTATACAGAATTTTGAGGCCATCTCCTAAAGAGCTACAATAAAAACAACCTAATCAAAGAGGACTCTATTCTGTGTTTCTGATTTCAAATGCTGGTAACACTCTGGTTATAGCAAATGTGGTGTGTTCCATATCCAAACTGGCCTTGCAGAAACCTACCCGGTCCTCCACATCATGAAAGGTGAAGGGTGTATTGTAAGAGTTGTAGTGGACTGTGGTGTGCTGTTGACTGCTGTCAGGGCTTAGACGTTTGTTCCTACCATTATGAGTGTTGGCTTACAGCACTCAACTGAGTCCCTTTCTGAAGAATGTCATTGGAGAAAATGTTGCTCCCCCCTCCTAGAGACTGCCTATATCCAATCATCAATAGAGGGTATGCACAGGCCCTGCCCTCTTGCAGCAGAAAAGAAGAACTTAAAGACCTTCTCAGCTCCAGAGCTTCACTCCGGTGGTTGGCCGAGACCTCTGTGGTGGATGCATCACAATTCAAATCTTCCTCTGCCCAATCTGACTTTCTTCACTGTGCTGCCAGCTTTGACCTCAGGGCCACATCTCAATAAATCTCTTACATGCAAATCTCCATTTCAAATCAGGTCCCAAAGAACTGACCTACAGGAAACATGCTACCTACTTAATTATGGGATTTGATTAGTCTGAATAGATTGCATATATTGGAGCAAATATTAGAGAATATGACAATGTGGGGCATCTGTTTAAAAAAGAGAGGTAAAACTAAGGAAAACTCCTTCCTAGGGAATATGTCTAAATCATAAATATAACTCCTCTTTGCTTCCAGAATGTACTTGCACCGGGACTGTTTGAGATCATGGGCTTTGGAAAGTCTTGTGGAGAAAAATGTAAGAGCTTGTATGCACAAAATCATTCATCATAGTTGCAGCTGAAATCACAGGGAGGTTAGCAGATATGACCCAGAGTAGAGGAGCATTGCAACAGGGGATTATTATTGTATTAAAGATGAGGGATTATTAGTTATAAGGGAGCAGTCTGGAGACTCTGATTTAAAGTGGAAAATGTAACTAAATACATTTTCTGTGCAACTTCGTACATAATGAAACTTATTTTCATGACCTGGACTTATTCTCAACATAGCTTTCCTTCTTTTTTCTTATTGTCTTCTTTGTTATCTGTTCTATGAATAATAAGGCATGTATTAACTTGGCAATTTAAGCTCTCAGGCCTTAATTTTCCCACGGGTAATGAGGGAATAAGAATTTAATTTACAGGATCATTTTCCATTTATACATCCATTCATTCATTAAACAAACATCTATTGAACACCTACTATGTGCCACTCCCCACTATTCTAAGGGCTATGATATAAATGGAGAGTAAAAATAAATAAAAATAAAAAACAAACCAACTATGTAAACTAATAAAATTAATTACCAGTCTGTGACATAATAGATCTAATGAAGGAGATGCACTGAACAAATAACTAATTCATAACAAATAGAATTAAAATAATTATCAGTGATGTAATTGTTTCTTTCCTCCCTTCTTATCATCAGGCAAACTCTGAAGTGGTTGCTGTCACTATACATGAGTTTGTACTTCCTAGAATTCTATAAAATGAAATTATACAATATAATTCTAGCTTCTTACATTCAGTTTAATTATTTTGAGATTCATCATGTTGCTGCTTGATCATTAGATAATTTGATTGTACTGCTGAATAGTTTTACAATGTATGAATATACCACATGTTCATCAGTTTATCTATTAATAGACATAGTCTGTTTCTATATCTCATCTATTTATCAACAAAACTGTTATGAACACAGATGTACAAGTCTTAATATGAATATATGCATTTATTTTTGTTAGGTAAATACTGAGGAATGGAATGGCCAAGTATTATGTAATAGGTGTATTTACCTTTAAATAAATTTCCAAAATGGTTCCCACAGTAATTGTACCATTTTACATTCCTATCAGTAGTTTTACATAAAAATTCCATAGGCTAGCATTGTCTACATAAAGTGTAAATTCATATTTTTGTCCTTGTTTTATAGAAGGAAATCAAAGTTTTGGAATGTCAAGTAAACTATATGGTGCAGTCACAGAGAAAGTGGATAGAAGAATTGGAATTTGTATGTGAGTCTGGTGGTGCCAGAATGCTTTTTCAGAATGCCCAGAAAAATCTTTGATAAGTGGAGGATGAACTTTTGCTTTGAATAGAGGTGATTCATATTCACAGATTTGCTGCCTTCTTTTTCACTTGAAGAAATGGATAGTAAAAATGAGTGAAAAATCATTTTAGTCCAAGTGATGGTTCACTGGCCATACACTGTCAAAGTATAGAATTATACGGATGAATGGAACTCAAATTTATGACCAACCTTCAATTGGTGAAGGTATATAAGACTTTCCAATAAACCAACAATCTCTGTAACTTAAGAAAGTAGTCCAATTCAGATGAAGTGCTACTTAAATCAGCAACCATAGCCATGCTTTCTTTGGTTTAGTGGATTTTCTTCTTATTGTTGATTTTGTTTCAAGGAACAGATAAAGATGCAAAGACTGGAAAGAAAAAGAAAGAAAGAAAGAAAGAAAGAAAGAAAGAAAGAAAGAAAGAAAGAATAAAAGAGAGAAACTGGGTGGGGGCAGGGAGGATAAAGCACCTGGAGTAGATTAATGGATGGAAGTGCTTTTTCTTTGTTTCCATTTTTAATAAGACAATCACATTATGTAAAATTGAAAATGTGAGAACTGTATGTAGATGCAAAGCAACCTACAAGAGGCTCTTGTGGTTTTTGATGCTGCTGCTGGCACTGTTTCTTCTAACTACTGACCGGCACTTTGATTTCTATAATGATTATTCCCATTGCAAGCTGTACGGTAACCAAAGATAGGAGTGAGGCAATGATGAAATAGCTGCTTCTGCCTCAGGGATGTGACATTTTAGCATTGAAATTACAGCAAAGAGAAGATTATAACTCTCTTCTCTTTCGAGAGAAGATTATAACTCTCTTCTCTTTAGAGAGAAGTTGGCAGTAAGGTGTATTTAGGCATTAGTGACTAAAGGTTCAAAAAGTCAACACAAAAATCACCATTTCTCAAAGCATTTCCTTCCCCTCCATCTCTATTACCATCAAAACAGTAGCCTCTCAACTAGATTTTAAAAAAGAAAAATATATGGCACAAAGTTAAATATGATTTTTAGATATAAAAAGCCTCAAATTTTTCTAGTGTAAGAATAGCCCATGCAATGTTTGAGATGTACCCATAGTAAAATATTATCATTGTTTATCTAATAGTCAAATTTAATTGTGTCCTTTTTTTTTTTTTTTTTTTACAGACAATCCTATTGCCAACAGACTTCCTCTTGTCTTTCATTCTGACCTTCCTCCTTATAGTGTTAGCAAAATGACATATCAAAATGTACAGAAGAAGGAGCCAGTTCCAGCACCTGGAAGGAAGCTACCCTGCCACCATCTCAAGCTACTACAGCAGAGAAGCTGAGCCAGTTCCAGGAAGGAAGCTTCCCCACCGCCATCCCAAGCTCCTAGGGCAGAGAAGGTGAGCTGCACGGGTGCCAGAAGCACCCCCCCGACCGTGGAAATGAGAAGACACTTAAACAAGCCTCAAAAACAGCTTCCAGATCACCTACAGCAACCCCAAAGGGAAATGAGATGGAACAATCTGATACTCAACCACTTGGACTCTCTGAACTGGCAAGAAAAGAGGATCTGGGAAAAATGAAATCAGAAATAATTACTCAGATAACAGCAAAGATTTTGCTCATGGTGCAAGACATGATTAATA
>NW_004624763.1:519784-553512 GCF_000247695.1 Heterocephalus glaber | reverse complement strand
GAACCAAGATACTCATGTAAAGGTACAAGATCCCAATGATGAATGTAACTGTATTTTATACCTAAAATGTACCAATAAACTTAATGGGAAAAAAAGAATAAATATGCCCTTTTAAAAAATGTACAGAAGAAATGGAACATTTAAATTAAAAGAAGTTATTAAAGATTGAAAAACTTAGGTAAGTTCAAACATTCAAACAAAACCACTTAACATTGTCATCTATTCATAGAAACATAACATCAGTAGTTAGAATAGCAATTGCAAAAATGCTGAAAAATCCTTTTGTAAAAAGTAACTGTCTTTTCCTTGATAAAAGGACTGAAGTAATATGAAAGAGGGATAATACTCAATAAGCAATCAACTAGTTAATAGCTAACATTCTTGCCCTCTTTCTATGGGCCAACTGTAGTTAGGTTATTAACTTACTCCTCATGACAATGAAGCAAAAAACCAAAACCTTATGGGGCAGAAGTAAAAAGCCTTATGCTTGTTATTCTCCTCCTATAGTAGAGAAAATTGAAGAACAAATAAACTAAACCAAACCATTTTTCCCTAACACACACAACCAATAATATATGGAGCCAGCTAGCTCAATTTTAGAGCCCATAGTTAAATCATTGAGCTAAGCTGTCTTTTTCCACAGCAACTGCTGTATGTGTTGCTTTGGAATGATGTAAATAAAAGATATGAAAGGCTTCTTCTATTAAAAAAAGGTTGAATGGCTAGATATATATCTCGTTTTTCAATAACTTTTTTCACTTATTTTTGAAAACATTTCTATTTTAGTATGTGGTATGGTTTAGATCTAAAATAACCCTCTCCCTGACCCATTTCATGTGTCCTGAGGTGAGGGCTTTTGGAAGGTGGCTGGATCATGAAGTCTCTATACTTGTCAGTGGATTACTCATCAGCTAAATGTACTGTTATGAGATGGGGCCTACTTAGAAGAGGTGGATCACTGGGAGCTGACTCGGAAGGTTATCTTCTCCCTGGCTCCTCTGTATTCTCTCTGCTTCCTGGCTGCCATGGGTTGAGCAGCCTTCTTTCATCATGACTTTCTACCATAGCATTTCTGCCTTAGAGCCAGCTGACCATAGACTAAACCCTCTGAATCCATGAGCCAAAATAAACATCTTCTTCTTTAAGTTGAGGGTGTAGGATAGTTTGATCCAGTAACTAGAAAATGACTAATGCAGTTTAGTTTTTAGTTGATGCACAATAAGTGTACATATTTATGGGTGTAATTGAGAAACTCAATACATGCATATAATGTGTGATGATTAAATCAAAGTAATTATCATTTTTCTTACTTAAATATTTAGCATTTCTTTGTGTTTGGAAGTGTCAATAGACTTAATGTTTACAATTTCTCAAGTCTTCCTAAATCAATTTGTGTGCATGTGTGTACGTATGTGTAGAATGAAATTTCATTCTCCAATCATATTTCTCATGAATTTAGAGAAATTATCCCAAAGAAAACCTAAAAAGATACATTAGAAAAAAGAAAAACTACTTGTGTAAAGGAGAATAAGAGGACAGAGTTTGCTTTATAAAATAGAAAAGAGAAAGTAAATAGTATAATGGTATCAATTTTCCCCAAATTAATCTTTAAATTCAGTAGAATTCCAATAGAATCCTAATACATGTGTGCATGTATATAACTTTATAAGGCTATCTAAAATTCATATAGTTGAGATTAGGTAATGTTATTTCTGCATTTCATTAAATTAGTTTGCATTTCTAAAAAATAATTGCTCATTCTTTTTAAAACTTAACCACCATTACATCAACATATCTAAATACCTCAATATTATCACATACCCTCTAAGTGTTCAAAATTCTAATTGTTTCATAAATATAATAGCTCTTTTACATTTCAAAGATTCAAATAAGGCACCTATATTGCAATTGGTAAAGTCTATATATTTTTCTTCCATCAACTGTTGTTCTTTCTTGTAATTTATTTATTGAAGAAATCAAATTGTTTTTCTGATAGTTTCTCACTATCTGGCTAGTGCTAATTGCATCCTATGGTGCAGTCTAGCATCTTCCTCTGTTCTCTGAATTTCTATAAATTGCTAGTTTATATGGTGACCAAATAAAATTCAGGCAATCATTTTTCTTTTTCCTTTTCAGCAACACTACTTCCCAGGTGGTGTTCTTCCATTTGGAA
Source organism: Heterocephalus glaber (assembly GCF_000247695.1). The sequence goes on along the minus strand of NW_004624763.1, from coordinate 551,339 downwards.
GCACTCAAAATCACGTTGTATCTCTCTTTGAAAGGCTAGCAGCTATTGGTCATCAGTGTCTAGATCCACTGATACGGCAAAGATTGCAAAAAGAGTGATACTCTCATGCTACAATAATTCTTCATTATTAGCTAGAGTGAGACTATAAAAAGCAACATTTCTTCATCTACTATTTAATTTTGTATAGCATAGTTTGTTTAGCAAAAGGCAGAATAAATGCTTCATTACTGTGGATAATATAAATCTGACAAATACTAAAATAGAAAATTCATCCTCTTGGATATGAACACTTATTTTAAAATTTAGTAATTAATGCAGCCCGGTATTGGTATAGACATATTTACACATGGAATGGAATATGGATTCCCCACAACATATTTATTATTCAAGATGTTTTATTGAATGAATTAGCAACTAGATGAAGAATCAGAACATTATCAGTGACCCAGAAACCTCCCTCACTTGCTCATTCATCTTGACTCTTTTTATACTTCCTATAATTGGACTGTGATATGTACTCTTCAATATTTGGTTCTTTTTATTAAAGATTACCCCTAGAAAATTCTTTCATATTGTTGTATCCAGCTATGAATCATTTTTGTTCTTGTTTGTTTGATGGTTTGTTTTGAGACAGGGTCTCACTGGGTAGTTTGGGCTGGTCTTGAACTCACAATGTTGCCCAGTCTGGCCTCGAATTTATGGCAGTCTTTCTGCCCCACACTCTTCAGTGCTGGAATTACAGGCATAAGCCACATGCCTGGCTTCACTTTTGTTATTATATCTGTGTAATAGTACTATGTGATAAGCAGAGTTCTAAGCACTAAAGATAGAGCAGGTGATGAAGAAGGGTCCTTACTTTCATAGAATCTACCTCTTAGTGAATATAATAAATACAAATATGTATATATAGGTACATATTTGTATTTATTATTTGTACATACATATATACATATATGTATATGTTTGAAAGTTAGAACTATTGACTGAATTGTGCCAGGATAATTTGTTATACATTTGGTAAACATGTAAAAGTAGATTGCAATTATATGCCATACCCAAAAATTTAATTCTAAGAAATTTAATGATCTAAGTGTAAATGTGAAACTTTAAAAGCTTTAGAAGAAATATTCATTAATAAATTATAAGTATTTGTTGAAAATCTACTTGTAACCACATTCTCTGGGTAGTATGGGCACAACAATGAAAATAACATAGAGGCATCTGAGCTTTTCTGAATACAGTGAGACAGACACTAAAATATAAACAAATTATATGAATATTAGAAAATTGTAAGAGCATCAGAGAAAAATAAAACCAGTGTAGACAAGGTAGTAAAGAGTGCCTGGAAAGAGCAGGACTGTGTGGTAAATATAGATAGGACAGTTGGGGAATTTAGGAGGAAATTCTCTCTTAAGTTTAGAGAAAAAATGGTTAATCTGATTGCACTACATACAAATTATATATATATGCAAGAAAAAGAAGTGAGAAGATATTTTAAACATGTAATTATTCAGATTAGTATCCATCATATACAAAGAACTTCTACAAATTAATAAGAAAAATACAAATGATGAAAAGAATAAAAGCCAAAAAGGTGAATATGAGACTTAGCAAAGAGAAGATGCAAAGTTTAATTCAAATGGGGAAAAGGTCAAGGAAAATATAAATATAATCCACAGTGTTTTTAATTTAGTATCTTTCTAATTGAGTTAGTTTAAATCTAAAAAGAAGTATATATCATTGAGATGAGCAAAGCCTTAAATAGTTGCCTGGATCAGAAAGAAAATATATTCTGAGTTTAAATGACTGCTTCTCCATCTTCTGTAAGAATTAAGGCATGAGTTCTGGGGTTACATTGGCTATCAGAACCATAGGTCCAGTAGGAAGCTGAGTTCTGGCTCCACTTGTCCTTCTTAGCAGTGATTTTAACCAATTCTCCTTTAACTTCTGTAGTAAATGTAAACCCTTTCCTCTAAGTTTTAAGGTCCAAAGAGGAAGAAAGTGACATTCTAGAACAAGAGAGGATTTAAATGTACTCTACATTGATGTCTACTTAAAGAAAGAAAATTAATTTGTGGGTTATCTAAGAAGGCTTTTTTGTCACTTTTTCTTTCCTGGTTCTCAGAGTTAATGCCCTTTTCAATTCAATGTTTAGTGATGCTTCATCAGAAGTAATATATTTCAGATTTGTCAAAAAATGTTAACTGATACAACAATGAGCTGTCCTGTCCTTGCTACCAAAATGGGGCCTCCTTAATGCAAGTCTCATCATTATGCTTTCATTTCAAACTGTATTCCAAACCTAATAAATTATTTGCTCTTCGGAAAACAGAAGATGCCTTTACACCTTTGATTCCTTCTATTAATTATTATTATATAAGCACTGTAGTTGGATTTCTATTTTCATAGTTTATATTAAAATGAGAGAAAGTAGATGATAACATGAAAATGTAAACAGTATGTCCCGTGTCCTGAATTTTTCAAAGGACCTGGAGATAGAATAATGGAGAAGTGCTATTTTAGGTAAATTGATAAAGAAAGGCTTTTGGATAAAAACAAAATTTATGTAGACTTGAGGGAAGTGAGAAAGGGAGCCACGCAATTACCCAAAAATGAATATACTGTATTTGTCAATAATGTATTTGAAATAGGTTAGCATTATGCCAGTTTAAAATCTAAAATTACAAGAGGCAAGGTGCCGGCACCAAAAAAGTTTCTTTAAATATTCACACTGCCAAAGAATATTTTTCTCCAAAATAAAAAGAAAATGAGATAGCCTTTGAAATTTGGCACAGATTCTCCAGCTAGTTCAATTATCAGTTCATAAGCACCGGACCACAGACATATTAAAGTTTTGAGATTTAATCTAGATATATCAAATTCTTTATTAGTTTTTAGTTTTATTGTACATATATGCAGTACATAATGATTACATTCATCATGTGGAGTTAGTGCATGTAAGCAATGCATCTTAATTAATTTTGATCCCCTTCTCCTCCTCCTCTTTCCCCTCCCTCCATCTGTTGGTCCCTCTCCTTTTGTAATAGATCTATTGCTCTCTTTCCTATTATCTTTTATTTTGCTCATTAATTGATTTTATACTTTAGGCTTCTCATATAAGAGAAATCATGAAATATTTAAGCTTGGGATTTAAGCTTTTTTTTTTTTTTGTACTGGGGATCGAACTCAGGACCTTGTGCTTGTGAGGCAGACAGCGGAGCCACTGAGCTAAATCCCTCTCCTTTGATTTAAGCTTTTTATGATTTATTTCATTTAACATTATAGTCTCTGAAAGAGAAAGGCTATAAGGAATTTGTAAAGACATTCTGATTACAAATTAAATATCTAAAACAGCCATGAAGTACTGGGCCATATGTTATGTGGTGATCCATTTAGTTTTGATTCGTTAATTTATTATTCATTCAATAAGCATTCTTGAACATTACTGCACTTCTGACATTTTGACAGGATCAAGGATTAAACACTTTTTTAAAAAATGTAAGCACTATTCTTGAAGAATCAGTCAGTCTTCTAAACACATAAATTATTACAATACAATTTATGATTGCTCTATTAATGGTTTTTTCAGTCAATATAGGAATGTGAGGGAAAGGCCCTAAACACACTTTTATTTGGGGAGGGAATAGGGTCAAAGAAAGCCTCCAGAAAACATTTTCTTCTTTGAATTTGATAATTCTAGTAAATTAGAGTGCTAAACCCAGTGTACCTCCTCTCCATGAGCACTATCTGGATTAACAATTTCCCATTATTTGCACATACTTACGTGCCTTTCCTTTAACTATGTCATTAGTTATATCAAAATAGTTAGGGTCACCACCTTTTCAGGGCATTCCCAGAAATGCTCACCTCCTCCTCCCCTCTCCTGGCTAGAGATTTTTCCAGGAACAAGTGATGATATGGTCTGTACTACATACTAATATATAAAACTGTTGGGCCATTCCTGGAAATGCTAGATTCAGAGATTGAGTGACCAAAAGACTGAACAGGCAAAATTTTCACTTGTTCTACTAGGACTGCCAAAATTTATCTTTCAAAGCAGGGACATTTGTCTTCGGAGGGAATTCAATGAGAATTCCACAGTGAAGAAGTATTTCAATGAATTTATATGGTACAGTTGATTTCTGCAGCGATTTCCTTCTAAAATGTAGATGAAGATGAACATCAATAAAGGATCATTCACGCTGAACTTTTAGTAATCAACTCATAAGGAATTTTAATGTAATTTGTTTTCACATATTGCAGGCTCATAAAATGCATAATTTTTCTTACCCAATTCATAGTTGGAAGATTTATCATTAGGAGGTTTTATTCAAGGCCAGACCCTTTAGCAAAAACCTGAATGTTTTTTTCCCTCATTCTAGCAAAATCCTCCTGTTAAGGAACTGAAGTGCTTCAAACACCCTAGTAATGGTACAGTAAATTACATTTTCTCATTTGGAACATTGTAATAGATTTCTCTACAGAGTGATTTATCATGCAACAATTAGGAACCCAAGGGAATTAGATGACCATTTTAAATTTTATCAGCTTGTTTCAATAAACTGTTAATGTGACCCTAATGTTTGGGAAGCACTTTAATATAATCAGATTTTGGTTGTTCAATCTACTGACATTAATGGCTACCTCATTAATCATAGCATTCTTGCTGAGACCTTGGAGGCTGAGCTAAGTTCAGTGGACCAATTCTTACAATAATAAAAACAGGCAATTTTTGACAGGGAAATATTCTCACTTTAACTACAAAATGTGTTTTGTTATTTCTTAGGAATTGACAGGGGTAACTGGAAACTCTAAAAGCTTACAAAATAACAATTAAAAACCCTTTAAACTTAATTCTCAAATTGGTCAATTAAGTCAAGACCTCCTATAATCATTACCTGTAATGATTTTCTATTATTTAAAAGTATGGAGCTATACAGCAAGACCTAAAACAGGCCAGATGATGAATACATAATAAACGTCTGCCTCACATGCCTGGGTAGCATCTGATGGTTTGCACAAATCCTGCAGCGCTGAAACATGCCTTCAACTTTTAAAACCCTATAGTTAATTCCTCAGTGGTTTTTCAGAGGGAAGAGGGTACTACTGGGTGATTTTTAAGATTCTTAAAAACTATGTGTAAATACAGAGGTTGATTTTAGTACTTCTGATTTTTTTTCTCATTTTGATAACAGATGCTCACCCAGTCTCTTAAATGTCCACAGAGCCGAAGAAACAAGACGTACTGTTTTTATCCCCATACCATATAGTTTCCTGCTTAGGTTGCTGCTGTAAAATGCCTTGTATTATATGTCAGGGCTGGAAAAAAAGGACATAGTACCATCTGTTTCTAAAGTTGTGGTTTTATTTTATTAATTTTTCTTGTTAAACTTAATAGAATATGATTCTGTTGGAAACAGTTTATTAAACCATGCAGTTAGCTGAGGAAGGAAAAATCAGACATTTTCAAGTCAGGCTAAAATGCTCTATGCTTAAAAAAAAATTCACTTTTGGTTTCAAGGAACTCTCATCATTAAATGTGTGGTTTGTGTGCTGGGTTTTATATTATCCTCAAGGATTAAACTATAGAAAATGGGCATAAAAAATGAAATAAAAAAGTTCATAACAATAAAACTAAACACATCTTCCCAAAGCAGAAAATTTTTTGAAAATGTCGCATGACTGAATCATCAATCATAATGCTTTAGTTAACTTTTATTTATTTAAATATATTATTTTGAATAAAGACTCTAGGGTACAGATCTTTAAGGGGAATATGAGTCCTCTGAAAATATTCTAGTGCAATGCACCTTCTCAAAGTGACTATGAATTCCATGAAACAGAATAGTGCCAGTACACCCATTCGTTCACCAAGCACTTACTGAGCACATCCTATTTTACAAATGCTGTGTATCTTAGAGTTTCGATTCTGAGAATGACTTGCTGAGTGAATTGCATGTCCTATGCATAATATTTCAAGGATTGGGAAGAAATGATGTTTTTGCCTTAGATTTAGTAGGCACTTATTTCAATAATTTCTTGCTAAATGAATAAATGTACCCATAGTCTAATATATTTTACACACTATGAAAATATAGCCAAAAATTTATAATCAGTTAAAGACTCTGTGTTAGGAAAGATTATTTGTAGGAGTTGATTTTTCCATGAAAACAAAATTAAAATTATTGTTTTTCAGATTGATTAAAAGGTAGCAGCCAATTTATTATCTGCCAAGTCAGAATTGCTAATAGTTCTTGAAAACTCTCCCCGTTTGGGAAATGTGGAGGCCATAGCAATATGCTGCTCATATCTCTGATGGTGGGGAGCATCGTTGCCCAGCAAACCCAGTTGCCATCTCTGCAAACCCATAACTAGTGAGTGTGCAGGCTTTGCTGATCCCATCCTTCTCCCAGCTGGAGAAGAAGCCAGATTCCCCTGAAGGGCAGTTTTGCCTTGGGATCTCCATTGGGTTCACCAAAACTTTCTTAGTACTATGCTGCTGTCTGAGACTTTTCATGTAAGCCTTCTTCCTTCTTCATCTCCTTTCAAAGATGTCAGACTTGCATTGGGACCTGAAGCCTCTCTTTGCCCACTTCACCTTCCTCCCTTTTATCCTTCACATGTTTCCCCCCTTGGCCTCTACTTCTTAGAGGATCCACACAGAGAAAACTTTCTCAATAATCCTTGCAAGCTGTTTTACTCTAGACGGTAGGGAACAGATTCTTAGTTTGTTTGAAAGAGCACTAACTGCTATCTGAAAGTTACAATCGTAATTGTTACACTCTCCAAACAGGCAGAATAAATACCATTCATCTTTTTATTTCATTTTTATTAATATGAAATTTTCTCCCTGTAACTAGTAGAGACCAACTTTGACAACTGTTAGACAAAAGAGGAACACCATTTTAGATTGCATCATAAGATTTCACTCTGCTCCTTAGTTTCAAGATATAGATGGGTGACATGGACAGATATGTCACAAAACCATGCACGCATGTTCAGTTGATGGCTCCAGATTATGCCTTGGATTATGTAATTTTGAAGAATACTGTAAATAGATAGTTTATTACAACTGAATTTTAACTTTTACCTTATATTCTAATTCTTTATGGCATAGAATTTTTATTGAGCAACAATTTTTTGATTATTTCTCCAGCCAATTTAGTCCAGTGATTTTCAAACCTTTTAAAATTTAATCATGGATGGGCCAGGGATTTAGCTCAGTGGTTCAGGCGCCTGCCTCGGAAGTGCAAAGTCCCTCTTTCGATCCCTGGTACCAAAAAAAAAAAAAAAAAAAAAAAATTTAATCATGGAATTCCATGCCTCCCCACATACTGTATATTGAGCAAATAAAATCTTAGACTTGAAGACCCAGAAATTAAACCATTCAACCTTATTTCCCCCAAGGACTCCTAGAATTCTACCTTGAAGTTTGAACATGACCATTTAGATTGCATCTTTTGGATCGCAAACTAAATTTATATCCCAACATACTGTAGGAAGGTATTTACGGACCTTGTTCCATATGGTGTCTTCTTTCAACTGTGACAGAACTTTCTATGAATGACAGTAGAAATTACATATCTGAAGCGGGTGAAAAATTAATTTCAGCTGGCATCAAAATTTTTCTTGGGAGACAATTGTCTTTGTTTAAGAAGATGCTTTGGTAAGTCTTTTAGAGAGTGCCATCTAAGACAGTCAAGTCATGGGCTTTGAAGACAAATTTAAAAGTGATAAGCAACCTGCTCTGCCAAATAAATGTAAAAGAAATTGAGAGTTGGAAAAGAATGAAGGAGAAGGATTAGGAGAAAGAAGAGGCAGACAAGAATCAGGCAAGACTGTAAGGGACAGAAGCCCAAGTTATATTTGTAAAAGCCAAATGCATGACATGCCCCATTATAATTTCAGTGATATATTGTAATTATATATGACATTATCAATGGACATCAATGGTATGCTTTACTTTCTCTAATTTATTTTTAATTGACCTAATAATCCCCTAATATATAATATATCCCCACTTTATTGATAAAGAAAATTAAGATCAGGGCCCTCCATCTAGATATTCATTCCATGAAATACATATCTATTGGCATGTCACCAATTAACATATATTGTATTAAATGCTGGGCATATGTATAGGTGAAGAGAGATGAAATTCCTGTTCTTAGGGAGACCATATACATTTATCTGCTTTACGCTGGTGGTGAAAGATTCATTGCTAGGTATATATTTTAAAAACAGTAATGCTCCAAAAAGTTGATCTCTTTAAACAACGCCACTCTTCAAGAAGTTACAAATCTTGGCTTTTCTACTACTTCATGTCTTATAATAGACACACAGTGGGTGAATAACCTACTGGAAATGCACACCTTCCCATGTGCCACTGATTACTTCAGGCACCTTTCGTCGTTACTCGCAAGCCTTGGAACAGCGCTCTGAATTTAAAGTGTCTTCTTCTGTGCTTGATGTGCCTAATTATGTCAGCACCAGCTGGAAAGAGATACTGACAAGACAGTGCAACACGGCTATGTTCTCTACACAATTCAAATTCAGGGGCAGGCTTCCACCTCCGCCTCCCCCTTCCGTCTCCGTCAGCATGAAGCGAAGCAAGTGTAGTGCTCCATATTAAACTCTCAGAAAAGACAAGACACAAAGACAGGTTTCACAATCCTTTCAATCTCTCGATATCAAAGGTTTCTAATATCAAAATTATCATCAATAGTTAAATTACATAGCCATAGGAAGTGCCATACCACGTTAGGTTTCAAATGATGTTTTAACGCCTTATTAATTTGTACTTCTGATGACAAATTTTGATCACTCTCTTTCCCCTTCCTGGGGTAAAGCAGTGAAATATTCCATCTGCTTTCATTGTCTTTGGTGCATAATGGCCTCATAACCTAATATATAGTGACTTAAGAAGAAGTACACATTCAATGGAAGCGTTTAGTAGCTGCCATAAGCATATAAGTAGAAGTAGCATTTACATTCCTTTAAAAATGGGTTTATAGTATTTGTTTATCTTTTTATTTGTGTGATTTAACAGATATTTATTGGATGGCTCCTATGCTCTTGATGCTGGGGATACAAGATACAAAGGACACACTTTTATTCTTCTAGAATTTCCAAGCTAGTGAGGGGCACTGGCAAGCAGGCAAAAAAATTAATTGAATGAATAGGGAAAAAAATAAATTCACAGAATGTTATGGGAGCACTGGCAGAACAAGCTGGTCTTATGTTGAGTTTTTTTATTTTCCTGTTTGCAACTTATTTAGAAATAGAGATTGACATATACTCTACATAGATAGTAAAATAAAACATTAGTTATGCAAATAGAATATCTAGATAAAGATTTAAAGAAAATAAACAAAAACTCCAACTGAAACTGATTAATACAATTCATCAAACATGTACATTTTAACAGCTGAGGAAACTAATCACTTTTCCTATGTATACATCAAAGCACAATGAAAGTTTTAGAAAGTTCATATCCTTAAACACCTCTACTGTAAACAATGCAAGAACATAATTTTAAAATAAAGCTAACATAATAATTATAACATTAGTATATGAAATTAGAATAAAATGACTAATGGGTTGTATCTATGTAAATGTTTAAAATTAGACTATTTATGGAACTATACTCCAGAGTTCATCCTCGGTTATGGACAGAAAGCAAACAACAACATCTCAGGGTACAAAAATTCTCTAAATGTAGTTTTCTCATTACTAAATACAGGTACACTAATAAATTACATCAAGGTGGCACATATTTTAAGTCCAAAACTTGACCAATTTTTGTATTATTTGGTTTTTATGTAGGTTCTTCTGTTTCAAAGGAACAAACATTCATTCAGGTTACCTCAAGTAGGCAATGCTTGTGTCATTGGGAGGAAAGACTCTCATGTCATACCACCTCGGAAGCCCGCGGCTGCCTTAAAGGTAGGTGGGCACTCTAATAAAATTTCTGTGGCTAAAATGGTATGGTCAGATGGTGGAGAACATGACTATCCATGACTAAGCTCCTGCACAGGGTTCTCCTTATAAGAAACTTGTTAAATTACTACCACTGTATTTACTTCTAATAATTTTTTACAGCATATGACATGGCATTTTTGTCACATGCTGAGCGAACACTTTTTGTACAATAAAATATCAGGTTATTCTCAGTGTGCTACAATTTTCTGAGGATACATGAGCTGCATGCAAAGAAATTCAAAAACAAAAGCAAGTACAACTCAAATTTAAAAAAATAATAGCCAAAGAACTCAAAAAATCAGACCTCCCAAATTTAAAGACCCAATCCAAAAATGGGTATCTGAAATGAAAAGACACTTCCCAGATGAAGAAGTAGAAACAACAAATAAATATATGAAAAAGTGTTCAACATCATTGGTCATTCATGAAATGCAAATTAAAGCAATGCTGAGATTCCTCCTCACTCCAGAAAGAATGGCTGATATTAAGAAATCAACCAATAGGGTTAGGGATTTAGCTCAGTGGATCCGTTGCCTGCCTCACAAGCTCAAGGACCCAAGCTCAATCCGTGGTACCAAACAAAAATAATAAATTTTTAAAAAATCAACCAATAACAAATGCTGGTGGGGCTATGGGGACAAAGCAACCCTTCTCCACTGTTAGGAGTGTAGACTGGTGCAACCACTGTGGAAATCAGTGTGGAGATTTCTCAAAAAATTAAAATGAGAAGTTCCATTTGACCCAGCTATTCCTCTTCTTGGTATCTTCTTGAAAGAATTAAAAACTTCATACCATAGCGATATATATAACCCTAACCCTTGTTTATAGTGGCAAAGTTTGTAATAGCTAAATCTTGGAAAAAGCCCAAATGCCCATTCACCAATGAGTGGATAAAGAAGATGGGTTTTTTTAAATACAGTGGAATAGTGCTCTGCCATAAAGGATGAGCTTCAGACATTTATAGCTAAATGGATAGACCTTGAGACCATATTCTTAAGTGAAATAAATCTGACACACAGATCTAGTCACCATGCTTTGCAGTAGATCTCAGAATTTTGTTTTTCTCTCTGAAACTTGGTACTTTTTGACTAATATGTCCTCATTTCTTACTTTTCCCCAGCCTCTGGTAACCACAATTCCACTCTCATTAAGTTCAAATTTTTAGATTTCACATATCAGTGTAATCATGTGGTGTTTGTCTTTTTGTACTTAAAAAGTCTATTTCACTTGCAAATATATCCTGTTGTGTATTAAGTAGTATTCCACTGAGTAGTATCCCATTGTGTATGTATATCACAGTTTTATCAAGATATAATATCTTTATGTAATCAAAAAATATTTTTGAGCACCTACTCTGAGCCCACCACTCTTCTTGGCACTGGCATCACCTATAAGTGACCAAAACAGATTCTAATCACTATTCTTGATAAACTTCTTAAATTATTTCAAATCTTTTAGAGGAGTAACAATTACAGTCCACTCCTGCTTCTCCCTTTTTATGGAGATGACTCCCATTAGCACAGCAATCCTGGTTACCCTGCCTCTTGCTGCTCTTTGAGGGGAAGCTGTTTCTATTGTTGGTGAATTTGGGAGGAGTACCTGGACCTGGGTGCACCTGGGGGGTTCACAGTGATACTCTGCAACTATACAGCATCAATAGCACAAGGACAGACTCTGCTCCTGCAGAAGGGGGTCAGAAGTATATGCACTGGGGCAGACAACTTTTCTATTTTCAATATGGAAAAGCCTATTTTGTTGTGCTCTTTTCACATCCCTTAACCTGGATTTTATCAGCATAATGGTGATATTTTGAGTTTGTGTATTCTCCGTTTGTGTTTGTTAGAATGATAGAGAGAGTCATTAATGGGGATATGTCAGACAAGAGAATCCTATTCCTCTTCCATGGTATTCAAAGGAATAGCTTCCTATAGAAGGTATACATCCTTCTAGTCCATGTATTTTTTTTACTACATTTGTGCTTAATAATAAGTCAGTATTATGTATTTTGTTGTTGTTTTTTTCGGTACCAGGGATTGAACTCGGGACCTTGCAGTTGCGAGGCAGGTACCGGAACCGCTGAGCTAAATCCCCGGCCCAGTATTATGTATTTTCAAAACTTTTGCGTACTTACTTTATTAGTACATGTTTTAAGTAGACAATTATTACATTTATTTTGGGGAGTTTGTACCTGTACATACCACATCATAACTCTTTTTTGGTTCCTTTCACTTCCCATCTCTCCCTGCTCACTGCATCTCTTGTTCCCCTTTCCATGTTCCACATGATGTATATTATTCTGAAGCCTGTTTTTCCCACTGACTTTTAAGTTCTTGAATTCTGTTCATACTGGTCTGTATATAGCTTGTTTCAAATTATTCCATAATATTATATCATATGAATGCAAAGCAAATGTTTGCGATAGAACTCCTTTTGCTAGTCTTATGTATTTGCTCTAGATGTACCTCATCTCCTGATGTGTTGGTACCCACCTCTGGGCCTTTGCACACACTACTTTTTGGCTAGATATACCACTCTCCTCATCCCCTATCTTTATCCCTAGTGCTTATTCATTAACTGCAATATTTAGGAATCACCCCAGACATTTCTTCCTTCAGGATGTCTTCTTGAGTCCTCTTCATGCCTTCTCTTTCCCAGATCGTTGAAAGGATCTCTATTTCAAAAATAAGACCTAAGTTTTAAAGCATTTCATAAACTTGATTGAGTACTATGCAAAAGAAAATGTTTGTGAGGTACACCTTCCGTATTTCTTGCATTAGATCTCATCAAGATTAAACTTCTTTTTTTTATTGTAGATCTGTTTCTCCAAGACTATATTAGAAAACTAATTGTTAATGAAGCCAAATATGCATTTCATATTTCCATTTTTACCCATTACACTGAATAATTTCTGATTAGAATAGAACATGCCTACTGTTGAAAAACTGATGGTGATATCAATGCTGGCAGACAAATGAGATTTGTCTTTTTTGAATTAGAAAGTAGACAACCCTCTTTTTTCAATCAGGGTCATTGCTTTACAAATATATTTTCTTCATTTATTGTGATGATTGTTCTAGTTTAAATTATTTATGATGAGACTATACTGTAGTTTATAGTTTGAATAATAGCAGTCTTTACTGAGGTTCTTTGCTAGTAAATCTTTGCTAAAAATATTCAATATCTTTGGTTTTCAGTGAGGATTTCTGGAATTAGTAGAAGCTTTAATGTATTTGTAGCATAAATCATACACAGTAAGTTCAGTTCTGAGGAATACAATCTCTACAAATACCCAGGAAAGTTTTATTTTATTATGTTTTATTCAGGAAAAAGATGTTTTGTTTCTGATGCACAAGTGTTTTGTGAGTAACACTCGTTAGGGTTAATGGGAATAAGATGCAAAAATCTCTCCTGCTCTGTGAACAGTACAGAACCAATAATGTTTCCGGGAGGAATACTCTGACACCTTCATAAAACATTTATTTTAGCTGGATAGAAAAAAAGGTAAAGAAAAACCTCCTTTAATAAAACATTTGCCCTTATTTTACTATGCTATTTTAGAATTTTATTTATTCAAGTATCACATGCAATAAGTTTGCATTATATACACATTTAGCACAGAATGAAAGCATGCCAATACCCTCATGTTATAAAACAAGATAGCATCTCACATACCAAAAGTGAAGATTTTGGTAGAAACTTGCCTAATTCCTCACTGTCCTAGGTTTGTGTGTAAATCTTTCCTACACTGGGCATAAGCTATTATCCCTCATATGATAAAGAAGCAGAGAAAGCTTATGTTTATTTAACTTTCTAAGCTGGGAGTTTGTAAAACCATAAAATAAAAATTTATGTTGGAGGAAAATCATTCTTTTTTATAAAAAACGACTTGCAGAATATCTGTGCACTAAATCTATTTTGTAGTATTATCATACTATGGTTATATATTAAATCTCAGAACAGTTGAAATTTTAGAGATATATTAAAATTTTATAAAAGAACTTTAAAATACTACAGAGTTCTTTTTGAAAAATCTCTAAATAAAATATAATTTTCTTTCAAAATCACAGTAGGAAAACTAATATAGTTTATAAAATTAATAATTTCATAAATTCTATATTATTTCTGCTCAGCTTTTTAAAGACATTGCTGGTATTCTGATAGTCTTTAAAAGGTAGAGCTAATGTTTATATGTCTTGAGTAAAATATGCCACTCTTCTTGAGGAAATGTTAAAATGTCAAGCATCTATGTTCTCCACAAGTAAATAACACATTATATGGCTACATTATGACCAGATTATATCTATTAGTTACTGCTGTGCACCATGTAAATCTCTAGATTCCCCTGGGAAATGAGAAAATCATTTCAGACTTCAATAACCAACAATCAGTTATTGCTCTGGGCAATAATAAAGCTGAATGCAAATTACCTAAAGTGAAGTTAGCAGCGTAACAAATGAAATACAGATTTGTTTTTTCCCCTCTCTTAAAATAAATGTAGCATCTCCTCATCCCACACTTCTGTGTTTTCCAGTAGGGTCTTCCAAACAGTGTATTATCTCAACAGTCTATTTGAGATTTGAAACATGTGGTTAAAACTTATAAGTTAGTTTGTGTGATATCATTTACTTGTTTGGTGCTCAAAAATCATCAACAATAGCAAACACCACCAATAACAAACAAAAATATCAAACCCAGAAGAACCAAAAACCTGCAAAATATAAAACATTTATTTAAGAGTTTTACTAGATGCTTATATCTTTGCAAATATTAAATTTTCCTAATGAAAATGTTAAAAGTTTTTTCAGATTCTTCATTCATATAGTAAAATGGCCAGCATGAAAAATGATAAAATCACCTTTCAAGTTAGCTATAATGGGGTTGCCTATGTATTGTTATACCACATTATTAAGTGTTTATTCAAATGAATATTAAAGAGAAAGAAGTGGTTCACAATAAAGGGTAGTTTACAAATTTACTCTTAGAATTTCTTTTTTCCGTAACATTATTTATTTATCCAAAATTGATTTCTTACTCACTATTTGCATATATTTCCTATTTGTCACAACAGAATGCAATTATACTGAAACAGATTTCCCAGTAGAAAGTTAATCCTGCTGTTTCACATTTTGTTTAACCATTTTTTATGTATAATTGTAGTCTGTGTTTTGGCATAGACCTCTCCTGAAACAGTAGATTTTCTGGCAATTTGGCTGTTAGCATACATTTGATGGTGAATATAGCCTTTCATTAGCTCTGTATTCAAATAGCACTGCCAAAGTATTTTTTATGTTCTTTACTCATTTCTGTTTATAATAAATCCTTGGAAGCTTGAAGCTGACATCTGTTTTCTGAAGTAATCCTTTTTCTTTCCTGTGTATGAGTACATATGACTTATTATTGTAGAGTTGTTTATTAGAGTTAGGCTGCTAACAATTATTATTATTTTAAAAAATGCATTGTTTTTTTGGGGAAAACATAGGAAAACTGCATGAATAATGTTACCAAAGAATATGTAAAAATTGGCACCTAAAAATATTGGCAGCTTCTGCTTAACCGCATATTTATATTCTGTAGTTTTATTGTATGTTTAGTAATTTGAGGAAGCTTCTATTTCATGGGCCACACTATTTAAAGATAAAATCCTTGTATCAGAGTAAAACCATTATTTAATTTGTCTAAACACCCTATTTTAATTCCTTTATCTCATTCAAGTTGATCCTTTTCTTCTTCTTCTTCCAAACTTTCCATCCTTTTTTTTTCCATTAGCAATTATTGACCAAATACTGTATCTTAGTTCTGTAAGTCATGCTCTCTAATTATCAGAAGCTTACCATCTGATAAGGATGAGAGATGCATAAACAGACAATGGCAATTACTTTTTAATTGGTTGAGAGTCAAGCCAGATAGTCAGTATTGTCTAATAAAACTTTGTAAAATAAGCATAGTTACCATTAACTAGCAATTTTAAAATATTGAAGAGATTGAGTATTGCCCTCCTCTATAATGTCAGTTAAGTGATCAAAAATTCACATAATGTTAGTCTTAAAAATCTTGCATACCCCAGCTGATTTTTAAATTAAGTTCATTAGTACATTTTAGATATACATAGCGATCATATTCATCATAGGGAATTTGTACCTGTACATGATGTATCTTTATTCTTCTTTTTCCCATTCCCCTCCCCTCCCTTCATTCCCTCTCCCCACCCCCTCGTTTACAAAAAACTTAGCAAAACCAGTTTGGTTGATTGCTCTTGTATAAGATGTTACATTTCTTAGACAGTTTTTTCATTATATGCATATGCACATACACACAGATCTAGTACAATGGTGATTTTCAAATTGTGCATGCATTAGAATCACTTAGAATGCCCATGAAAATGCAAACCTATTGAGGCACAGTACACATTTTTTCTACTTCAGCAGATCTGGGCATTTCTGCCAAGTTCTGAAGTGATGCTGGGGCAGCTGGGTAGAGGACTATACACTTTGAGACTTGCTGCATGGTATAAGAAAAACTATTTTATATCCTTTCTTTGGAAGGGTTTAATAAAGAAACAAAATCTACTGGCAAATGCTATTGGTGTTCAAGATATAAACAGGTACATCACATTATCAGGAGATGGCAAATTATGCATCTTTACTGTCTGTTCGTGTATCAGTGTACAATTACTGACAAGATTTGAAGTAAGTCTAAATTTTGATTTAAATTAAAGAATTTTTTAAAAAATGAAAGGTCTCACAAATATTTCATTAGTTTGTATAGTTCAGTTTTCCATAACTATTTTTGTGGGTGACAATGTAGGGCACTGGGATATTCAGAATCAGTAGGAAGTTTACTTTCTTGGAAACACTCCATCCATCTGTGACTGCAACTAGTACTTCTCCCTCCAGTTTATACACTGATGAGATTTTGGAACAGTTACGTAGCTTTGGACACTGTGTTTTGCCTGATCATTAACAAAGGTGCTTTCTGTGAATTTGTTTAGACTTAGCACAGAGAAAAGACAGACTCGTACTTATTTTTAATAGAAAAAGAAAAACAAAAAATCTTTGCCCTTCAACGAAAGTTTCTGGCATAAGATTTACAGAAATATGACTGCTCAAAGTTGAGAATCCAAAATTAGCCCATATTGTCTTCCTCTCCATTTCTAACTCCTATCTCATTTTCCTAATCTTTTATTTTAAATTTCTTGTCTTCATAGACCAGTCCTAGATATCTGCTTCATGCCCTCTCATCTTTCCCCACTTTATGAATTGCTCCTTCTCCGCCAATTCTTCATCATGCACTTGCATCTCATGCCCTCAGCATTTCTGTGATTCTTGCTTTTGATTCACCTAAAGTAAAAGAGTAGTCGGTAATAAAATAGACTGTAGATTCAGGCTAGACTTGAATTTTATTCCTGCAATTAGCACTTGTGTTACATGGGTCAGTTTTCACAGCTTGTCTTCTCCCTTGCTTCATCTGTAAAATAGGGTGAACTCTCACTTTGAATTTTGTGGTAAGAGTTGAATTGTAAAAATTTGTAAAATGTAGCTCAGGATTTGGCAGATATTAAGTGCTTAACTGATGACTCCTTCATCCTCTTCTCTTCCATGAGTTTGCTCCCTACAAGACCTACACTAAAGACCTCCAATCTCCCATCTTCTCCAACGCCTCTCAGACAGAGGGGATAGGGCTGAAAATACTGATATTGTTCTATGATGTCACTTTCTTTAAAACAAATGAACAAACTATGTTTACACTTATCTTTGAATTTAACTTTAAATGTTACCCACAACAGCAGCTTTTTTCATTTCCATCTGCCTTAATGAATTTTCTAGTTAAAAGAGTAAATATTGTTTATGCCCATTTTCATTCCTTTAGATCAGGCAGTACTGCCATTAGATCTGGACAGAGGGCTACTTGTTATTAGAGAAGTCATCAGAAACACACATGCACACACACACACACACACTCATGTTTTATTCAACATCACATGGGTATCTATGATACTTGGAATTCTGTACTCAGCAATGGCACAGTGAGAACACCAGCCTGAAACATCCATTCTTGTGTTTCATAAATCAGTGCAGCATTTTCAGTAGTTGCACATGGTGGCTGAGAGACATTTTGTAACTTTAAACTATTTATATTATTTACAAATTTGTATATATGTGGAGTTCTGTGGGGTGTAACACAGCTACATTATATTAAATGCATGTTAAATGAGACTTGCAAAGATTTTAAGGGTCGAAAAACATTTAATGGGATTTAATTACATTTTCAAAATGACATTTTATATTCTGATTTTAAAAAGAATTTTAATTTAAAAACTGATATGTTAGTTATAATTTTGATTAGCTTTTAAGGTTAATGATTTTGAGTATTTTGGAAGACAATATCCTTTTGTGTGTGTATATATATATATATAATTTTATGCTTTGACTACTTTCTTTTAAATTTTGATATAAAGTTTTACATTTTTTATTATAAATATGTTTTGTTTCTTAAAATTCTTGAACATTGATTAGGTCATTGAGCATGAGTAAAAGTAAAGATCACAATAGAAACTGGAAATATAAAGTTGAATCCATATCTATTTCACATATAGGGTATTATACATTTTTTAACTTAATGAACATTTAGTTATTGCTCAAAATAATGAAAGAAGCTAGGTGTGGTTTACGTCTATAATCCCAGCTCTCAGGAGGCTGAGGCAGGATTGCCATGAGTTCGAGGCCAGTCTCATTTACACAGTCAGCTCAAGGCAAGTGTGAACTACAAACATGAGACCCTGTCTCAGGAAAGCACAGACAAAAAATAAATAAATAAAAATAAAAGAAATAAATAATGAAAGAGAAATTTTCATTAAACCTATAATCTTGAATATCAAATCTAATCTTCACAAACTCATATCCTTTATTAAATGAAGTAAATGTTGGCTAACAATGAGAATAAAAAATTATGTAAATTTCACACTCAGAAGCAAAAATTTGAGTCGTGGCCTATACATTAGATGGAAAAAGAGTTAAATGAATGTGGTGAACAAATTTGGTGAGGAAAATGAACTCTCCAAAATGTCATTGTTTTTATTGGATAACGATGCTAGAGCATGACATGAGAACTTCTGACTTTATGAACCATTTCTAGCAAAATATGGTATAACTAAAACTAGTGAGGGGCTTTCAACATGGCTGAATAGAGGAGGAGCCAATTTAGAGCTACTCAGAGAAAAGCAATGAAAAACACAAGTAATTGGAAGAAAGGGAGGAGGATATATCCTTATGCCCAAATCAATCTGGAATAAGAAACTTGTAGTAAAACAAAATATAGGCACAGGACTTCATAAAACAGTGTATCACATGGCTTCCAGTGGTGCTATCACAGGTGCACAGAACAGGAATTGCCATTCTGAGATGTTTCCAAAAAAACCTGCAAAAATGTGGCATATTCAACCCACACAGGATAAATCAGGGATATAAGGTCCCTCACCCCTTTTGCCTCCCTGAAAACAGAAGATACTGAAGCCTGGCAGCAAATGCCATCGGCATACTCAGGAGCAAGTGACTAGTACAAAAAGAGTGGATGCTGAGCCAAATAGCAACTTCTCATCTCTAATAAATTGGGAATTTAGAATCTTGGGACAGACACAAAGACTAAGAGCCAGCTATACCTAGTAACATCTCTGAGGAATAGACATTTCCTAGGGAAGCCTTGATACTAATGATAAAGCTATCTACCATAAATTCACAAGCAACAACATAGAAAACAAATTAAAAGTTAAAGAAAAAAAATGACTAGATGCAGAAGCAAAATGCAACCCCATACCTCCAGGCCACCCAGGACAAGTCCAGGGGGCAGCAAGATAGAGGAAATCAGAAGCCACCTACCTGAATTTTCTGAAGTGATAGCAGAAGGAAAAAAACCAGATGCATGCAGCTATAGAGAAAATCAGATCAGAAATAATTTCTCAGGTAAAAAAAGAGATGACAATCAAAATGAAGGACTTGCTCAGTGAATATAGTGTAGACAGAGATTTTTTTCAAAAAGCTTAGGAGAATGATGGAAACCATGAATGTCCAACATAGGAAAGAAATTAAATCCATGAAACAGATTCAAACAGATATCTAGAAAATTTTGAAGCTCCACTGAAGTTATATGCCATCATCTGAACCATCTGAACCAAAGTGAGGACAGAATGTCAGATCTAGAAGACAGGATTGTGGTTAGCAAACATAAAAAGAATGATTTATTAAAAATAGCAAGGGATCATTAAAAAAATCAACCTGACAGCTTTAAGATGATGCAAAGAACAACATAAAATAGATTGGAGTCAATGAGAAAGCAGGAGATAATGCAAATGGCATAAAAAACCTATTCACAGAAATAATGGCAGAAAAATTCCCCAAAATGGAAAAATAATTTGACATACAAATAAGTGAGGCATATAGAACTCCAATTAGCCATGACCAAAATAAATCTACACAAAGATTTATTAATATAATAATCAAGATTCTAGAAACTCAGCATAAAAACAGAATATTAAAAGCTGTTAGAGAAAAGAAACATATCACCTATAAATGAAAGCCCATCTGAATTACACCAGACTTCTCAACACAAACACTTAAGGGAGGGAGAGCTTGTAGTAAAGTATTTCAAGCCCTAAAGGGAAACAACCTCCAAATCAGATTGATGTATCCTACAAAATTATTTTCCAAAATCAATAGAGAAATAAGATACTTCCATGATAAAGAACAACTGAAGAAATTCATGACCACCAAACCAGCCTACAAAATGCTCTGAAGGATATTTTAGAAAGAGAACAAAGACCACGATTCCAAGAACACCAATAGAAAGAAGCCACCAGGCAAAGCAAGCAATTAAACAGAGAAGAAAGACAGGGAACCAACAATAGGAAAACAATATGACAAGGATAAACCAACATATATCACTTATAACCACCAATGTAAATAATCTCAATTCACCAATCAGAAAAAATAGACTGGCAGAATGGATCAAGAAACAAGAGCTAACAATTTGCTTCATACTAAAAAGACATTTAACTCAAAAATAATTTCATAAATGAAAGTCAAAGGATAGAAAACAATACTTCAGGTGACAGGAGTCCAGAATAAAGCAGGGGTAGCTATTCTATTTGCAGACAAAGTGAACTTCAAACCAAAACTGATCAAGAGAGATTAAATAAATGCAAACAAGTTGAAATTATCCCATGTGTATTCTCAGACCTTAGTGCAGTGAAACTGGAAATCAATGGCAAAAGAAACCACAAAAACTACACAAATATGTGGAAATTAAATAACATCCTCCTAAACCACCAATGGGTCACAGATGAAATTAAAGAAGATATTAGACACTTTCTACAATTAAACAATAATACCAATACAATATTCTGAAACTTATGGGGCCAAATGAAAACAGTCCTACAAAGGAATTTTATAGTGGTAAACTTTCACATCAAGAAAACAGAGCGAGCTCAAATAAACAACCTAACGTTCAACCTCAAACGTCTAGAAAAAGAAGAACAAGTCAAGCCCAAAGCTTATATGAGGGAGGAAATTACAGATCAGAGCAGAAATTAATGCAATTGAGACTAAGAAAAAATAGAAAAACTCAAGGAATCAAAGAGTTGATTCTTTGAAAGATTAAATAAAAGTGATAAACACTTAGCCAACCTTATCAAGAAAGGAAAGAAAAGAGTCAAACCCATGTAATTATGAATGAAAAGGGTGAAATCACAAAAGATCTTGCAGAAATCTAGAAGATCATCAATACCTACTTTGAGAACTTGTATTCTAATAAGATGGAAAACAGAAGAAATGGACAAATTCTTAGATGCATATAAATTACCAAAGCTGAATTAAGAAGAATTAAGAAGATATAAAAATGCTAAATAACCCAGTATCAGTCAATAAAATTGAAGATATAATTAAAAACCTACCAACAAAGGAAAGTCCAGGATCTAATGGATTCACTGCTGAATTCCACAAGAAATTTAGAGACAATCTAGTGCCACTATTCCTCAAAAACTTTAATAAAATTGAAAGGGAAGCAGTACTCCCAAAGTCATTCCTGGAAACAAGTATTACACTGATACCAAAACCAGAGAAGGATCCAATCAAAAGAGAGAACTACAGGCCAATCTTCCTAATGAATAAAAAAATTCTCAATAAGATATTGGAGAACAGAATGTAGAAAATCATCAAGAAGACTGTGCACAATGACCAAGTAGGATTCATCCCAAGGATGCACAGGTGGTTCAACACACGCAAATCAATAAATGTAATGCACCATATCAACACAGCCAAGGAGAAAAATCACATGATAATCTCAGTAGATGCAGAAAATGCATTTGACAAAGTCCAACAACTTTCATGATAAAAACCCTATAGAAAACGGGAATAGATGATCTTTATCTCAATCTGATAAAAGCCATCTATGACAAACTAACAGTCAACATCATACTAAATGGTCAAAAACTGAAAGCTTTCACCCTAAAATCAGGAACAAGACAAGGATGTTCACTATCATCACTTCTATTCAATATAGTTCTGGAAACATTAACCAGAGAAATTAGATAAGAGAAAGAAATAAAGAAAAGAATAAAGATAGGTAAGGAAAAAGTCAAACTATCATTATCTCCAGATGACATGATAGTCTACATAGAAGACCCCCAAAACTCCACCGAAAGACCTCTCTTCTTTTTTTTTTTTTTTTTTTTCTTTTGGTACCAGGGATCGAACTCGGGTCCTTGTGCTTGTGAGGCAGGCGAAGAAACAACTGAACTAAATCCCTGGCCCTAAGACTTCTTGATTTAATAATCAAATTCAGTCATGTATCTAGTTACAAAGTCAACATTCAAATATTAATAGCATTCCTGTTCACAAATAACAAACTTAGTGAGAGAGAAATTAAAGAAACCACAACTTTCATGGTGTCATTGAAAAACGAAATACTTAGGAATCAATCTAACAAAGGAACTAAAAGATCTTTACAATGAAAACGACAGTACTCTGAAAAAAGGGATTGAAGCAGATATCAGAAAATGGAAAGATATTCCTTGCTTGTGGGAAGGAAGAACAAACATAGTAAAAATGGCCACACTCCCAAAATTACTATATAAATTTAATGCAATCCAAATCAAAATACCAATAGCATACCTCACAGAACTAAAGAAGAAATTCTTAAAATTCATTTGGGACCAGAAGAAGCACACATAGCAAAAGCCAACAAAAGTGAGCAGGGACCGGGGTGGGGGGGCGGTAATCACAATCCCTGCTTGAAATTATACTACAGAGCTCCTGTGATAAAAACAGCAAAGTACTGGCAAAAAAACAAACCCAAGGATCAATGGAACAGATTAGAAGGTGCAAAAGCAAGTCCAAACACACTTAACCATTGTATCTTTGACAAAGGGGCCAAACACCTTCATTAAAAGAAAGATAGCTTCTTTAATAAATAGTGCTGGGAAAACTGGCTTTCCACATGCTGAGGAATAAAACTAGATCCAGGTCTCTCACCATGCACAAAACTAAAATCAAAATGGATCAAAGATCTAAATATTAAAATAGAAACACTAAATTTGCTAGAAGACAGAATAGGTAGAACACTCGAAAAGACTGATGTAGGCAAAGACTTTATGAACAAAACCCCAATCACATGGGAAATATTACAAGGAATCAACAACTTATTCAAAAGCTCATCTTATTAAAAAGCTTTTGCACACCAAAGGAAATAACCAACAGAGCAAAGAGACAACCAACAGAGTGTGAAAAAATTTTTGCCAGCTGTTCCTCAGACGAAAGACTTATGTCTAGAATATATAAAGAACTGAAAGAAATCAACTCTCTCAAATTTAAAGCAAAAATGAGCATCTGAGATGAATACACACTTCTCAGATGAAAAAGTACAAATGATAAGTAAATATATGAAAAAACATTCCACATCACTGTTCATTTGACAGATGCAATTTAAAACAACACCAAGATTCCATCTCAGTCCAGAAAGAATGGCTGTTATCAAGAAATCAACCAATGATAGATGGTATGGAGATAAAGGAATATGGATAGGGCTATGGAGATAAAGGAATCCTTCTCCACTGTTGGTGGGAGTGTAGACTGGTGCAACCACTGTGGAAATCACTTTGGAGATTCCTCAAAAAACTACAACTAGAAGTTCCCTTGGACCCAGATATCCTCCTTTTCAGTAGCTTCCCCAAAAGAATTAAAAGCATTATACCACAGTTATATATCTATGCACATCCATATTCATAGCAGCACATTGTGTAATAGCTAAATCTTGGAAACAGCCCAAATGCCCATCAACTGATGAATGGATGAAGATGTGATTTTTTTTATATAATGGAATACTGCTCAGCCATAAAGATGGATAAACTTGAGACATTTATAACTAAATGGATGCACCTAGAGACCATACTCTTAAGAGAAATAAATTGGACACACATGTGTAAATATTGTGTTGTTTCTCTGGTGTGAGAAACTGAAAGTGTAAAAAAGGACCAAAATGTATAATAGATTATGTGAAATAGGAAGAAAAAGTTCAAGAGGAAAGGAGCACTAGGAAGGGGGGAGGGGGAAAGGAAAAAAGGGAAAAGGGGGAAAAATGAGAAAAGAAAGATAAAATAGAAACAAAGCTTTTGTAAATAAGGAAGGGAGGGAGGGTTGCAAGGAGAGGAGGGGAATGGGAAAAATATGAATTAAGATATATCATGTACAGGTACAAATTCCATAGGATGAATGTGATCATTATGTATATCTAAATTGTACCACTAAACTTAATTTAAAAGCTAGTTTGTTTTATTGCATTGGATAAACATTTACCAAATTTCTCTAAAATGGAGAAAGAAATGTATGCATGTATTTACAGACTAAATATTAGTCAAACTCTGCCATGAGTTTCAAATCCAATGGCCACCAATTAATCAAAATGGGGTTTTCAATTAAAAATTTAAAACAAAACAACAAAAACCCCACAGTCTCATTTGTACCCCAAAACACAAGTCACTACTAGAACTACAACAAATGTTTAACAAATAGCATTCAAAGAAGGCACATAAATAGCATGGTAGAATACTGACATGATGATCTCAAAGAATAAAAAAATGTACTGCCTAAATGCAGCTATCTAAACTAGTACTTCCTAGCATAGTAGCACAATATTTAGAAAAGAAACATTTTTTTAGGTTTAGTAAGAATATTTTCAAACTATGATATTGGAAGAGTCAAAAAATGATGGACAAGAAATAAAGAAATCATCCATAATGAAATTTAATTTTTTATTTTTTATTAGTACATGTTTGTAGTACATATTGACTTTAATCTTTTTGGAGAATTGGTACATGTATGTAACACATGATTCTTTCATCTCCTTCTCCTTCTTCAGTCTTTTGGTCCCTCTCTCATTTGCAAAAGATCCATCTCCCTTTTTCCTACCATCTATCTTTTATTTTGCTCTTTTTTATATTTTGGGGTTCTCATATAAGAGAAATCATGTGCTATTTAATATTTAAGCCCATGTGCTTGATTATTACCTTTAATATTATAGTCTCAAGATGCATCTATTTTCATACAAATGGATTAAGTTTATTCTTGTATATGACAGAGTAGACCTACATTGTGTGTGAACACCATATTTTCCTTATCCAGTCATCTACTGATGGACATATAGACACATAGGCTACTTCCAAGATTTAGCTATTAGTAATCATGCTTCTATAAACATGGGTATGTATAGATCACTGTCATATGATGTCTTTAACTCTATCAGGAAGATTCCTAGAAGGGGAATAGCTGGGTTGAATGGAATTTCTAGTTTTAGTTTTTTGAGGAAATTCCATACTGATTTTCATAGTGGTTGTACTCATTTACATTTCCATCAACAATTTAGAAGGATTTCTTTGTCCCTGTAGCCTAGCCAGCATTTGTTATTATTTGATTTCTTGGTGATAGTTATTCTTTCTGGATTAAGACTAAATTTCAGTGTTGTTTTAATTTGTCTTTCTGTAATTTCCAGGGATATTGAACATTTTTTCATGTATTCAATGGCCATTTGTACTACTTCTTTTGAGTACTGTCTAGTTCACTTGCCTTTTTTTTGCCTGGGTGTTTTACTTTGGGTGTTCTAAGCTTTTTGAGTTCTTTATATATTGTAGACATTAGTCTTCTGTCTGAGGGGTAGCTAGTAAAATTATTTTCCTATTCTTGGTTGTCTCTTCACTTGTTTGTTGTTCCCTGTGAATGAAAATTTCAATATAAGATTTCTACATAGAATGAGTCAAAATGTAAAAGAAAGAAAAATAAATCACACATGAAATTTTAAAAGCTAAATATTGTTCAATTCAACAACACTGTCACTGTGACAAAAGTCAGACTTAAGTAATATTATATGTAATGTTGAGTTTCCATATGAAGAAAAAGAATTCAAAGTTAATGATTATTTCATTAGTTTCACACTTATTACAAAGCACATTTGGTTTTGATTCATATAAAAAACTTGAAGAAAAACAATTTTCAATTTTAGGCAAAGATTGTTGACCTATGATAGTAACTCTGACATCGTTGATAGAGAAAAAAGTCAGAATTTGGATATATATGGCATATAGTTTGAATTTGTTAGCATGACCTCCACTATATAGGTGGTGATGATATTCTTTGGAACAACTTAAAAATTATATTTGACATTGTCTAAATTTACCACATCTTGAAATTATTTCAAATTCCACATTACAACCACTCTTTGGCAATAGATGAGAATAGCTACTAAGTGATGTTAACATATTTGTTTATTCAATATTTTAGATGTCTTATAAGAACACGGTGGGGCTCATAACTATTTATATTCTCTCTCTCTCTCTCTCTCTCTCTCTCTCTCTTACACACACTTACACATACACATACACAAACATTCAGAACACTGAATTTTATTAAATGTTACCAAGCTCTTGGTAAATATTATCTTGTTGTCTGAAATTAAAGATAATGTCTGGCTTGTTCTTCCCTGTATATCTAATACAGGAGATATTTAGAACATAGTGGGCAGTTAATACATCTTCATCCACTCTTAAACAAATTATGCTTTCTCATGGCTCAGTGACTTCAAGGTTTTCTAATGGTCTTTAGAAACATTTTTGAAAACTCTTTTCCTGAATTATGAAGTGTTCTTTCTTCATTATTCCCAGCATATCTTGGTTCTTGTCTATTAAACATGTGAGGCTCTCTGAAAAAATGTTGATTTACTCGTCTGACTTTATCACTACTATAAGAGTCACTTAAAATTGTCCTGTCATTTTTGTAGGGTCAATGCCTGAAATTGTTTTAAGAATGAGCCATTAAAAACTATCTTTTTGAATGAATACAAACTAATGATATTATTTTCCAAAGTGCTCCTTATTTAAGTAATTACATACAACTTACTTTATGTTATATAATACTTGTCTTTTTCACCAATGAAGTTTTGTTTTTCTACAGTCTTTGATGAGCTATAACATCTATACATGTGACACTATTGATTTAATTTTTCCTTTATTTCTGTGCTAACACTAATTCCTTAAGAAATTCTTCAATCTCCCTAAGTAAACTACTTTATTGTTTTAGTACATGTTTGCAGTATATAATGATTACATTCATTGTGGATAATTGGTACATGTGCATAATATGTTTTAATTCTTTTTAACCGCTTTACTGTCAATTTTGTCTGCCAAATTCTTTTTTAAACTGAACATAAATCCCTATGCTAATGCTTAAAACCTTTATTTCTCTTTATATTTTTACTATAACTCTTAAAATTAATGAAAATAATTAAAATAAATACGGAAAGTAAATTAAATATGATTCAATAAGTTAGCTAAATATTTAGTATTTCACTATATATTAAAATCATTATTAATTTGTCCTACAAACACTTATTGAAGGATCAGTATGAATAGGGCAGTGTTGAGGGCTTCGTATAAAATTAAAATAAGAGTAAGTTTGCAAGTTTATTTATTGTTCCCAGTGCCTATTGTTTCACTTCCTGTTAGTTTATCCTCAGTCCTTCACAACGCAACCATTCTTTAAAGCATCACTAGCAAAGGCTTTTATTTCTAATACATTTATTGAATGCTCTGGAGAAAATAAAGGGGAATTAAACTGGGCTACAGCAATAGAAACAAGGCATACTTGAGTATTGGTCATCTCAAAATTGTCTACTTATCTTTAACATAAAGAACGTCTCAGTAGGTATCAATGTCCAGGAATCACATTCTGTGTACCTATTGATTTGACCCCATACTTTACTGAAGAGACTTTCCCATTTTTTTCCTGTTTTCCCCTAATACTCTCTCCTTTGAGATAAGGATTTTTGTTAATTTATTTTTAAGAGTAAATCTGCTCTCAAATACCTACTGTGCCTTAAATCATAGTACTATCTGTCTAAACACATAAAGGCTTCTTATTAAATTCCCCTTAAATATAAATAAGTAAATGAGAAAATGAACAAATAAACATAAATGAACAAATAGCAATCTATCCAAAGTCTAAAATCTTGGTAATAATAAAGAATAGAATATTCCCAGAATTAAGAAAGGGTCAAGATATTTCCTATTGTACTATTTAGCATGTACAATATCACTGTGCAATTAATAGATAACCATTATGTATTAAGATGGTTCAAAGGAGAATTAGTCATGTTCGTAATATTAAGGTAATCTCTGAGTTCATATATTTCTTTATGAATCATTTTATGATAAATCATACAATTCACATATAAGAAACCACTTGCTCCTTGATGTTCGACACTATTCTTCACACAATATTATTACAGTATTTATATCATGCAACATATGATTTTGCTTGAATATGCAAGTAAGCCTTAGTTTCTGGTTTAAGATAGTGGGCTAAGCATTTGGATTTATTTTTCCAAAGGTATCAAAAGGACTACAAACATGAAATAAAAATGCCATGAGAACACTGGAAAACAATGAAGGGTACAATCAATTGAAAAGAAATATTTGAATATTTTAGGAGAACAGAAAACAGAATGGGAAAGTCTAGCAAAGCACATGCTAAAGTTGAGGAAATAGGACCTATATCATGGAAACCTTGCAAATCAGGGAAGTTTAGAATTAATTCCAAGTACTATGGAAAATCAAGAAGCAATTTTAATTCAAGGTGTAGTATCATTGGATTTACATTGTTGTAAGATCACTCAGAGAGATTCCGGAAAAGTGGCAATCAAAACCTAAGTAAGTCTAAGATACTCATTCTCCCAGTCTCCTACCAAGTATATCTCAGAAATGCAAGAACTATATCCTCAGAAATGCAGGAACCAGAATGGATAGTTAGATGGAGCTGAGAACTTATGTATCTGTTCAAAGGCTTTGCCAAAATATCTTTGGGAGAATATATGTTGAGTAGGGAGGGAAGTGATACAATTTTGGATCTCCTAGGACCTGGAAAGACTTCCAGAGAGTCACAGATGGATTAGGATAATCCTATACCCAAGTCTTCTAACACAGTAATATTTGTAACTGGATAAAACATAGATCAGAGAGGCCTTGTTGGGGTGCTCACCAAAGGCCTGACTCTTGGTAGGTTCATCTCACCTGCTCACAGGAAGCTGTTTTTGAACCTTCTATTTTTCTTCACTTTCCCATCATCTTAGCCTATATTTTCGACTCAGGTTTGCTATTTTTTATATGTTTTAAGGTGAGTGCTACTTTTGTTTTTATCTTCTGTCCTTAATATTGAAAGGTTTGTAAACCTATAATATTTTCTCTCAGTAGAACTTTTAGCTTTATTTTAGGATTGCATATGAAATGTGATCTTTTTCATTGCCTTTTTGTCGCTTTAATTTCATAAATACTTTATAACTGCTCATTATAAGGAATAATTAAGAGTTGTTCTAAGCGGAGAAATATTTGAACAATATAATAGCCTGGTCCCCCTCTGACCTGTGATTTCATTTCGGGAAAGGAACAGCGCCACCTAACGCCAATCAGGTGGCCTCTCTTGACCCTGCGGATGCTCTCAGAACACAGCAAGTTTTCTCCTCATCATACACTCACCCCGTCCTTAGAATATATCTCTGGCCTGTGATTTCCACGTTGGACTTGATCAAGGAGGCCCTTTACTGCAAAAATCTCAAAAAACTCAGTCGCTAGGCCTCTGCATTCCTGTGGGAGAACTTCTCAGCTTGGCTGGCACTGTATCTGCTAGGTTGAGCCCAGACTGCGGAGCCCCGTGACTTTTTCCCATGGAGCTCTATCTGGGCAGTTCACAAGATGGCCTGGTCTCCAAACCTGCTCTGTTAGCAGTGCTGGGTTGTAGCAACAGCTTCGCTTCTTGTTCTACTTATCCCAACTTTGTTTTCCAGCTGTTTTCTATCTAGTTCAAGTTGTATTCCTGGGATTTGTTTCCCTACCACCGGGGGTTGGGGGCAGCCATTCACCTGATGATCTGAGTTTCTACTTCCTCTAGATCGCCATGATGATCTCTCCTGATTTCTGTGTCTTCTAGGAGGTAAGCTCCAGGAGGAAAGAGGTTTGTTTTGCTCTCTGCCATACCTCCAAACCTAGAATAGAAGTTAAGAATTGTTCAAGAATTAAGTAGGCAGAATAATTTAATGAACTAAATAATATATTCCAGATTATCTTCGGGGTAAAAAACTATTGCATAAGATACATAAATTGAACTGGAAGAGACAAAATTAGTTTTCTGCCTGCATATGTTAAAAAGACCTAAGGACCTAAGGAAATAAAAATAAATAAAACTAAAGAATTAATGAGCAATTTGGTAAGGACTTGGGTTGTTTCTCCCAGAAATTTGAATCTGCAGGGGAAATTAAATATCTACTGGTAGCTACAACTAGAGTTAAGCCACTCTATTAACAGTGCCCTAATAAATTCTTCATGGGCATTTGCTCCCGAGGTTCTTGAAGTGCTCTTTATTCATAGCATTCATTTTTATTATTTCAGCAGAGAATTTCCTTTTTCTTTTCTGGCTTAATTTAATAATTTTATCATTTGTTACTTGATATCAATACATCCTTCCTGGTAAAATAAATAAAAATGATTTTAGAGTTCAGTTGAAATACTGATAATATAGATTGATGTTTGCTGAGTCAGACTAAAAAAAGATACAGGGAAAGCATAAAAATAAAGCATCAAAAATGAAAAAAAGAGCAGCACTACAAACATAGTAGCCATATCAGTACATAATTGACTGGAATTCTTAGAGAAACAGATGTTCTGGTTAATTTAATTTTCCTACAAATTGATAAGTAAAAAAGAAGCTCCTAATACTTGAAAAAATATTTATAAAATGTCTTTCTTCATTTTGTTTTAATAATAACTCAAAACTTAAGGCACTTTTTTTGGTAATTCTAGCTTTGTGTTTCCATGTGGTCTTCTGATCAGTATAGAATGATATTCTAACATTACTCTACTTGTAATCTATATTTTTATGATTAGCTTAAAATCCTGGTTAATAAAGTATTAGTATTTTTTTAAAATCACTACTACAAACTATTTTTAAAGATTTTATTGGTACATTTTAGGTATACAATATAATGACATTCA
>NW_004624763.1:507615-518039 GCF_000247695.1 Heterocephalus glaber | reverse complement strand
TTTTGGATGCTATTGTGAAAGGAATTGTTTGGCCTATTTCTCTCTCAGTGAGTCTGTTGTGTGTGTAGAGGAAAGCTATGGAATTTTATGTGTTGACCTTGTATCCAGCTACTTTACTGAATTTGGTTAAGTCTAGAAGACTTTTGGTGGATTTCTTGGGTCTTCTATATAGAATATCATGTCATCTGCAAATAATGACAATTTCACTTCTTGTTTCCTATCTTTATTCCTTTCTTTTTTCCTTGTCTAATTGCCATGGCTAATGTTTCCAAAAGTATATTGAACAGGAGTGGTGATAGTGGACAGCCTTGTCTTGTTTCTGATTTTAATGTGAAGGATTTCAGTTTTTGACCATTTAGTATGATATTGGCTATTGGTTTTTCATAGATGGCTTTTATCAGATTGAGATAGAGACTGTCTATTCCAATTTTTTGTAGGGTTTTTATCATAAATACCTTTTGGATTTTGTCAAATGCTTTTTCTGCATCTATTGAGATGATCATACGGTTTTTGTCCTTGGCTGTATTGATATAGTGTATTACATTTATTGATTTGCGTATGTTGAGAGAAAGACCCATGTGCAGCTGAAAAGAATATGTATTCTGGTTTTGTGGACTGGAACACGCTGTAAACATTTGTTAAGTTCATTTGTTCAGGAGTTTGATTGAGTTCTAGTATTTCGTTGTTTATTTTTTGTCTATTTGATCTATCTGCTTATGACAGTGGAGTATTGAGGTCCCCAAATACTATTGTATTAGCATTTATTTGATTTTTCATGTCTGGTATTATTTGTTTTGTATAGTTGGGCGCACTCGTGTTTAGTGAATAGATATTTATGATTGTCATCTCTTCTTCTTGGACTGTTCCCTTTACAAGGATATAGTGGCATTCTTCATCTCTCTTAATCAGTGTTGGTTTGAAATCCACTTTCTCTGCAGAGGAGAGATGCTCCTGCTTTTTTTCGGGTTCTTGTCACATGGAGTATTGTTTTTCACCCTTTAACTTTCAGTCTGAGTTTCTTTTTGCATTAAATGTCTTTCTTGTATGGAGCATATTGTTGGATCTTCCTTCTTGACCATTCTGCCAGTCTATTTCTTTTGATTGGTGAATTGAGACCATTAACATTGATGGTTATAACTGATATATATTGACTTATTATTGTCATGACTTTTTCTTTCTGTTGGATTCTCCCCCTTTGCAATTAATTTCTTGTTGTGACTAATAGATTTATTCTTCTTTGCTTCCTGGGGTTGTTATCCTCATTGTCTTTTCCTAGTATATTGTCTAAAGTTTTTTGGAGTGCTGGTTTGGTATTTATGAAGTTCCTAAGGTTCTCTTTGTGATGAAAGTATCTTATTTATCCATCAATTTTGAAAGAGAGTTTTGCAGGGTAGATCAATCTGGGTTGGAGGCTGTTTTCCTTTAGAGTTTGAAATACATCACTCCAAGATCTTCTTGCCTTGAGGGTTTGCATTGAGAAGTCTGCAGTGATTCTGATGGGCTTTCCTTTGTATGTGATTTGTTTCTTTTCTCTAACTGCTTATAGAATTTTGTTCTGTTGAGTTTCTGTAATCTTAACTATTATATGCCTATGTGTAGATTTTTTTTGATCATGGGTAGTTGGAGTCCTATATGCCTCCCTTATGTGTATGTTAATTTCTTTTCCCCTGCTTAGGAAGTTTTCTGCCATCACTTCTTTGAACAGCGTTTTTTTTTTTTTTATGTCATCTGCACTCTCTCCTGTTTCTTCATTGACTCCAATCTGTCTTACCTTATTTTCCTTTGCATCACCTAGCACCTGCTGGATTGATTTCTCATGGTCCCTTGCTATTTTAAAGAAATTTTTCTTTTCCTGGTCACTAATTTCAATCTCACCTTCTATATCTGAAATTATGTCCTCACATTGGCTCATTCTGCTGTGTAAACTTTCAATGGAGTTTTTAATCTCCTAGAAATCTGTTTGCATCTGTTTTATGGATTCCATTTATTTCCTATGTTGGGATTCCATCATGTTGCTCAGCTCCTCTATTTTTCAATCTGTGTCTTCTCTATTTATTAATCATGTCTTGCTCTATGGGCACAATCTCTAGTGTTTTCTGAGAAATTATTTCTGATTTCATTTTTTCCAGGTCCTCTTTCATTGCCAGTTCAGGGAGTCCAGGTTGTTGAGTAGCAGATTGTTCCACCTTGTTTCCCTTTGGGGTTGCTTTAGGTGATCTGGAAGGCTGGGATGAGATTTGTTTACATTTCTTCTCATTTCAAGGGGGTGGGGGGATGGGTGTGAAGGGTTTGCTGCTGGTGCCAGGGGTGCTCACCTCCTCAGTGCTGGGGTGGGGGGCTCTGCTCCTTGGTAGTTGTGGCAGTGGTACGGTGGCCCAAAAGGCTCAGTTCCTTGGCACTGGGGTCCTCTGCTTCTCATTGCTGGTGGTTGTATGGCAGCCTGAAATGCTCAGCTTCCCAGCACTGGGTTGGGGGGGACTCTGCTCCTCGGTGCTGTGGGTGGTACTACAAACTCTTTATTAAAGTATTCGTCCTTGTGAAATTCTTGCCACTATTCTTGCCTTTTAGTTTTCTAAATTTGGTTAACAAGAGTTTTTAAGAAAATACTGTCATGTAGTCAAAATACATCAATATATTCTATAATCTTCACATTTTTATGGTTAAATATTCAGCTATAGCTTATTCTAATAATAATTTCTTCCATGTTTTGGTTTTAGCTTTTCATACATCTGGAATCTATTTTATTTAGAGGGTGAATTGTGGTTCTAAATTGTTTATTTTAAAGTAGAAACATGTTTTATGGCTAACCCTTACATTCCTGATATATAGTATTATCTTGATCACATGTTAAATTAAATTCTCATGGATAAAGTGGTTGTGCTTTATGGTTGTCCATTCTCTTCCATTGATTTGTCTACATAATCTGTATCTGTAAAACACTATTTTGTGTAGCTCTTGTTCAGTTACCTTTACAAATAAAGTTTAGAATTTTATTTGCATGTCTGCTATCAAACATAAATTATTGCTATTGTCATGTTTTGGATATGAAATATCCCCCAGGGCCTTCTGTGTTGTAGACTTGGTCTCAGTGTTAGCACCAGTGTTCAGAGGGAGTCCTTTGGGGAATTGCTCAGATCATAAGGGCTCTTTAATCTCATCCATGCATTAATCCATTAATGCATCCATAACTGGATGGGTTATTGGGAGGTGATAGCAACATAGGAGGTGGGACCTAGTTCAAGGAAGTGGGTCATGGGTACTATATCTTGTCCTGAGCCCCTTTCTGTCTCTCTCTCTGTGTCCCTCTGTCTGTCTCTCTCTGTTTCTCTCTCTCTCTCCTTGTTCCTAGCTGTAATGAGGTGAGAAGCTTTCTTCTACCATTTCTTCCTGCCATGATGTTTCTGCCTTACCACAGGCATGAAAACAGTGGGGCCACATGACCATGGAGTGAAGTCTTAAACCTTGAGCCCAAACAAACCCCTCCTACTTTACATAACTTACATTATTGTTCTTGGGAATTTTGTCATGGTGATGGAAATCTGACTAATATAACTATATTTTGATTGAAATGGAACTAAAACTACAAACTAGAGCAAAGGGGTGAACATATTCATATGTATTTATCATATATATTTTTATCATATAATATTCCAAGATTATAAGACATTGAATGAGATGCAATACCTCATAATGAGAAATTTATTGTCAATAAAATTTGCTAATCATTAAGAAAAAAGTATCCTTTGGTTTATATGGAACACTGCAAAGTGATATTTTGACCAAACTGGAGATTTTCAAAACTCAGGAACAGATGGTATTTGAGTTGACCAGTTCCTTAAGTGTTAATATTACCCAAGTAAACCTTGGGGAATAAGCAAAATACAGATAATATGAAGCATAATAATTTTAGGAGATGAATTGAATCAAAGGTCAAATTGTAACAAATCAAAATGAAGTTGACTTTAGTTTTTAGTATTAAAATAAAAAATAAATATACCAAATCAATATTGTATCATTAGAGATTGTAATGCCAGAAAAGCTAGCGTAAAATTGAAACCAATATGTATACATACACAAACAAACATAATACTTTTCCCTCCTCCTTCCTTTTGTGATATGAATTCACTTTTTTAGGGTATAATAACTTTAGAAAATACAAATAAATGAGGTCAAAATAAAATTACCACAATATGTCATCCAAATTAGAGTACTTACAATAATATACCTTATCTACATCAATGTATTTTTTTGTATCTTTATCTGTATCTATCAATATTTAGATCAAAGTAAATATATTGTTAATTAATGAGTTTAATTTGAGAAGTTATTTCTATTTATAAATATTCCTCATAAGTAAAATTTTAATATCTATATAGAATTTTAGAATGTATGGTGAAAATTTGTGCATTAAAATTAGTATAATTATTCTAATCATTATTTTCAGAAAGTTATTTTATATATTTTGGTGAATCATATCATCACCTGCTTTTTCATTAATAAGTACAGTAAGAAATTCTTGTAATAGCTCACCAATAAACCTAGCTGCTTGTTAAGATTGTTAATATTCAAAGATAATAATAGTACTCATTCAATTCATAATGTTTGTGATAATTACTCAGGAGAAACCCAAATATTTATCATGTAAAACCAAATGATGCATGCACACACATGTAAGCCTATACATTAAATAACTCTTTATAGAGTTTCCAGTCTCTGAATGAAAACTGATCCTCCTTTTAGCTACTTTTTAAGGAACTGAATATATCTGGGACTCTGTAAGGTTCCTGACATCTGTTTACAATGTTAGATTTACAGAGACATCTCTTGAAGGTCCAGAGGAGGTGCTATGGTAGAAGTCTGTGCCATTTCTCCCCTAAAAACAATCATTATTTGGAAAACTACAAAATGAAGACTGTTCTGATGTAGTGGTGCTGGGGATTGAAGCAAAGGCTCTGTATATGGTAAGTGGGCACTTCACCACTAGGCTACATCCCCAGTTTCAAAAATAAATTTTATTCCTACTCTTTCCTTCTGCCATGTACATAGCAAGAAATTAGAACTAAATGGAAGAGGAAGCTCTAAGAAATGATTTCAACTAAGAGTAGCTGGAGACACTGTAGGCTTCACATGTTCTGCATTATGGAATTACTTGAGGAGCTGGGGGACTCATACAGAGTGAGTTATAAAGGTGTACTCTAATTAAGGCTGAGTGAAATTCTCCTGGTAAATGAGGCTGAGGTTATTAACAAAGATTTGTTAAGAAAGACAGTCTCATCTTTTTCTAACACGGTTGTTAATTTTACTAGTTTTTGGGTTCAACTATTTCCCCAAGTAGTTGTATTTTGTCAATAGAAGAAGAAATCTTTAAAGTAAAAAGCTTTAATGTTAATTTCAGACAATGTACATACCTGGTAGATAGAGCCACAAAAGCATTTGAAACAAAATAATTATTGCAGTTGATACTTGAGAAAATGCTTTGGTGACTTTAAAGAAATTGCAAAAACATTTTTTTGGTAAGTTATTTTGTTTAACATACAGTAGAATTTATTTAACATGAAGATGTGTTTAATTCTTGCAAAGATATGCAAGATCATCCTGAGAAATCGGAAAGGATCCCAGCTAGCTATGTTTGTACATTCAAATTACTCAACAACCACCTCCCTGTGATGAAAAGCTACAAACACCTTTCTGGTAATTTGACTTCCCATGTAACTCATATATAAGGAAACAGGGTACTAGTCAAATAGTGAAAAGTACAGTAAAACCTTGGTTTGTGAGCATAATTCATTCTGGAAACATGTTTGTACTCAAAAGCACTTGTGTATCAAAGTGAATTTCTCCCTAAGAAATAATGGAAACTCAGGCGATTTGTTCTACAACCCCAAAATATTCATATAAAAATGATTATAATACTGTAATATAATACAAAATAATAAAAAAGTAGAAGAAATAGGTGAATCCCAGATGCTATCATGAACAGAGATCAATGGAGGAGTGGAGATTTCATGGTCAGTAGCTAAATTTATAATGAACATTTATAGTACAGATATTCTCTCTTTCCTTTCTCTTACTTTCTCTTACAGTCTGTCTCTCTCTCTCTCTCTCTCTCTCTCTCTCTCTCTCTCTCTCAAACACATACACACTGCAGACCTCTCATATTTCACATAAAGGCAAAAAAGGCACACTTTCAATAAATGGTTTCAAACGTTGGAAACCACTGAAGAACAATAATAGTCATTCAAAATCAATCACAGTGTCAGTTGTTTTGGAAAAAAAAGAAACCTAAAATGAAGCAACTGTAT
This sequence comes from Heterocephalus glaber, assembly GCF_000247695.1. The sequence continues at coordinate 511,737 of NW_004624763.1, read as the reverse complement.
AGTAGTGTTTAACCTGAGTCTAGGACAAAATTGAGACAATGAATTTATTAACCTTTAAACCCAAAACAGGCTAAGAGAAATTTGTCATGATAATTGTCAGAAGAGCAAATTTCTTAAATAGAATTTAGGTAAGTTAGAAGTAAAAAATGATATACATAATAGTCAAATGTTTTTTTTTGTAGCTTCCAGATTTTATTAAATATAAAGATACATAAAATATGTACATAGACAACAAAATTTTTTTTCATCTAAATGATAAGGAACAATTGTGAATGCTAAGTGACAATATATTCCAAAGATAGATAATGTCTATAACACAATCAGACAATGTTTATATTACAGCAAGAGGTGAACTAAGGAATTAAATTTTTCTTTTCCATTCTTTGTTAAAGACTTAGCATACAACCCTACACTTAGGTTCCCTTTTTAGTCTCATACTTAAAATAGTGTTTGTATCAAATTTAACTATCCACTTTACAGGCCCCTGCCAAATATGACCTCTAAAAACACATCATCTGAATCTTTGTTTTCTGAATCCTTGGTTCACGTGTAATGTTAGGATAGCGTCAGGGAGCACTGATTGAATCTAGCAAGCACAGAACTACATTCCCAACCCTTTTTATTTTGAGGAAAAGTCTTGATTAGTTGCCTAGGCTCACCTCAGGCTTTTGATTCTCCTGCCTTAGCCTCTGAGTAGCTGGGAGTACAGGCATGCACCACCATGCATGATTGACTTAATATTTTTATATCATAATTTATTTGGATTGTTTCAGTATAAGAAAGTGTTAATTACACTTATATTCTCACTGTATAATACATGTGAAATTTAAATTTATGTCTAACACTTAAAGAGCATTTGCACAAGGATGCTAATGACTTTGATGAAGACATGGCAGAGTGGTAATGGGATGCCAAGTTATTATTATAGTAATTTTCAGCCATCTTTTTATTAGTAAAAATAATGCTTTATGCTTCCTAATTTATAAATGCATTTCATGTATTATCTCAATTTAAATTTCCATTTCTGTAATTTAGATAGACTTTTTTAGGTAATAGTAGCTTGAAAAGGTTGAGTTACTTGACCAACTTTACAAAGAGGAGGGAAAGGAATCCAGCAGTCTAGGATCTGCTACCTTAAACCGATGAGAAAATCATGAACTATTTTCCTGCTTATACTTCACTTTGAGAAAAAAATGGATGTTCATTTTAAAGATAAGAAAAAGCATGAAAAAATTTAGCTGAGGAAGTTAAAGACAAAAGTTAGATTTCCAGCCCTTACTGTGGCATCTGATCACATCGGTGACATAAACAATGCTATGTATCACCAAAGTCTAATTGTCTTCCCACATTGAGCACAGTTCATTTTTAACTCCATATATCCCTTCTCTCAGTTGATAGGACAACATGACCAAGTTGTGCAATATGAAAAGTGTGGACATGATACACACTGAATCTATGCACAGTCCCTATAAATACACCTGTGTGATTCTTTATTCTTACTATGCTTTACTTCCCAGGCTTTCTAGATAAAATAGATTATTGTTTCTAAGTAACAATGGCATTCCAGTACAAATATCAATTATATTTGTAGGTACTTAAAAATACACAGCACTCAACAAAGTAAAATTCAAAATATCTGGTATTCAATGAAAAATGCCAGGCATGAAAAGAAATAGGAAAAATGATGCCCCATGTGATGAAAAACATATCAGTCAATAGTAACAGACCAGGCATGACAAATGATAGAACAAGCAGAGAAGGATGATAAACAGCTGTTGTAACAATCTTCAGAACTTCAAGAAGGTTAAAAAAAAAGAAAAGCATGTTAAGGAAAGATGTAGATCATATTTTATAAGTGCTCAAACTTCTCAATATAGGAAACTATGTTGTGAAAGTACTGTACATTGGGTGGGATTAAAAGCAGTGAACATGAATATATAGTAATGGAGCAATAAAAATTATTCAAAATTATACATCATGTGGTAGTTGGGCTTAATTGTGGCAACGTAATTGGGAGCCACCTACGGGATTAGTAAAGCACTCTTCTGGGTGTGTCTAGGTGGAATTTAGGGGCACGAGCTTGGGCATTCTATGTGGTCCCTGTCCTCTGCTTCCTGGCTACCATGAGGTAAGCATTTTTGTTCTCTGGGCCCTTGCACCATGTTTCTGCTTTGGAGCCAGTGGACCATAGGCTGAGTCCAAAGAAACATCAAGCCAAATTAAATCTTTCCTCTTTTATATTGTGCATAGCAGGAATTATGTCTCAGTGATGGAAAATATGACTAATAAACACAGAAAGAACACAAAACTATGACTAGATCAGGTATCTAAATATATATGTATTTGAAGTCTCTAAAGGCAAGGAAAAAGTGTGAAGGATTAAAAAAATACTTGATACTATATTGACTTAACAAAAATTTCAAAATACCTTAAATGTGTAAAATATGAAGAAACTGCAGTACAACATATTATAATCAATTTGTTAAACTGATTAACTAAGGGAAAAGCCTTAAAAACAGCCAGAGAAAAAAGACTCAAGCATTAAATATAGGATAAAAAGCAGATATTTTATTGGAATATGCACAGCAGAATGAAATGGAGCAACGTCTTAAAATTACTGAAATATAAACTGTCAGCCTAGAATTCTGTACCCAGCAATTGTATTTTTGAAAAATAAAGGCAAACAAATAACTTGAGACATACAAAAAGATGAAAGAATTCACAACCAGCAGGTATACACCATTAGAAATGTTCAAGGAAGACTTTTAAGCAGAAAAAACATAATACCAGATGGTATACAGATGTATGCAAAGAACAAAGAACACTGGAAATGGTAAATATATAGGTGAATACAAATAATTTTTTCATATTTTAAAATTCTCTTTAAAGGAAGATAGAAGATTTAAAGCAAAATAAACAATATATTATTAAATTTAGAATAAATAGAGAAATAAAATGCATAACAATAGCACAAAGATAAGAGAAATGAAAATATATCTGTCAAGTTTCTTTTGCTGTATGTGAAATTATATAATAGTGCTTAAAGACAGGTGGTGGTAAGTTAATATGCACATTATGAACCATAAAGCAACCATTAAAAATTATCACTATTAAGGTAGTAAAGGAAATGAAAATATTCTATAATAAAAATAATCTATAATTCCCCAGTGGGTAGAGTAAGAACAGAGAACAAACAGCAGATAGAACACATATTGAAAACAATGAGCAAGAGGGTGTATTTAAATCCAATTATATCAGTAATGGCCTATATCCCAATTAAAAGGCAGATATTGTGAAATTAAATAAAAAAGCAATACTCAACTATATTTTGTCTATAGTGTTTTTTTTAAAGTTCAAAATACAAAGTTACAAATTGGTTAAAAAGAAAAGATTAAAAAATTAAATCATGTTAATACCAATTAAAAGAAAGCTAACATGATTACATTAATCCCAGATAATGGAGATTCTAGAGCAAAGAATACTATCAGAAATAAAGAAGGCTATTTACATGACAAAACATATACAAATACTGACAAGGCTTTAAAATACAAAAAACAAAAAACTTATAAAATTTCAAGAACAAATACACAAATCCATAAGTATAGTAAGAGAGTTAAACACCCTTCTCTGAAGAACTGTGGAAACAAATGGACAAAAAATCAGCAAAGATATGAAAGACATGAATATGTTAAATAAAGATATAATTAAAATTTATAGAACATGACTGAAGTACAGAAGCATTCTCTTCAAGTATACATTAAATATTTACCAAGATAAACCTATATAACGAGCTTTAAAACATGTTTCTATAAATTTTAAATAATGATAATCATACAACACATATTCTCTAATTATAATGCAATTAGGTGGGAGATTAATAACAAAGATCTCTGAAAAATCTCCAAATATTTTGAAACTAACAAAATTCTAAGTCCTATCAGAAATAGGAAAACGAAATTAGAAGGTTTTTTAAATAAATAAAAATGAAAACAAAATATCAGAACTTGTGGGTTAAAAGTTCACCTGTGTTTAGAAAGAAATTTATATCCTTAATATATTGTATTAGAAAACTGGGCTGGGGATTTAGCTCAGTGGTTTCACCGCCTGCGGTGCAAGCGCAAA
>NW_004624763.1:466239-507515 GCF_000247695.1 Heterocephalus glaber | reverse complement strand
TATACACACACACACACACATATATATACACATACATATATATATACACACATATATGTATATATACATATATATATTGTATTAGAAAACAGAAAAGTCTCTAATCAATGACCTCAACTTCTACCTAACTTAAAAGTCAGAGGGAAAATGTGCCATTAAAAGTAATAAAATATAAAGCTTATTGCTTTCATTGACAACTTCCTGTCTATATTTCATGAAGCTTTATATCTACTATTTAATGCCACTCTAAGAAAAGAAGTTTACAACTTTAACATTGTTTCCATTCACCTTCATATTATGCTATACAAGTTTTACATGAAAATATAAAAGCTTTTAGTGATATATGGAATTTCTGAAATTGTACAATTCATATTTCATAGATAAGATGTCCATATATATTTTGTTCTTACTAAAAATGGGCAGACTGCAAAAACTAAATATTTTTATCTCATTTTGTGTTATGCACACATTCTTTTTTTTTTTTGGTACCGGGGATTGAACTCGGGGCCTTGAGCTTGAGAGGCAGGTGCTGGAACCACTGAGCTAAATCCCTGGCCCCTAACACATTCTGTCAATACTCGGCAGAAGCGAGTGACTCACAAAGCACACTTATCTCCTCCCTGCTTTGAGTCTTGCTGAATTGCCGCACATCATGGATCTACCACAGGGCATTATGAACTTGTATACAAGCAGGATGACTAGCATCATGGTAGTGAATGTGCATCTTGTGCTTATGCCTTTGGCTCATATATATGGTCTATCATGCTATTAAACTTCATTTACAAAAGACAAGTTCAAAGATAAAATGAAAAATTCTAAGATAGCTAGAGTAGAACATATAGAGACCTTCTAAGTATGTTGTTCTCACATCATGAAGCTGGCCCTGAGAAACCAGCCTTGACCCTCTTCAAGATCATGTACAAGTTTTGGAAATTGTTAAAGGGTTGGCTATGTATGGCTTTCCATCGGGTAAGATTGACCTTTTCTACTCATTTACTTCATATCCCTGTTTCCTTGGCCTAGATACAGAAAATGACATTTTTCACTGTCCTTGTAGGTTCATGCCGAGCGTCATAGTGTCTAAGAACATAGACCCACTGAGTCCTGTGTACCGGCAGCCACCACTTGACCACCAGCCAGGGCTTCAGCTGTGCCTGATGGGAGAATGAAAGTGGGGTATACTTTAAGATTGAAAAAATTATTAATATAATTCATTACATTGAGAAAATAAAGTTGAAAAACCTTATGATCATTTTAAAACATGTAGAAAATTTTGATAGAGCTAACACTCATCTATGATCCTTTTAAATGTCTTTGAAAACTACGCACAAAAGGGAACTTCCTTAGACTAGTAGAGAACAACTTAAAAAATTCTGCTGAGAAATACTTAATGATAAATGTTTAAACTGTTCCCTTTTAGAATAAAAACTAGATAAGACTACCTGCCATCATCACTTTTATTCAGCATTGTACTAGAAACTATACTATGAAAATGAAATTTATATTGAAATACTGAAAAGGAAAAAAGTCATTACTTATAGAGGACATGACTGTGTAGAAAATAAAATAATATTTTAAGAGTTTATCAGAATTATAAAATACAAAATAAAAATTGAAATATCAATACTGACTTCCGCTTCATGCTATAGTAGAGCTGTTGAGACCAGAGTAGCTCTTCTACCCAAACTACTCGATCAGATACCTGGGGCAACATTTTTCAAGCACTGGGTAAGAGACAGCACATGACTAAGATCCCTAAGTGAAGGGAAAGACTTGATAGAAGCCTCATGTTTGCTGTCGCTCTCTAGGAACAAATTCCTGATCAACCGTAAAGAACTAGAAAATAAGCAAAGCACATCAGTGGAACTTATCGGTGGGAGCATATTTCACAGTCTGGGGTTATCACAATGGTTAGACTGTGTAGGGAAGGATATTGGAGAGAGGAAAGATGAACCTAAGAGGGGCCCAGAAGTCTATTTGGAAGTTCTCTACAAATCCATGGCTGTACACTTCTAATCCAAGACACAAAAAGTTTACTAAAGGCTGGTTTCCATAAAATTAGAAGACAAATAAAGACTTTAGAAGACAACTTGGACTGAGATAAAGAATTCTAGCCCAGGTCAAAGAAAAAGATCATAGAAACATGTCATACATAAAATTGAGACACTGGAAAGGCCACAGATTGGGACTTCACCCTACAGGAAAGCCTGCTCTTGACCTACACTAACAAAGTTTAAAACCAAACATTGACAAAACAGAAGGGGAAATAGTTTGCCAATGAGAATAGCCCATAAGGAAGAAAATGGGAAATACCTCAGTATATCCACAAATCCACCTTAACAAAGCATAAAATCAAGTCTCCGAAAGTGCAAGATATTTGAGCATAATTGACATTGTTGTTAGAAAAAAATTAGTTTTCAGTAAAACGTAACATAATCAAGTCTCTACAGCATAACTACAATGTCCAATGCTATGGTTTAGTTGATGTGTTAGAGGACTGGCTCTCAGTTTTGTGATACAGAGATGGTGAGGAACCTTTAAGAGGTGAGGCTGAAGAGAGGTTCATAGATCAATTATAGGCTTGCCCTTCAAAGGGAATGTGGAACTCTAATCATCCCTGGTATCTGTCTTAGGATGAGATCTATACTTTCATATGTGCTCTGCCATGATGCCATCCTCAGTAGGAACTCACCAGCCTCCAAAACAATGAAGGTGTCCAATCTTGAACTTTCAGTCTCCCCACATGTGAGCTAAACTCCTTTTCTTTATAGAGTTAGTTGGCCCCAGATGTTTTATTACAATAGCAGAAAATGGACTAATATATCCAGTATAAAAGATTATCAGACATGCAAAGAAAATGAAAAATATGACCAAGAGCCAACAAAAATACCAATTAATACAATACAACCTCAAGACGGCCTAGATGTTTTATACAAGGTAAAATGTTTAAAACAATTATTATCAACATGTCCAAAGACTTAAAGGGAAATATAGCTTTGGTAAGTAAAAAGTTGTCTTAGTAAAGAATAAGAAATATAAAACACATTTAAATGGAAATTCTAAAAATTCTATAGTAAGTGAATTGAAATTTTCACTGAAGCTTAAAAGCAGATTAAAGGGAGCTGAAGTGGGTATATAATCTGAAGAATAGAAGAGTGAACACTTAAAAAGATCATATGGATAACGCAATTATTATTCCTATAATTGGGATTATAGAAAAATTATGATGAATTTGAAACATTATTAAAAAAAACAGATGAACTTTCCAAATGATGTAAAGCTTTGACTTATAAATCTAAGAAATGCAGCAAAATCAAAGTAGAGTAAACAATTATACACCTCATCACATGGTAATGAAAATTCTGAAAACTAAGATGAAATCATGATACTCAGATGTAAAAAGAATAGATGGACCACAAATAAAGGAACATCAAGACAAATAATGGTTAAGCTCTCATCAGAAATATGGAAGCAAGAAGACAGTAGCATAGCATATTTAAAAATGCTGCAAGAAAAAAGGTTCAAAGATGTAGGGGTGAAGGGAGGGGAAGGGGAAAGGAAAAATTATGAGAAAAGAAAAAAAAATGGAAATTATGTCTATGTAAATAGGAAAGGGTGGAGGGAGTGAAGGGCGCACAGGTAATGGGGAAAAAATAAGAATCAAGATACATCATGTACAGGTACAAACACCCAATGATAAATGTAAACATATTGTATACCTAAAATGTACCAATAAAATAATTTAAGGAAAAAATGCTGCAAGAAAAAAATAACTTTCCACCCAGAATTCACAGAAAACTTCAAAGTGGATAAAGGCATTTTTCAGACAAATAAAAGCTGAGGGGAAATATCAGCAACATATTTGAACTATAAAAATGATAATTTTGTAATAAGAAGGGATGTGATACTATTGGAAATGCAGGGAGGAATGACATCTACCAGAAATAGTAAGTTTGAGCAAGTATAAATAATTTGCAATTTCTTTGAAGAAAGTTCAGCATTTAATCAAAAGTTATTACATTTTAGGTTGAGGTTTTACAATTTGAAGGAATAATATAAGACGGGCAGAATAGAATTATTGTAAGTCTCTGATTTATGAACAATTTTCATTCCAGGAGGATATTCTTAAATTGGATGCATTCCTAAGTCCAGCAAAGTTAGTCATATGCACTATTGACACAAATATACAATGTAAAGCATAAAAACACCTAGTGCAAGGTCTGTTTGTATCTGTAAAATTTGTAATTTGAATGTTTGCAAGTTGGTGACTCACTGTACACTATTACAAGTTTCTTACATTTGTGAATTTGTGGCATGAAGGAGGAACACAGGGGGATCACTCTTAGAAGTGTAACATTAAATGGATATAACACTGATAAATCCTAGAGATGAGTTAAGGATACACAAGGTTAACCTCAGGGTAACTCCAAATAAAATAAATATAGCTAAAAAATCATTTGAGGCTGTTATTTTCTAAAAACAAAGCTCAGCTAAGAGAGACTAAACATATTTGACCAAACCAAATTTAAAAAGGAAAGGAGAAACAGGAGAAAGTAATGAAATTGAAAAAATAAAAAAATACATAGAAAGATGAAAACACATAGTAAGAGTTAAACCTTCCACATGAATAATTACATTAAATGTAAATGAAAAACACTTAGCAAAGTAAAATGCTGTCAGATTAGCTAGACAAGGAAACTCAATATTATGTTCTCTACAAGATACATATTGAAATATAAGGACAGATAGCTTAAAATAAAGGTATAAAAATGTATCTAATGGTTACGTTCAGCCCAGGAGTCCTAGTCTAACTTTATTAATATCAGGAAAATACACATCAAGATAAAGATATTACTAGAGATTAAAAAAACCCAAAATTTCATAATGATAGAAGCTATTCATTATTGTTATTCATTAAGAATAGAATCTTAAATGTGTATGTTTCTAATAACAGAATTTCAAAATAAATGAAGCAAGAATTAACATAATTAGAGAGAAATATAAGCGTCGTTGGAGCATAGTTGAAGATTTAATACCTATCTTTCAATAGTGACAAAATATTCAAAAACATCAGCAAAAATATTGATTATAACAGACATATAACAGACAATAACATACTACATCCAATAATTGCAAAATATACATATTTTTAAATACATAGGGAGCAGTTATCAAGATAAAGTGTATGCTGGATTAAAAGTCTCAGTAATTTTCAAAATGTTTTAAATCTTAAAGAGTGTGCTTTTGGACTATAGTGTAATTGTATTACACTGTAGTATAATTATCTATGATGATTAGATACTAGAAAACCCTCAAGTACTTGGAAACTAGATTATAATTCTAAATATATAACCCAATGATAAAAGAAAAATTCAAAGAGAGAAATTAAAACGTCTTAAATTAAAATGCTACAGCACACATCAAAATTTATAGGATACAAAGAAAGCAATTCTTAGAATTAACTTTCTAATTGTAAATGTCCTATATAATTTAAGAATAAGTTGAAATCATCTATCTTAGTTTCTAACTTAAAAAATACGAAAATAAGAAAATTAAGTCAGTGGAAAAAAGAAACAATGAAATAAAAACCAAATAATTAAGTTGTCAAAAGCCAAATTTGGTTTTCCGAAAGGATTACTACACTGAACTTCATAAAACTTTCTATTAGATGGGAAAACTAGTGCAATACCTTGGGAAAACAATTTGGCATTTTATTTTTCTTTTAAAATATAGACATGCTCTACAAATTTTGTGATTCTTCTCTTAATTATAAACCACAAAGAAAGTCGGGCAAATCTGCACCAGGAAGTTAAGGTGTTTATAAACCATACTATTTGTTACAGAAGAAACAAGTAATCGTCTGTAACAGGAGAACAGATACATGAAGTGTGGTGTATACAAACACTAATGTATTTAAAAACAAATCAGTCATGGCCAGGCACAGCAATTCATTCAATCAGAAACCTCTTCCTGACTGTCTTTAGATACTGTGCATTTTTCTTAGCACTTGAAATACACCAATTAATAAAACCCACAAGGATCTCTACCCTCAAACAATTACATTCTCGAGATGAAGAAAAATAATAAGCAATACACATAATAAGTAAATTATGAATATAGTACAATAAAGTGTAAAACATTATGAATAAAAATACAAGTAAAATAAGCCTCAGGAATAGTAGATTTGGGGAGAAACTGGGATGTAATATAAAGTGATGCATAAGGAGATTGCTTTTAGAAAGGTAATATTAAATGTACGTCATGTTTATGAATCTTAGCAAAAATACTGAATGACAAAAGTACCTCCCAGATTATTCCCGTGTCCCGATTTTTACCCAGGGCCATGAAAAGTTCCTATGAAATCCTGTAACTCCTGATGTGAAGATTGCGGAGGCCTCATTTTGAGAGGAAAGAAGCCAAAATCAAAGTAGCTTGGATTACTGAATCACACTACCTAGAGGCATTAGGATGGAGGAAAATGTTGTCTGTAAATTAATATGTAAGCTGCCTCATGATTTCAGAAATGTTTTTAAGTCACTGACATACAGTCAATGTTCCATAAACTGAAAAACAGTAAATGTAAACAATTTCAACTGGCTACATGATGTCTTTTATAAACATGTCATTTGTTAAAGAAAAGCTGGCATCTACATATTTGAAATTATATTTTCAAAATATTTTCATTTTGTGACACAAACAATTCTCTATATGTTTTTATATCATTAAAATGTATTATATGTAGTAATTTTTTTCTAGATTTCAGAGACGATCTTTCATTCAATCATTGAAAAGATAATCTTTTAAATAATCCATTTCATAATGTAGGTAAATACTTTCCATGAAGTTTATTCCATATGTGGGCTTTGTAGCTATAATTTCATATATTTTACAAGTCAGTGGAAATTATTTTTATGGTTCATTAATTTTTTACTTTGAAAAAGGAAGCCTTTATTTGAAAAAACAAATTCATTTTCCAGTTTTTATTAAGTGGTTTAAATATAGTACTATAAAAACTGTGACTTGTAAGAATACACTTTGGGGAGCGCAGAGAATTCCTATACAAATTCAAATGAGAAATAAATTCTTTAAATAATTTCAACAAATTTCCCCCTAAATTCTACTATGGTTTTGTCCTAGGAGGTAAGTATGACCTATAAAGTAGTTAATTATAGCTACTTAGAGAGGGTAGGCTTTATAATTCAACTATTAAAATTTAAAAGACATCTGAACAATATTAATTTCATGTTATATTTATCAGTTTAAATATTTAATAGGCTTCATATATTTTTGACATGATAATTTTTAAGACAGACTTCACAATTATTAAAACAAGTATGTGTAAATGAATTAAATGGTTTTCCTCCAGTTTCAGTATGTACAGTTATTCTTATAGGCCAAAGGTCCCAGCATATATAAATATTTAATTCTACTTTATATTTGAACTTGCCACAAATAAAACCTAAATAACATGTGTCCTATATTGTAAAGAAATAAGTATGTTCATAACATATATGTGGATGTTTTAATTTTACTTGTTTTGTTTTTTAATCAAACTCAGGACCTTTCGCTTGCCAGGCAGGCACAGTGCTGCTGAGCTACAGCCCTGGCTCAGTTTAATTTTACACTAAGCCATTTATTCCTTGTTCAGTATCTCTAAAATGTATTTATTTATTCGCTATATTCATTCTTCATAAGTTTCTCTAACACTCATTTTGGCCTATGGAGGAATCTCAAAGTATACATATTCCAAAGTTTTAAGCAGAATCATGTGGTGCAAAATAAACAACTGAGGTAGGGGTAAGAGGCAACGCTCCTATTCCAAATGTGGGGAATACTGAAAGTTAATTAGAAAGGAAGCTTAAAAGAGAAACACACTTTCATAACTACTTGGCAATAGTTATATTAATAAAGGGTAAGTTGGCTTCTGCCTATTTTATAGATCGGTAAGATGTTTGTAGAATAACTGTAGAACAAGTGCATCTCATAAGGATATCTTACAGTAACAAATTCAATGATAGAAACTCATTATTTGATGTTTTCATCTTATCTCCTCATAGTACATATAATTTTAAAATTCGTTCCTGTGCATTTGTAGTACAGTATACTCTTCCGTACATATAACTAAATATCAAGGTGTAGAATCTCAGAAATTTGAATGTATGCTTCAAACATCTGGAGTTATACATATCTGGAATATACAGCTGTGTTTATTTCAAGGCTTACACATTTACATGCATATAATATGATTTTCTTAAATGCGTATTTTATATATGTAAGACTATTCAAACAAATGCATTTGCTATACTTACTTGAATATGCATTTGAAAAAGTATTCAAATGAATTTGCCACATTTATTTCAATGTAACAGTAGTTATTTATATATTATACTTATTAATACACAATCATAACTTTCTCTTTATACTAAAACCAAATATTTTCAAGATTCAAGAAACTTACTGGGGGCTATGAATCATACAAATCAAGGAATTCTCATATAAAGTTATTCAGAGTTAGCAAGTTTTCAGAAGAATTCGGAAATTCGGCAGGGCAAGAAAATGAAATCAGCTGCAATTGGCAAGTGTTTCTTTTATTCCAACAATTTTATCACAACATGATATGAGCGTTTTAGTGGAATCTCAAAGCATGTGTCCAGGAATATTATTTAGTTATTTTCCTACTATTACTATTTCTGACAAGATGATTTGGTAGAAAATGTAGAAAAAATGAGTTTCCCCATTTTAAAGCTAAATCCATTAAAAATCTGGCCAAGAGAATTTATATAATCTCATTTAACTGTACTTTTATTTTTTGGAAGAGGAATTGGAGTCCAGAAAATGATTTTGGAGGGCAGAAAATAAAATTACTTTTTGGATTTAATTTCTGGCCACAATATCCTGGGAGATTTCAAAACATTCTGGTGAGTCTATCTATAGTTGTTTCAGTTTTTTCTTTTCTTTTCCTCCTTCCTTCCTCTCTTCCTTCCTTCCTATCTTTTTTGTATGCAACTTTCTTTCTTATGAGCATTTTGAAGATGATAGCCTAGCCAAAGAAAGGTGACTTAATACTTGAAGAAAAACATTAAACTGAAAGTTTCACAGATTTTTGAAGGAATTTTCAATTCAGCTTACCACAGCATAAAAATAACTGCAGACACATGTTTGTTGAATAATTAAATAAAGTATCCTTTCCTAGCTTGTTTCATTCTTCATAGGCTGAAAATAATATCTTAACCCCTTGGCTGGTTTGCTAAAGATTATATTAAGCACTATGTACAGAGCATTCAATTATCAAATGCATTCCAAATAATAATATCTTAATATTTCATTACTATTTTGTAGATGTGAAAACGCAGTACCTGAAATGGGCCCCCAAACTTTCTTTGTCACATTTCATCAATTGCCTTCTGTAAATTGATTTACCTTCTGTTAAAATTAATTCTTTAAATATAAAACTTTTGCTTTTTTGCTGCTTGAATTGGCAATCACACACCTTGTTTTCAGTTGAGACTGAATTTGGGATACGCGAGAATGTGGATTTTAGACAGTATGTGCCTATGTATGTTAGGTGTGTAGGAATCAATAGTCAAAATAACATTTCTTGCGTTTTAAATTTGTAAAATAAGATACAGGTCTTTTAATTTTTACAGTCACCTTGCTGGACAGTATTCGAGTTTAGGACTTACGTCAAAAGGAAGCAAAGGTCGTGGGGCGCGCCCTTTTGCATTCTGGACTAGCTCAGAGGCGGGAGAGAAACCAGCCAATCAGAGAGTAAACGGAGGAGATGCCACGCCACGCCGGCCTTACCACGCCCCTCTCGTAGCGCCCTTGGGGAATAGGGTGTGTAGCGGCCTCGTCCCGCCCCTGCCTCTGAGTGACAGGACCGTGGACAGCAACATTTCCAGCCGGACACGAAGTTTGTCGGCCTTTGCCTTGGTTGAGCTGAGGTGTGTGCGTGTGTCTGGCGAGGACGAGGGGACTAGGGTGACCTGCGCGGGTATCTTGGGGTGCCGAACTGAAAACGCGCGCACCTCCTTAAGCGAGCCCCCAAAGCGTTTAGGAGAGCACAGTTCTGCCCCGGGGAGGGGCTCCTGGGCGGTGTGAGTGCGGGGAGGCTCTGCTGGGGGAACCGGAGCTCCGGAAACCCAGAAGGTGCGGTGACCACCGAAGGGTTCCTTCCTAGGGCGCGGGGCGCTCGCCGTGGGGGAGGCGGGCGGGCCCGGGTGGGCTGCAGAGTGGGCGCGGCCTCCGCGTTGCTAAGGAACCACGGCTCCCGCCCTGCCAGCGTGTCTGGCGCGGCCCTCTGGGCGCTGAAAACCTTAGCCCCGCCCACTCCCCCAAGCCTTCCTCTGGGCGAGGGATTGGCTCCCTTGTGTTGTCAGTTAATCTCGGCCCTTTATTCCATTCTGGGTCCCCTCCCAGGTCTGCATTTCACCCTCTGGCCTTTCCTTCCTGTGTTACTCTTTTTCACTAGTTTTTCTGTTTTCTCTTTATTAATAATCAAGTATTTGCAGACCAAAATATTTGCAGAGAAGAGTGAATTTATTGATGGTGGCGGTGGAACGTGGTTCCTTTTTCCTTAGTGCTTGGTGAATCCCTGAACCCACGAGATATTTGTGTCCACGTGCATGACTAGGAAGAGAATGCTGTGGTATCTGGTCTTTTCCATTTGGAGTTCTTTTTCTCTTTGTAGCCTGTTCCTGTTTGAGCTCAATGAACTTCCTCAGGAAGTGGAGGCGATTCATTACCGGAGAGACACCAATATGTTTTATTTTCCTTTTAGTCCCTGCTTACTAAACCTGTAACATTCCCCCCCTCCCCCCGCATTGAGCCCATCTTTAATGATTAGCGAAGACATGGTAACACAGATAAATATTTCAAAAAGCTCCCTTAGCTCATATCTTTTGGCCCCAAATTCACCAGAGCAAACATTCCAGAGAGAAAACAAATGCTAAAAAGCTGCTTTTACTTCCCTGTGCCAGGTTTACAGTGTAAATTCTCAGGAAGGAAACTTGTGCCGCTTAACCCTAGGACAGCATTGGCCTACAAGTTAGGAAACTGACAGGTTAGTTGTCCTTGGGCAGTAACCCTCAATACTCTTTCTCTCTGTAAAGTGGCGATCCTAGTATGAGCCCTTCCTTCCTAAAAAGGAGGAATAATTGATTTCAAAGTACAATTAAAATAGTACACAGGTACAGAGCGTTGTTGATTATACTTTTAATCTTTCTGTCTATATGATCTGAACTTGTGAAGACACTGTTTAGTTTATTTTCAAGTTTTCTTCATTTTTTTCTTTTTGAATTTAGAAATGAGGAATAAACTCATTCATACATCCATAGCCGATTCAGTGTTGGTTCTGACTGGGTAATACCTGAAATGTTTTGTGGGGCACTTTTTTTCTCTTTAACATCACTGGACATTGTTGTTGTTGTTTTCAAGTACATATGTAGACAGAAAGGATTGAGAAACAGCTTCTAATTCAATGACGTTTTTGGTGTCATATGCTACTTTGAGAAATAAAAAGAAGCCACTGACTATCTTCTTAGAAAAAGGCACAATTTGAAGTCTTAAGTGGAATGGTGGATTAAGAATACCTGCTTTTCGGGCCAGGCATTTAGCTCAGTGGTTCCACTGCCTGCCTCACAAGTTCAAGGACCCGAGTTCGATCCCTGGTACCACAAAAAAAAAAAAAAAAAAAAAAGAAAAAAAAGAATACCTGCTTTTCTTCAATTTCTTGAGGGATACAAAAATTACTATTTCCCTCATGCTTCATGCCCAAGGGATTTAGTATATATCTTCACTTGGAGTTATGTTTTTCTCCTTCCATAAGCTTTCATACTATAGCTTACAGTTCAGAATCATCATTACCACATCTAGTTTTTAGCAGCGAAGAAACAGGAACTACCAAAGCATAGTAACTTATTGCTGTGTCACAAAACTATGTAAACTGTCTTTCATTCCAAATGTCCTTGAAGCAACTCTGATCTCTAAGCAAGTGAAAGGAGAACTTAATATTTTAGGAAAATATTACATAATATTTTTGAGATAAACATGAAATATATAATTTTCTCTTTTATTAAAGCCTATTTTGAACAAAGGAAAGCAGTACCATTACCCAATTCCTATGACTGTCTTTCAATTTAAGTGAAAAATCTTATATTGTAATTTTTGGTGACTAAAAAAGAATTGTGGTTGGCGTCACTGTGACTCTTTTCCTGATTTCTTTATTCAAATAGAGGTCGTTACTTACTTTGCTCAAGTTACCAAGTTAGAATCAGTTGTAGATATAATATGTTATTATTGAATAAAGAAGATTTGAAAGAGCCATTTATTACATTTATAATAAACACACGAATACATAGAAGCCCTGTTTTTGCCTTAGTACTTACAACTTAATTTGAACTGTAGTATTTTACTCTTCCATTTCTTACTGCTTTGTTTCTCTTCATTTCTCATAGACCAAACTGGAATAAAGAAAAATGGACTAGAAAGAACATTACAATGGACTTAGAGATTTTAAGTGCCCAGTATTAGCTTTGTTCTTTCTGCCTTAAGTTGTAAACAGATGCTTTGAGTTTATGACATTAGATTTGTTACTAACAAGCTGACTGGGGATTGTTACTAATAAGCTTTAGATAGGAGACCAAAAAATGAGTGCTATTGCTTCCTACCCCCTTTTACTCCCTCACTCCTTTCTTTCCTACAATCTGGACTTTAATCCAACTAAGAAAAAATTTCAGTTTGCAGAACAGATACATTTACCCAGAAGTACTGCCGTGTATAGTCCAGAGCACCTCTATCATTGGAGTAATGTGGACCTGTGCATTTAATAAGCCACAAATCAGGTAACTCCTGTTAGGAAGGTATGAACAAGGAGTGAGATCTTAGGCTGGAACTGTTAACTGGTGTTCTGATTTTCCCTTTTGGGTGATACCCCTGGGAGATCTGAAATGTGTGGGAGTATTTTAAGTTATTACAATGCCTTTAATGTAGATACTCCTGGCTTTGGGCACACTGAATGTCAAGAAGGCTAAATATTGGGTAATGTAGAATCTACCACATAACTGAAGTATTTTCCTTTCTTACTTCGGTAGCACAAGGCATCTCCAACAAGAAGCACTGGTCCAGTGGAAATTCCTATATGTAGAAACATGAAGCTAGGCTATATTTTCTCCAGACGTCATTCATGTGTGTCTGCATTTCTTATTTCAATAGGTTTGGCTCTGTGAAGGTCTTTAAAAATACTGCTTAAAATATAGTCTTTTTTGTATTTTTAAGTGAGGTAAGTATATATCTGTGAAAAAGAAATGATTTCTTCCTTCATAATTTTGAAATATTAAAAAAACAATAAAAAGATAAATATTTTGCACTCAGATGTCTAGCAAACTATTTTGTTAAATCAGAACATAAAACAATCCTGCAAATGATGAACGCTTTTCAATTGCATGGCTTTTAAGCCACTGACTATGGAAGATGGCAGCAAGAATGAAGTAAATTAGTTTTTGTATAATAGTATTATGTGGTGATATAATTAAAAATTATATCTAAAAATAGTATACCAATTAGATTGAAAAACCTAAAATTTTAACAGATGGAAAGATCATCTAATTAAAGGAACATGTGTTTTACATACTTTGGATATTAAAAATATTCAGATATTGTAATGTTTTGAATTAGAAATTGTATAGGTACCCAAGGCAAGGTCCTAATTTTGGGTTGTATTTTGTAATTACCGCAGCTGGAAGGTGCACTGGATGGAAAGCTTTAGACTTGGCTCCAGTAGTGTACTTTAATGGGTTTTATAACATTTCCAGTCATCAAGTTCCTTATCTGTGTAGAATGTGTTGAAGATTTGTGGTTCTGTACCATTTTTTGAACATTATGATTGAACATCATAATACATTTCTTCTTACAGTGATTAATCATAGCACTGAATCTCTCTGGGCAGGGGCATTTCATTTCTTAGGATATATCTTAGTTACTTTTCTCATTTCTGAGAAATACCAACAGCCACAAGTTAAAGGAGGAAAGGTTTATTTGGCTCACAGTTTGTAGAAGTTTCAATTCATAGTCAGCTGGCTGCAAGACAGGGTGGCATGGCAGAGGGGTGTCACACAAGAGAAACAATTTATGGTGTGGCAAGCAGAAGAAAGTCAGAAGCAAGCCTGCTTTCTTTCTGTCCCTTAATATTCCATCCAGGCTACAAACCTATTAATTGGTGCCACCTATACCCAGGGTGGGACTTCTACTGTCCACACCCTTAATCCCAGTATCACACCCTTAATCCACATTCACATACCCTAGTCCAACCACATTTGAAACTGCCTGCCTATGAGTGCATGAGGTTTTGGGCTGACATCTAGATACAAAGCCTAACAGGATGCGTATTTGTAATAAATTTCTGATTCTGTCTTGTTTGTGTTCCTAGTGCAATGTGGCAAACCTTTGCCCTGCGTATTGTTTTTCTGAGACAAAAGATGTTAATGTATGAATTGTTTTTTTCTAAACTAAAACCTCAGTACTCAGGCTTAATTGCTGTGTTGGGACTTTGCTATAAATTAGTGGGTTTTGGGTTGCAGCTTGGGTATTTGTCTCTAAAACATTCACCACCGATGGCTTAGGGGGTGCATTCTTTGTTCTCCTTTCTTCAACACCTGTCTCCTCTAAACATATTTGGAAAAATTTGGACAGTGTTGAAATGATCTATATGGTTGCTTTAAATGCCAAATGGATAAATTTAGCATTTAAAAATAAATTGAGTGGAATGAAACATCCCAAAAAATTATGGCAATAGAAATCAGCAGAAGACTCACAGGCATACCTCTAAAAATCTGAACAGAATTTTCAGTTAAAGAACATGTCAGTGAATCCTTTAACTGCTAAACTGTCAAGAATACATGACCTCTATGGACAAGAGAATTCCTTTTAGGTGAATGAAGTGACATAGTGATAAACTGACAATAGGAATAGGGCAAGGGATAACAAAAAGATGACAAACTAGAAATATGAGAGCAGATTTTGTTTTTTATTCTTTCTTTATTATTACCATAAATTTAGTGGCTTGAAACAACACAATTCTATTTTCTTAAAATTCTATAGTTCAGAGCAATCTGACATAGGTCACACTGGGCGTAAATCAAGGTATTGCCAGGACTGCATTCCCTTATGGAGAGAATGTTTTTTCGCCTTCCCAGTTTTTAGAGGCTACACATATTCTTTAGTTTATGGTCCTCTTTTTCCACCTTCAAAGCCAGCAACATTTCTTCTCTCCATTCTTCTGTAATTCTATCTCCTTGTGACCATAGCTGGAAAAGGGTATCCACTGTTTAAAACATATCTAGATAATCCAGGTAAATCTCTCAGTTTCAAGGTCCTTCATTTAATCATGCAGCAAAGGCTTTCAGCCACAAGGTAACTTATTCACAGGTTCTGGGAATTAGGACTCGAACAAGCTATTTTTAATGATCTTATTATAATTAGTAAACTTTATATTTTCAAATATTTGGGGTTAAATTTTGAGTTGGTGTTATTATCAAACAGCAGTTTGGAACTATTTAAATTTCATACTGTTATCCATGCGAGCTCAATTGCATTGTAAAACCAGAGAAAAGTTCAGTGTTTGGCACATATTAGGTATTTAGTAAATATTTATTGAACAAAAATGAATAAATTATGCATTTATTTATTAATTAATTGATTATGGTTCTTTGTTGATTTTTAGTGGGTGTTCAGAAAGTTATATACTTGAAAGTTTTTTTTTTTCTTTTTTTTTTGGTACCAGGGATCAAACTCAGGACCTTGAGTTTGCAAGGCAGGTGCTGGAACTACTGAGCTAAATCCCCAGCCCATATACTTGAAAGTTTATGATTGAGTAAATACAGTTGTTTTTATAAGTCCTGAAATGAAATAACGAGAATAATTTCAAATTAGTCTTTTTACATTTATACTTGCATCTACAACACAAGTGAGACACTTCCTGCTACTTTTCAGATAATCTTTTGGAACATGTTGGCTGAAGTAAATTGTAGTAGCCTTTTCTATTACACAAATTCTCAGAGTCTGATTCAAGGAATTAAACTTTATGATAATGGGGCATAAAATATAGCATTTCCCAAATATATATATATATATTTCCCAATATATATTCAATATAATATATAGAATATCGTATAAAATATTATATATAATTATATAGATTATTTTACATATATATGCACTGTGGATCAAGCCTAGGGTCTTACATATGCTAGGTAAGTGCTCTATCGCTGAGCTTTTCCAAGTATATTCAAAGTTTGAAAACTTCTTTGGATTGATTTGGTAACACAGCTAGTAAATCAAGAACCTTTTAGAAATGCTTTTACTATAACTATTTTGTGGACAATTAGGAAACCGGAGATCATCCATTTAATATTTGCATATACTCTATTTTGAATTCCAGTAGAAAAAAAACAACCAGGAATATTCTTTTTGGTATCTGGAAATGAATATGCCAGAAACCCAAGCACAGCTTCCTCAGTAAAGACCTTGGTTTTGGAAACATCTTACCCCTTGGCAGCTCCCCAAGCTTCAGACTTGGCAGCATCAAAGACACAGCGCAAGGTGTGTTTATTTGATTTAACATTTGGTAAAGGGTGTTTTGATTTGTGGTTTGTTTTCTTTCATTTTGTTTTTCTTGTTTTGTGTTTTTTGCTTCTGGCATTGAACCTGGATTCTGGTCATAGTTCTTTCTTATGGGAGGCAATATCATAATGAAGAAATGCTTTCACTTATATTTATTTTGTGGTATTTGGAAAAATCCAAGTAAATGAAGCAAGATTCATAGAGCTGTAAGGCTTTATGTGATTTGTTTGTGAAATCATTTTGTACTATCATCTACTAAGATTTGTTGCTACATGAGATACTTAGTCTTTCTTGATATTTGGCACATTATTATACTTTGATACATTAACAATATTTTGTTAGTTATATATTGAATCTTTCACTCATAATTCCAAACCTGGAAGCAATCAAGGTATCCTTCAAGAGGTAAATGGACAGATAAACTATGGCATATCCAGACAATGGCACTCTAAAAGCCTTAAAAAGACACGGAAGAAACTTAAATATATATTACTAGTTGAAACAAGCCAGTATGTAAAAGCTATACATTATATAATTCCAACTATAGGATATTCTGAAGAAAGAGAAACTACGTGAGAAAAAAATCAGTGAGAGGAAGAGGTTGGGAGGGGGGAAAGATAAACATGCAGAACACAGAAGTCTTACCGAGCAGTGAACATTTTCTGTATAATACTGTATGGGTAGATGCATGTCATTACACATTTTTCCAAATCCATCAAAGACATGACACTAACAGTGAGCCTTAAAGTAAGCTATAGGTTTTGGATGATGAAGTATCAATGTAGGCTCATCAGCTGTAACAACTGTGCTAATCTGGTGAGGGATATTGATAAAGCAAGGCTATGCATGTGTTGGAGAAGGAGGTATTTGGGGAATCTCTATCCCTTACTCTCCATTTTTCTCTGAATGTAATACAGTTCTAAAATTTTTTTCAAAAAGGCTATAAAAATGAACTAAGAGTGTTGGATAATTAGTTTAAAAAATTTCCTGTATTATGAAATGATTGAGATTTTATTATCATATTAAGCAAGACACATATCCAGGGACTAGTTTACATCTCTTGAATCATCTAAAGGAAACAACATACACAAAATGTTTAAAAAGTGTATATTTTCAAATTATCGATGAATTCCAAACAATTTAAAGAAAAACACCACTGAGCCTCCCAAAGCAATTTTGCAGTAAAATGTGTTATCAGCAGTCTTTGCGTATCTCCCAGTTGCCTGAGCCATTCCAACTTGCTCATCTTCCCTCAGCTCTCACATCTAACTTCATTACAGTCTGGGTACATGGGCTTATTTCCAAATCACGACAGTATGAATTTTCAGGTAAGGAGCACTCACTTTTCAAGCTTGCTTTAATTAACTCTCATTCACACACAAATTTACACACACATCCTCAGACAGGTACACTGTCTCAACAGTACCTCAACTTGTATCTCAGGACAAGAAGTATCCTCCTGCCACGGTTTCACTTGTGCTTATGAAATTGTCCTCATGTACAATTTCCCTGCCTTTGTAGCTTTTATTCCCATTCTTTCTGTCACCTCTGTAAATCCCTCTAGCTGTGTCATTGACACCTGGATTACTGAATTAGTATCATAACTCATTTTACTATTTATTTCTAGTTTTGTTTCCCTCAAATCCATCCCATAACACTAGTAGGGACTAAAGGCAAGTAGTGTATATACAGTGTAGATACACTGGACAAAGGGACGATTTATGTCACAGGTAGGATGGAGTTGGATAGTGTGACATGTCATTACACTACACAGAATGGTGGCAGTTTAAAACGTGAGTTTCTTATTTGTGGATTTTTCATTTGATATTTTCAGAAGGTAGTTGCAAAAAAAAAGTGAAACTGCAGATAAGAGGAAACTCCTGTAATGGATGATTAGGGGGAATGGAAGTGTTCTATAGTCCCATTACTAGATCTCAGCTGTTTGGTGAGCTTATCCTTCTGGACTGTGAGCTTCAAAAGTGTTTTTTAGTTCTTTCTTCCCCTTAGGTGGGACAGGATGACTACAGTGGTTTGAAGTTGAGTATTTCCTTTCTTACTTTCAGAAGCCTAGAACTGACTGGGGCTGCATATTTCCCTTACCTCAGGCCAGTTAGGTTCCGATTAAGTAGTAGAGAGCAGACCTTGTTAAGAACAAAGTGCTCTGGAATATTTCAAAATGGCATCTTTCCTCTCCCCCTGGAGGAAGTATATGTGGATTTTTAAAATATTTATTGTATGAACCTAGATAGTCTCTTTGAGATAAAACTCACAGAAATGTGGGGGCCCCTCCCCTGACTGGGTACCACTAGAGTTTATAACTCTCAGGTTATTCTGCACTAAGCCTCTAGCAATTGTCAGTTGCAGCTCAAGTTTTCTTGCCCTGGAGTGGCTCCTGCAGTGTTTCTGCTCATGCATCCTCTCCTGGTGAATGGTGATGCTCCACTCTTAGGGGGACAAGTTTTTCTACGTAGATCCATAAAGAGTTATTTTCAATCTGTTCAACTTCTGACTTGCAGTAAGAATATATGGTGATTTCCAAACTCCTTACATGCAGAAATGAAAACAAGAAGTCAATGATAGGTTTGTCCAGTAAAGCAGGATGATGCTATAATAAACTTTGATTCTCAAAAAGAAATAGAAAAGTTATTAGAATATGTATGATACTTTTCTTAAAGATCATAGAAAGATATTTTTTTGGAATATACTATGGTTTAAGGGGTATTCTAAAATTGTGTTTCCTATTTGCCATTATGTGTTAGGTCTAAGATTGTTTTAAACATTAGGATACTATATTTTTCATTGCAAATTAAAGGTTTGAGGCTTCTGTGGCAGAGCAAATTTTATCTAAAGATATACTACTGGTTCACTGAAGAAATTATATTGACCTCACAATGCATGTAGTGTATATGTTAGAGAAATTTCAACTTATAGACAGTAAAAAAAATGGCCCTGAAGAGGGAATAAAGAAGGATTGACAAAGTGTTTACCTGAGAAAGTTGCTTTCTTAGCCAGACAATTTGGGACTTCCCATACCAGTTAGAGATTAAGTGGCCACTTTGAAAATGGAGACTGCTGTACTATGTAAGCCTTTTTTATTCTGAAGCATTTGATTTTAGAGTAAAAATATTTTTGATTGCCCATTGTATATACATACTGTAAAGCATCTATCTATCCCAACTCTATCTATTCCACTCTAAGCATCACTCTATCCCAACTTCCAACATTTATAAGCAATAAGATAGTATGCATAATTTGGCATCTTGAAAGTTATCCAAAAGTACTTTTATTGAAGCCACTTAGCCAATAATAAAAGATAGCTAAGAGATCCAGCAGTAGGCAAAACTGTATACTTACATGTAATTAAATTGTTACTGGCTTACTATACTCTGAGACCATGCTTATAACCTAATGTTACATGTAATGGAGCTCATTGATTTTTAATGAACATGAGATCAAGGTAAAGGGTTTTTTTATTTTTTGGTTTAAATAGTAACTTATTAAACCCTGATGATGTAGTAATATTAATAACATTTATTGAGTACTTACTATGTCAGAGCACTATTTGAACTACTTTATATGATTTATATTTTATTCAACCATTACAACTCAGCCAAATGAAATAAGTGTTCTTACAGTACCCATTTCTAAAATGGGAAATTTGCTTACTATGGTCAACAGCTAAAAAGTGACAAAACCACAAATGACTTAAAATAGGGAGGAGTTAATTACTCATATTCAAGCTCATATTCTTATTAGAGACAGAGAACTCATAGTAATATTTTAAAACTCAATGCATTCTAAATAAAGCTTATAATAATTGAATATCAAATACGTTTTAGGTTCATATAATTACCTTTTGGGGAATATTTGATAAAAAATGTGTATTTATTATGTGTGAGACATTAGCCTTATTGTTTGAAATTCTTCAGTATACAAAAGAAAGACCTCTTTTCTCTTGGTACTACATTTTAGTGGAGGGAAGTCAGAAAATAAACAGTCTATATTTAATACGGAACAATAATTTTAATATTTTTAAAGCTATACTTGGTAGGTCTAAGGTAGAGTGCAGGGTACCTTGTGCTGTTACACTGATCACTGATAATCTAATTGTTCACATCATTTTGTAGTATCTACAGTGAATCATGAAAAGTATAAAATATTAAGTGCTGTAAATGTTACTTTAAATAATTAATTTGAAATTAAATAATGTTGACCATTATTATGGAGAACTCTTTCCTTTTCTTCCCTCCTTATACACTGAAGATGCAGCATTCCAAAGAAGCAATTAAATATCGTTTGCCATTTGTAAAGGAACTTTACTTTCTATCATTACAGACATAGGTGGTCCATGGCTAAAACAGAATGAAAGAGAATTTGAAAAAGGTCCTATGGTATATTCTTCCAATGAAGAGCATATTTATATGCAGTCTTAGCATCTTGAAAAAATTATAGAAGCTCACTATTAAATATTCAATTTTGTTCTTTTTGTTTGCAATATATGGGTGTGTCTTTATGTGTACAAGAAAAAGAAGGGATAGAATGAATACCAAAATAAGAATGAACTACATTAGTGCTCCCTGGGGTCAATTGTTTTAGGAGCTTTTCAGAGTGCTACCCATGTAACTCAGGGAACTGACTAAACATTTACATGTATTGTTAAAATAGAGGATGCCATTTTTCTCCATCTTGTGTTTTTTCTTTCTCTCTCGCAATCTCAGTAGTACTATACTGACATTCTTTCTAAGCACATCTAATATATCACTCTGCATCCTGTATTTGATAGACCATCTTCGCTTAATTCTTTCTTATGAGAGCTTTTAAAGAGGTAAATGATAGTAGTGATGCGGAACAGTTAAAAATTAAAATGTTCGATCGCAAGGTCATTAACAAACAATGAAAAATAATTAACCAAGAAAGAAGGAAGATTTTAAGATAAAATCCAAACTCAAGTATAAAAAATGCACTGTATTGAGAAAAGTGTCAGCAGGAATTTTGCAGAGGATAGAATCTGAATCTGTATTAAAATTCCAGTCTTTTGGTAACTTTTTTTTCTTTTTTGTATTGGAAGAGATAACACGGAAGTGTTGGGACAGGCTCTAAAAGAGTTTTGGAAAAAGTAGAGGTGACAAAAGTGACACATGTAATTTAAAAATGGACAATAGGTAGTGTGGCACATTAAGGAAAAATATTTCTAATCAGAGATCATGATTATGGCTAATTATGTGAAAAAGTTGGAAAACATTTTTCTTTTATTAATTGCTTTAGGAAGTTTATTCATGGAATAATAGTTGTTTACTTTCACAAAATCTCATTTTCTCATCGCAGCAAACCAGGACAAATTTAAAGACAGGGGTTCAGAATAATTCATAGACATTTTACTACATTTATTTTTAAATGCTTTATTTGAAAAGGATGTCCTGGTTTATGATTTTCATATTTTTTCTCTTTTAGAAAGAGGCAGATGGTATGAAAACTGGACTCCCTTATTTAAAGGGAATGTTGATATTTATAACCAAGCTTATCTCCAGCAAGATTTGTTTTTTGCAGCTGTTCCAGGTTGGAAAAAAATATTATATTAAAGCTCTGGCTTATTTTTCCTTCCATATTTAGGGGGGAAATCTTCAAAATGTGATGTTTGATTTTAAACATGAATGCAATGTAAACTGTGATTTTTTTCATCTATATGTGAATTTTCTGTTTGTATGCTGTGATGATATTACTCTTGTTTCACTGATCTATTTCCTCGATACATCACACTTGAGAAATAATTTCCTCTTCATTTTCTATATATCATCAGAGTATTCTAGGAAATGTAGTAGGTTTTAGTTAAGAGTTAGCTTATGTTATTAAACAAACCATTTTTTAATTTTCCATTTTAGTATTTTAAGCATTTTTCTTTCTGCTTGAAGTACCTTTTTCACTAGAAAATGTCTTTACAGTTTTATTATTTACTTCAAGATACTGTTTTTCTATTTTATTTTCTATTCTTTGCTTCTGTTTTTTTCCTCTGGATATATTTTAGATTCCTTCTTTCATAATTTATTTGAAAACTAACTATATTTTATACCCTAAGACAGTGGTGGAGAACCTGTGGCCTGTGTGCTACAGAGAGGTGTTCGTTATCATTGAAAGCTCTAAAAGGTTCGCCATCACTACCTTGAGCAATACATGGGAATATCTCTTTGGGAACATATTGACATAAAAGAATGAATATTAATATAATCTTTGTATGTACGTGTATCTCTCTATATACCCACATATATATAATAATCCATAAAAGTGTTCTTGTAATTAACCTATTGTGAATAAATATTTGACTGATGTGGAGATAACAGTGTGCTTGTGGAATAAAACAAATTCTCCTATTTTTGTAGGTATTTATCTTTGTAAATAGGAAATATTATCCAAATTATAGTTATGCTGCACTTTTATATTTTTCCTTTATAATTTTGAAATCAAAATTTTATTTTTAAGGAAAATGTAATAGATTTTAGAAGTACATCAACATTAAAAACTTTTCATATCAAAACCATCACTAAGAAAATTAAAAGGCAAACATTAAATTGGGAAATTGATTTTTACCAAATAATGACATCACATCAAGTTATCCTTAATATACATTGTCAAGAGTTATACTTGAGATTATATTTTAAATCATTACTATTCATTGTTTTCTTTTATCTTTTATTACCAATTCTGACCTATTTTGCCTCCTATCTCTTTAATCTTGATTCTCTTTTTAATCTTAAGACACCAAAATTTGTATTGAAGTTTCTGTTGAAGTTTCTCTTTCAGCAGTTTCATTGCTTACATCTATGAAACCCATCATTGGTAGTAGCCAACAATTTAATTATCTCCAGAGAAATTTCTTGCTTTTTCATTAATAAATCTTTTAAACTTCAATCTTCAGTTCATAAAGTAATCATTTAGTCACAGGATACATAGTACATTTAATACATTTTATCGATTCAGTTTATTCTACATCTTTTACTCTTTATTAATTATAATAATTTCCATAATTAGAAGTATAACATGAAGAACATGGAAACTCTTCATTGGTGTGTCACCATCTTTTTTTTTTTTTCTTTAAGGGATTCTTTACAAATTCTATTCCTTCCTTCTATAACTGTTTGGTTAATGTGGGTTTGGAAATTTTTAGACGGAACTTTCAAAATTGAGAAAAATTTGATATGAAACATTTAAAACTTCTGCTAGTCTCTTATTCTATATGTTCACTATGTAACAGCAAATGATCCCGCCAAAGGTATAAAACTGTGCAAATAAAAATGTACATGTCTATTCCTGGTTTATTGTTATTGCTGTTTGTTTGTTTCTAGTAGATACATATATATGAGTGAGTGTTTAAGGACCATGTGACAGCACTGTCCGTATTCATTTTGTACTTATTTAACCAGGGCATCCAAAGTATATAACTCTCAAATTCTTTAAAAATAAAAAAGATGAAAAGATATTATTTCAGTCAATATCGTATATATCTAAATGACACAGAAGTTCACTTATGCCTTCAGATAGCAGGAGCTAGGGCATAAATAAAATGCATCCTTATATTACATGACATGGTTGAGGAAGGAGGTGCTGTGTTTATTCAAGTATGTATAGAGTTTCAATGTATAGAAGAAATTGAAATGAAATATATTTAAATACATTAAAATAATTGGATTTTTAATTCAGAAAACATTTATGAATTTCCCATGCTTGTAAGCTTTTCATTACGAATCAGTGATTGTTATTCGATTCATTTATTGAGACTAATAGCAAGCTGCTGACAATCACTAGAAGTATCCTTTTATAGATCGCAATGGTGAGGAAAAATGTTAGGTTTTCTGAAGAAGGATTTGACCAACATTGGCCCTATCCAGCCCTGAAAAATTTCGTTTATAGGCCAAATCCATCTCACTTAGTATTCTTTCTGATTTTCTTGACTTTGACTTCTAGACAAATAGTTAAACTGTTAGTGTAGTTGAGTCAGTCACACTTGGATGATATCCCCATTTACAGTCCGTTGATATGGCACCTTGATCCTGTCTGTGAAACCCTCAGGCCATTCAATATAACATATCACAGAATCTCATCATAGTCACCCATATGGAAGACAAGGAGGCAGTTATACAAGGCTGAAAGTCGTTGGTGGTCATCTCAGAATTCTGCTTATCACATTCAATATCATCAATATGTATCAATATGAGTGTGGAGAAAATTTTTAATTGCATAAGTATTCCAGGATCACTTCACTACTTTTGAAGTTTATCACAGCTCTTTCTTGCTTTACTCATGCAACGTCTTTATATCTACATTTGACTCCATCTTCTTCTAGGCTGCTGCTCTCATAATTGCTTTTTTTGGTACCAGGGATAGAACTCAGATCTTTGTGCTTGTGAGGCAGGCAGCAGAACCACTGACCTAAATCCCTGACCACCATAATTTCTTTTTTATCTGGGTTTAGAACAGGACTGACATTGGGAATGCACATGTTGAGTTTTCTATTCTTAATAAGCTGCTCATAAATTCTTAGAGGGGGAGTTATTCTGGGTCTGCAATGGACATTTGAAACTTTTGAGAAAGCATAGAATATTACAGTTAATTACAAATAACTGATATATTTAAGAATTGATTTGAAAAAAGAATTGATGGGACAGAAACAGGGTAATGGATTGGCTTATCATAGGGTTTGCGGACAAGAGTGAGGCACAGGTTAAGCTGGGATACAGTGTTAGGAGAGGAAGAGTGAGGAAGAAATGGAAGAAAGGATAAACAGTAGACAAGGAGAAAGATAAGTATAAGTTGGTTACCAAGCTGGCCACAGCTGCATGAGAAAATGCTCCAGATAGGCGACGTAGAACCAGTCAACCAAAATCAACTGTACATAAATAAGCATATTATATCCTTAACAATGAGATATTTTATTATCAATAGAGATGTAATAATATTATAGACATCTGTTTCACTCTCAAGGTTAAGCAACTAAATTATAAATACAATTAAAGACTTCCTCTTCTGACCTTGATGGAGTAACAGGGGGTAGACTTTGCTGTAAACAGCTGACAGTAATAAGTTATACAGAATATATTGAATGTGTGTGAGTATATATGTGTACATACATACATAGCATAGAAATGTGCTTCTTAAGACCCAAGTTATGGGGAACAAACAAAGTGAGCCTCCCACTCTCTAGCTGTCTTCCCAAAGTTAATTTCCTGACTGTGGTTATGAAGAGGAGAAACCCAAACAGACCCAGCAATGCTATTTAATGTAGGTGATGAAGATTGGAGTTTGGGGAAACTGAGAGTTGAATTTTATGGGTCAGAGCTCTAGAGGGAACTTTGAAAGCACTGCCTATCAGAAATAGGTAGGAGTTCCCTTCTAGGGTCATGGATGTGCAGTGTAAAACTCCGTATGTCAGGAAATAGCACGGGGAAGGATGTTTATAATGAGCAATTCTGTGAGCTCATAAGAGTAAGGAGAGATTAGGGCTGTGACTAATTAGAGGGTCATATCCTCATCCATGACATTTAGTTGAGATCTCAGTTTGAATAATGCTTTGGAAATGGGATTAATCTATCCGAGAAGTGATTGCTGAGTCAGACTCAACCTCCAAATATGTAAAGAAAGTGGAGCAAACTTAACTTTTTCCTCCTCCTGAAAATAAAAACCCCAAAAGTTTCAAATGAATAAAACAATATCTAAATTTTTCACAATGTAGCAATTGCAATCTCCATTATCTCATAAAAGTCCGATGCATTACACAGAGCAGAAAAATGTGATTCCTTACCCAAGATAAAAAAAATAGTCAATAGAAATGGACCTATACGTGACATCGGTGCTACTGTTACATAATGTTAATCTCAGCAGAATATATAGTGGTATTCTCTTTTTCATTCCTAACACAGTTTATTCATTTTTTCTTATTATGAGAATTTGATCCATATTTCTGTTTTTCAGTCATTGGCTTTTATCTATGTTGATCATTTCTTTGGAATCATTGTTTTCTATTTTGTTACTGCTTTTTGTTTGACTCTTTGTAATTTGAGGGACTTCGTTGTTCCTTTTCTAATTTTTTCTTTTTAGTTCATTATTTTTCAATCTTATCTTTTTTTTTTTTAAAGTTTAGGGGGACCAGGAGGAGATATGCCTGTAGTGGACTCTTTCAACAATCTCTCTGGTAGACCCATTTTTATTAGTAAGTAAGAAGTTCAGGGGAAGGAGTAATGAACTTTTCATGGAACAGCAGCAGCAGTAGTGAATGCATAACTAGTTAATGGGGAACAGGTCCTTCCTTCTACTTGGATGCCTGTATTCTTTACATTGTCCTCAGCAGATGTTATCCTGCCACGAGAGTGCTGTGATTACAAGCATCCCTATACACAGCCAGAAAGAATGCAGCTTTCTGTGTGCTTTTCTGTTTCCCAAGGTAGATCACATCAGCCTCTGGACCATGGGACACAATCTGGGCCCCAATAATTTCTCACGTAGCCTGGTCTCCAACATTTCTATAATAGTATTTTATGCCATTTGTGCTGTCTTCCGATTTTTCACTAATTCCAATTAGCCATAGATTAGTCTTCTTTGTGTCATCTAGCAGTTATTTGATCCTTTTTTATGTTCTTTTAATTTTAAGGTATCTTTGAATATGTGCTTTCTT
This sequence comes from Heterocephalus glaber, assembly GCF_000247695.1. The sequence continues at coordinate 480,238 of NW_004624763.1, read as the reverse complement.
TCATCAGTCTTATCTTCTAGTTCTAACACTGTCTTCACACTGGTTACTTCTGCTGCTCATACTTTTGATAGAACTCCTGGATGATTCTTTGCTAAATGGTCCTTCATGTTGTGTAGCTCAGCCAGCTTTTTATTAGTGTCTTCTATATGCTCATTGATCATTTTTTTATTATGTTCAATATCTGTTTAGTTACATCCTCTTTGAGCTTGGTGAGAACCTTATTGACCTTCTTTTGTCTCTTCTCATATCATTTTGTATAATTCAATTGTTTAGTTTTTTATTTCCTCCATTTTGATGCTCCATCAGTCAGCTTTGGGGGAGTTGGTAGTTTTGGGGGCATTTTCTTGCCTTGTCTTATCATGTTTCTATTTTATTTTTTCTTGTATGGAGGTTTGCAGGTCAACTATAGTGGGAAAATGTTGTTGCTAGTCTGGAGGTCTCTTTATTTAATGTCTGCTTTTCAGTGGTTTCCTCTGGGCATAGCTAACTGTAGGCCTTTACCTCTGTTCCAAGATCTGACAACCTTTGTTAGTTTGGGAGGGGAAGGTACAGTGCAACTAGCCAGCACCCAGTTCTTGTGTCAGCAGAGACAGGTCCCCCTTCCTGGGAGCTGCGGTGAGCTTTCCAGACTTCATTCTTTTCCTTGTGTTGTGCTCCATTTCTCCAGCTTCTGTGTAGTTTTAGTTTTCTTATCAGCTTCCTACCAATTCTTGGAGATATACTTCTTTAGTTTTTCTCTCTTTATTAAATTGATATTTTCCAGATATCTTGATTCCAGGATAGTTCTGGAAGTTGAAGGGCATTACACTGGTCTTGGCTAAGCTCTGGTGAAGGTCCCATAGGAGATGACACCATGGTGGTAACACATGTGAGAGGAAGTGGTTATATGGTCAGAGGCTGACAGATTCCAAGCTGGCAGCCTGCACGCCAGGGAACCAGAAACAAGTAGTTGCTCAAAGATTCTGAAAGCCTCAAAACAAGAGGCACCAGTGATCCAGCCCCAAACCGAGGGTTGTGGGACCCTGCAGAGTCACTGGTGCAAGTGAATATTCAAGGGCTGAAGACCCTAGAGTTCTGGGTTCATGGATACCAGCACCTCCTCACCAAGAAAAACTGAGCCTGTGCATTTGTCTTGTCTTTTCTAATTTAAGTATACTTGAAGCATCACTTTAGCTGCATTCTTTTTTTTCTCAACTTTTTATTGACATAAAAATAGCAACATGCATGTAACATAATAGTGTAGATGGTGAATTTTCACAAAATGAACACTCATGTAAACAAAAACCCAATTATTTTATTTAAGCTTTAATTTCTAAACATTTTACCATTCACATCTTTTAGTCCTTGTAGTCCACAACTTTGATGAAAGTTGGAGTCATTACTCTTGAACAATTTATTTCAAATCTATATTTTTATTTGCTAGCATTCTTTCTTTTTTTTATGAAACTGAATGCTTTTCAAAAGGTGAACTATCACTATCCAGGAGCAGTTTGACATCTTTTTAAATGAAATACCTTATGAAAGGCATTCCCCACTTGATAGAGTAGGTATTTGAGAATAGGAGATGAAAGACACAAAACATGGTACAAGGTAGAATTTCTTGTTTTCTCATTTGAATTTTGGGTCATATCTAAGAAACCCTTTTTGCTATCAATCCATTTTAACAGAAATATTAATTATGCTTTTTATAGTGTACTTTTTTCTCTATTTTCAATAGTAGACTTATATTAGCTATAAGCCAACATTTCTTTCCATTAACTTTTTTGGCATTGTTTTCTTGATTTTGTAAACTCAGTATCCTTTATTGTATTTCTCTGGTAGTATAATTTAGTGGTTTTATAAATGTGTAAATTGCATCATAATTTGTAAATACAACTTTAAATGCCACAGTCTGAAAACTACCAGCTTGAAAAATTCTCCTATTAGTGAAGTGGTAATGATATAATCACATGGGACTTCAGTATAATGAATACATTTAGTGTAACTTCTATACATTTGAATATATATATATATAGTTATATATAGTTTTTTAATACTTTTGACATCTACTTGCTAAAAAAGCTATTTTAAAATAAGTAATACGGAATTACAAAACTACTAGAAACAAAATAACCATAAAAAGCATTCTGATGGCTGCCTTGGGCTGTTTTGATTCCCCTTGTATATTTAGATTAAGCTATTTCAGTCGACGTATATTTCAGTGGTTTTAAAAAAATGTATGTTTAAAAATTATGTATAACTATGCCTCTTCTAATGTGGAAAATGTGTTTCTGTGTCCCGGCCCGCGGGTAAGTCAACGAAGACCCTAGAGGGGGAGCGAGGATGAGAAGGGACAGGGGACACGAGAGATGGAGACAAGACAGGTTTCTGATCAAGTCTCGTTTATTGCGGAAGCTGCTACAACATATATACCGTAGGGCTAGAGGGGAGGAGCGAGAGGAGGGTACTGGGGCTACTTCCTTGTTGCCGGGTAGATTTGCAGCAGGCCCGGATATGTCCGTAAAAGGCACTCAAGAGTTCTAGCGGGGGTCAAGGCCCCCCACATTTCTGGGATTGGAAATAATTATTCCCAGAATATGTATTCTCTAATATGTATGCTCATGTATACTAGGGTTTTAAAACTGGGAAGGAATTTAGGATTGTTTAACAAAGGAAACTACATGAGTTTGTCAAGGTCATCAGTCTTTTGTGAAAAGGTTTGGCTGAACTAAGGCTTTATGCCTTCTGGTCTAGTATGCTTCCCTAGTATTTTTTACTATGTCAGGGAACAAGCTTTGAGTCTTTTAAACTATGTACCTTACTAGAAATTTGCTTTTCAGCTTATTATTCCTGATGTAGTTAGCCATATAGAGAGATAGTCAAAGAAAGATAAATCTGTATTGCTTTGTGTTTACTCTGCATAAACTTATTTTCCTGGGATATTTCTGTTAAATTTTGAAACCTAATTATTTAAAATAGATAATACACATTGAAATTATTCAAAATTAACAAAAGAATTGCTTGCCTTTAATACAAATCAAGGAAATTCACTGAGTAGTATCTTGTTTCTGTGTTTTACAGTAAAAAAGTGAGAATCATAGATTTTACATCTTAAAGATTAGTCGATACATATATGTGTAATTTCACAAAATATACCTTGAATGTTAGCAATTTGTTATAAACCATCTACTTTTTAATGTGTGAATACATAAATGTGAATAGTATGTGGCTACAGATTGAAATGATATTTGTAGATTTCTGTGTAGAATCCTAACCTTTTGTCTTCAAAGAACTCTGATTTTATTCTATTATCTCCACCTCCCATAGAAAGCTGTATACTTAGGGGAAACAAATCCCATGACCAGCTTCAAGGGATAGGCAGTATTAATGTGAGAACAGTCTTACTTTCCTTGCTATAGAGTGGAGGATACATATATGTAAGGTTTAAAATAATGGGATCAGCTTCTATGAAATATTCAGTAATTGATATTAACATTATCTTCAACTTGGTCTGTGTCAACCCAGGTTAGCTATTTGGTAGATTTAGTTCAAATGGTCTTTTATCCATTGGTTCATAGATGATTCACAAAGTTTAAAGCAAACAGGTGTTAGGTGTTTTTTTTTTCACTAAATACACACAAAACTTTAAGGATGAAAAACTTACATTGATAACAATGTCTGACAGATTTCTCAATATCAGAGAAGAAAGTTACACATAGAAATGTGGAAAAAGAAAAGCTAGAATGAATTCTGTGATGTTGGATTGGAAGTATCCATTCCATTCCAAATACCTTTATTTTCTTCTACAAATGAACATTAGAAATGAACCTTGACTCAAAATTTCAGTTTCTGCTTAACCATTTTCAAGTAAAGGGAACTGAGGCCCCTGAAAAAGTGGCAGACTCCAAGGTAGGAGTAGGGAAATCACAGGATAAACTATGAATATTTTAAGTGTCAGAAAATAAGAAGGTGTTTAAGAAATGATCACACAAACCACCTTGAAAGACATTCCATGCCAAATTCAGGACAATGCAAACATCAAAATAAAGAAATTGCATAAATGAGTTCTAACTTATTGCATAAAACAGTAATCTATGAATACACACTGCTACAAACAAATGAATAAACAAATGGGGAGAAAAACTTGCTTTTGTATATATTAGAATACTATCTAATAAATGTAGTAGGAATGATGAAATTTGAAAATCATCATTTGGAAACTGTTAAAGCTTAATGAACTCAACCAAAAAATATCAATAAATGATAAACTAGTTGTTGCAAATTTTATGAAGAACAAAATACAAAATTTATATAGTTTCAAGACTAATTGTAAATACTTATTGATTACAAATGGGCAGACACTAAATTCACAATGAAGAAATTAGGCAGATATCACCTTATTAAGGGATCAAGGTTAGTACCACTCATTAAGGGCAACATGCAATAAAAAGAACACTATTGTTGTGTTATTCCTATGATATATTTGTGTTTTTTCTGTGAGATTAAACAAACAAAAAAACAGCAAGGGAGAAATAGGAAAAATAAGTAGCTTTTCGAGAATTGAGAAATTTAGGTTGGTTATGCTTGGTTACAATGATGTAGGTATGAGTGAAGAGAGTCAGTGCTGGGGAGAAAGGTACTTGGTATGTATTTGAAAGAATGAGACACCCAAGAAGTCATAGTATATGGAGTAGTTGAACTATGGGGAACATCATACATCAGAGTTTCATAGGCAGAAAGGAAGAGTTCCTTTGATAGAGGCTGAGAAAAAATGGAGATGTAGGAAGACAATCAGGAGAGTCAAGTCCTAAAAACCTACAGCTGAAAGTTTTAGGACTCTGCATATATACCATGCAGTACCGTGTCTCAGAATGATTTTGTATATATGGACAGTTCTCTTAGTACCACAATCTTTGCTTGTTGTATTCTTATAGCTGATTTGGGTATAGTTTAAAATAGTGATCTATTTCCTGAAACATAAGTATTCTAAAAGAAGATTTGTCATTCTTGTATTCCAGTGTCTTATGGATAATAAAGCTATTTGAGGTACAGTGTATTATGAATTTTTCTTCTGTGCTCATAGTTGAGGCAAAGGTATATCCCAGTTGTCCTGGAATTGTCCTGTTTTGCACTTGTCTTGGTATGATGGGAACCCCGCCCCCCCTTCACTCACAAAAGTCTCCTACTTTGGATGGTAAATTATATGGTCCTCTTACTCTAGATCTTATTAACACGTTTATCTGAAGCTAGGAACTCATAGATAGGCGTGTAAGTCAGGTCTTGTTAGCTTTTATCCCATTTCTTTACAGTCCTTCTAAATCAGCTTTCCAATAATCCAGGCCTCTGTTTCCTATATTTTACACAAAATAGAAGCTCCATGAGATGATAATGCATGTACATTGAAAAATTGGACAAATAGAATTGGAACATGGCATTTTCAAGCTTTTCAGTAGATTTCCCAAACCTAATAGCTTATTGTAAAACTACCATATTTGGGGACGTGTTCATTGTTTCAGTGTAAATGCACATCTATTAAGAAAAGTAAAAATGTTAACTTTATTTGAATTAGCCAAAGTTGGGTAGAGATAGTGAGTTTCATAGATTCAGAATATATTAGAATATTTCATCTAAACACAAACATATTTTTTTATAAGTTTTCTTTTATTACTTTAGCAGATTACCATAAATTTAGTGATTTAAAAATATCCCGCAAATATATAATCTCACAGTTCTGGAATTTAGAAATCTAAAGTGAGTTTCACTGTGTTAAAATCAAAATGTTGGCATCCTTCTGGAAGTTCTAGAGCAAAATGTGTTTCCCTGCCTCTTCCAGCTTCTAGAAGCCACTTACATGCCTTGGCTCATGCCCCTTTCTCCATTTCCTAGGCCAGCAACACGGCGTCTTCCAGTCTCTATGACTTTTCAGCAGCCTCTTCTACATTTAAGGATTTGTAATTACTTAGAGCCAACTGAGATAATCCAGGATAATCTTCTTATTTGAGAGTTAACTGGATTAGAAAACTTAGTTTATCTGCAGCCTGAATTTCCCCTTGTCATATACAATTACATGATCACAGGTTCTGGAGTCTACGATATGGACATCTTTGGGAATCATTATTCTTACAATAGCTGACTAACAGGTATTGTGTTTTAAAATAACAAGAGCAAGGAAGATGAAAACAGGACACAGCTAAAATCTCACTTTTTTGGGCATCTTTTGATAGTAGCCTTCACAATTTGTATGGGATGAATTTTATTACATAGCTTAAGGAGGAAAGGAGAGCTAGATTAGGAAAGAATTAGCAAAACACATACTTTGAAATGTGACATATTATTTTGAAATTCCTCATCAAATTCCTTGATCATTTGTGCTAAATGGAGAAAAAGAAGTATTTTTGACTAATAAATATTTGTTTCAGAGAAGTTTATTGAAAAATTTTAATCATAATAATACAGTAATGTTCTACTGGAATCCAAGAAAAGGGAAATCTTAATAAAATGAATATGTCTATTTATGCAGGAATTATAGAGATAAAAGCAGATGCTGTCTGAGATGTTGATGTTTAGAACTTACTGTTTTTCTTCATCCTTTAGTTACTAGTTTTGACACCAGATGGATGAAGTAAAGATTTTATTAGTTATATAGTAAATGAATCAATGATGGCATTCATATAACTCTTGTAAAATAGCATAGTTTAAAGGGATTACACACATTGAAAATTCAAGTATTGTGACCTTTGCCTAAAACTCCAAATGTCTCATGAGGACAAACAGTCTGAAGGTGCATCAATTAACAGTTTGGGTGGATATGAAACTTCCCTTTCTCAACCTCAGAAATGTTGAAGCTAACTATACTCTTGCTTTTTCTCATTCCTCTTAACTTATTAAGCTCTCGTGCACAGTGCCCAACTGCCTGCATTATTACAGCATCTTATAGAATCACTTGGTAATAGTAAAAGTTTAATTATTTGGTGCCATATTATTGTAAGCTTTAAAAACATTTTTGCAAGAACAGTTTACATAAAATAACTTTTATTGATAGCATAATGTAATTCTGTGATTAATGAGTTTTTAGTTTGATAACTACAGGTTTATATTAGGTATCTCTGACCAATTCTAGCTTAACTAACCTACATACATCCTTTTACAAATATAATACAAGGAATTACCTGAGAGTATGTCCTGTTTTGCTGAAGTAAAATCTTGGTGAATTGTAATAATAATTTTCCTGTTTGGGAATTTCTCTCCCTTATGTAGATAGACATTGTCTCCCTTATGTAGATAGACATTGTCTCCCTTATGTAGCCTTTCAGATCTGAAGTCCCTGCCTCTTTTATATTTGTTCACAGTTCAGAATTTTAAAAAATAATTCCAGAGGACCCAGCTAATGCAGCACCCCCTCCCCCAGTGAGGAGTGTTGATGGTACACGCAAGGCAGCTTTTGGTCTATTCTGGGCAGTATAAATTTAATGTGTTGTTTTCAAGTATGTCATGTGTCCAGATGCCACAACAATCTGTGCATTAAAATGGCATTAAAATAAAAGTAAGTAAAATATTTATGGGGTTTTTTTTGGTGGGGGCCGAAGGATTTATAATACAATTATGTTCGGACCAGCTAATTCTATTAGGTTTCAAAAAAGCAAGTGCATTGTTTTCTTTTGGCATCTATAAATATTTTATCTTGCGGATTTCTAAGACCCCCCACCCTTGCCACCTGCCCTATACCTCCTTCTTGTGTACGACCTATTTCTGTTAACAGTGTTATCATCTCTCTAACCCAGTATTTTGCCAAGTGTGGCCCATGATCACCTGAATTTGAAAACGCTGGCAGGTAATTGGTGCTTACTGAAAATGCTCCCTACTTGTCCCTTCCTTGATCTTACTGACTGTTTCTGAAGAGTGAGGCCTTGTAGTTTGTATTTTAGTTAACTATTTACTCAAGAGGAAAAGCACTATTATCTTTATTTTTTTCTCTACCTCATGCCCTCACCCATCTGTTTCCCAAATCCTGGATAGCCACCCACCAAATATCACATCTTTTTTACTCGCTGTATTGTTTCCTTAGTAGATTATTTTGGGAACTTAGCCAGGTTTTGTTTTTTGTTTTATTTTTCAGTCAGTTAACTGTTTTCAAACTTCCCAGTCTTTCTAATCTTATTTGAATCCTACTACTCAAATCCCAAGCCTGTCAAAAAAAAGATATTAAAACTCAGCTGATCATTAAAAGCTTCAGGAATTTAGTTGTGCCACCCCAACCAGGCCTCAACATCCACTGACCAGCTGATGAACCTCACAGACTCTGCTCAAGCTTTACACCTACTTCCAGCACTTATTTACAAATGCTAGCATGCAGAGTTATCTATAAACTTGTTAAAAAGAAAAGGAATATTTTTCAAACTTGAATAGTCTTAATAATCACCTGGAAAATATCTATAGACTTCAGCTGCTGAGATTTTGATTCAGTAGGATTGTGATGAGACCTAGGAATCTGTATTTTGATGAACATGCCATACAACTCTGTTGCTAGTGATGGATGGCCTCATTTTGACCAATGCTCCCCTAGAGCTTCCAGTCTCCTCTGGTGAATCAACATGCCTAACTAGATATGAGCTCTGAGGCTTTTCTGAGGTGCTGAATTCTGGCTAGGTGACTCTTACCAGTTTGACTGAGATTTCCCCCATTTTACCTAGGCCACAGCTCACTTCTGAGAGACCTGTGCATTCAGTGCAGTTTTGATAAGAAGCTATCAAGACACTACACATTCTTCTTTTCTTTACTCATTTTCCAATATGACCCATTTGACTATATGTCCTCCTATGCATATCTGTGCTCCTTGTTATGCTGGGATTTTCCACAGACCAGTCTTCTGCTGTTCCCTTCCCCGCCTATATTTTTTGATATCTTCTTTGGACTCTATCTATCCCCAAGCACTTCATTGATCATTATTGTTATCTTTTGAGATCAAACCTGATTCATTTTCCTGAAGCCTTCTTAGAGACGCTTTTTTCTTACTTACACATCGCTGTGACACAAGACATTGGTTGTAATCTTTTGTTTCTGTTGCTATTTCCAGATCATTTAGTTTTCTGTGCATAATACAAGCAAGCGAGACAAGCCAAACAAGAAAACCCAACTTCTTTGTGGCTCATTCCATTTGACTGTAATGCCCTCTACTTCTTCTTTTACTAGTTCCATTTTGAATCTTCTTAATTCAGAATCTTTCTTTGTGCCCAAGTCCAAACCCTGCCACCACTTCTATCCCTTCACTTTTCACATGTGTAACATATACATACATCATCCTACTACTTTTGTCACCTTGGGCCAAAACCCATTCCATTTCAATAATGATGATGGTGATGATAATTATATCAATAATCTCAGATTCTCTATTACTAGTTTTTATTCTATAATAAAAGCAGTTCTGATTCTTTGTCTGAATGTTTTATTTTTTCTCAAGTTTGTATAACCTCATCTAAACCTCAAAGTATAAAGATTGATCTACTTTCTGATTAACCCCCTGCTATCTTTAGTTTCTTCTCTAGATTTAGACACCATGGTACAGCCCTTCATTCACTATTGAAACAATCTTGAATGTTTTTGTCTTAGTGGCCTTCTCTTTTGCTCACCCAAGAAAATCTATATAAAATCTGCCTGAACTGAGTTCTTCTGAGCTAGTACTGAGTAGCTGAACAGTCAGAAAGAAATGCTGTACATTATTTGCCATCATGTAGTTCAGTGCTATGATAGATCCATGATTACCAAATCCATTGGTCATAGCATTTTCCAAGACTCTTGTTTTCCTTAGACAGCACTTTATATTCTTCCACAAGCTCAATTCCAATCTCTGATACTCAAATCTCTAAACTTTCTACCCTCTCTTTCATAGTTAGGAAATAATGTTGCCTTCTACTTCATAGTGAAAGCAGAGGTACCAAAAATCTTTCTACTTTTGGCTACCAAACCTCAAACCATATATATATATACATACATATATATATATATATACATGTATGTATATATATGTATATATATGTATATATATATAGTAACTGGTTTTTCATTTTCCTATTAAAATGACCATCTCAACCAATGCTGAAAAAGCCTTTGACAGAACCAAATATCCTTTCATGATAAAAAAAGACTGAAGAAAATAGGTGTAGAAGTATCTTATCTCAATTGAAGAAAATCTATTTACAACAAACCTACTGTAAACATCCTATTAAATGGAGAAAACTGAAATCTTTTCCTCTAAAATCAGGAACAAGTCATAGATGTCCACTATGAACCACTCCTGTTCAACATAGTACTTGAAATGTTAGCAAGAGCAAATTAGGCCAGAAAAAGTAATAAAAGGGATATGTATAGGAAAAGAAGAAGTAAAATTATCATTGTTTGCAGATGGCATGATCTTCTACATAGAAGACCCAAACAAATTTCACTTAAAGACATTGAGAATTAATATACAAATTCAGTATTTAGCAGGATATAAAATCAAGAGACAAAAATCATAACATTCTTGTATATCAATAATGAACCCACTGAAAAAGAAATTAGGAGAAAAAAATGCTATATAGCATCAAGAAAAAAAATCAAATATTTATGAATTAACCAGAAGAAGTGAAGGACCTCTACATTGAAAACTACAGTACTCTGAAAGGGGAAATCCAAGAGGAAATCATAAATGGAAAGATGGCCCCTATTCCTGGACAGGCAGAACCAATATAGTAAAACAGGCCATACCTCCAAAATTGACATACAGATTTAATGCAATCCCAATCAAAAGTACCAACAGTATCTTCACAAAACTAGAGAAAACAATCATAAAATTAATATAAAACCAAGAGAGACTCAGAATAACAAAGACAATCCTGGATGACAAGAGCAAAGCAAGAAGCATCACAATCCTAGACTTGAAGTTATATTACAAAGCTACAGTGATAAAACAGCATGGTACTGCTACAAAAACAGATGTGAGGATCAATAGAGCAGAATACAGGATGCAGAAACAACTCCAAGCACATTCAACAATATGATCTTTAACAAAGGAACAAAAACATACACTGGAAGAAAGATACCCCCTTTAATAAATGGTATTGGGAAAACTAGCTATCCACAGGCAGAAGACTGAGTCTAGAGCCATGTATCTGACGCTGTAGTAAACTAAAATCAGAATGGATCAAGGAAATAAATGTTAAAACAGAAACACTTGACCTGCTGGAAGAAAAAAATAGGCAAAATTCTTGAAGTCATAGGTGTAGGCAAGGACTTTCTGAAAAGAATACTGGTTGCACAAGAAATAGTACCAAGAATCAATAAGTGGGATTATATCAAATTACAAAGCTTCTGCACAGCAAAAGAAACAACCAACTGGGTGAAAAGACAACATACAGAATGGGAAAATTTTTTTGCCAGCTATTCCTCAGACAAAGGACTAATATCTAGAATATATGAAGAACTCAAAAAAAATCACATGCCCTAAAATAAGACTCAATAAAAAAAGCAAGTGAAATGAACATCTCTGAAAAATGACATAGCTCAGCAAAAGGAGTACAAATAGCCAATAAATACAGGAAGAAATGCTAAAAAATTATGGCCATTAGAGAAATGTTTCTTAATTTAAAAAGAAACAGATTCTATCTTACCCAAGAAATAGCCATCATCAAGAAATCAAATAATAACAAATGCTGGTGAGGCTGTGAGGAAAAAGGAACCCTTCTACATTGTTGGTGGAAATGTAAACTAGTACAACCATGATGTAAATCAGTGTTGAGATTCATCAGAAAATGAAAACTAGAAATTCCATTTGACCTTTCTATCCCCGTTCTAGGTTATTTTCCTGAAAGAGTTAAAGATATCATATTCCAGTAATACATGCATACCCATGTTTATAACAGCACAGTTCATAATAGCTAAATTTTGGAAGCAGGCTATGTGTTCAGCAACAGATGAATGGATAAAGAAAATGTAACATTTATACATAGTGGAGTACTACTGTAGCATAAAGAAGTATAAACTTGAGTCATTTGTAGGAAACGGATGCACCTTGAGACCATAATGTCAAGTGAAATAAATCAGACACACAAATTTAAGTATTGCACAGTTTCTCTTACATGAGAAACCCAAAATATAAATAAAAAGCAAAATAAAAAAAGAAAATAGGGAAGTAGGGTGATACATCTCTCTCACATGGCAAGAAGATCAACAGATGGAGGGAGAGAAAGATGAAAAAAGAAATTAAGATGTGTTATGGACATTTACCAACTCCACACAAGGAGTGTAAATGTTACGTATTACAGACATGTACTAATAAAATTTTTTAAAAAGGGAAACTAGTTTGCTATGATTATTCTGTCAAATTTGCATTATATTCTGTCTTCTGTCTACCTAGAAATACCTGCCATTTTTCATTTTCACCATTATCATTACTTTCCTTTCTCCTGACTCCTAATTTAGACCAAATCAAATTTCCTTCTTTATTCACAAGTCTTAAGAGTATAAACAAAGGATCATAGCCTGGTGTGGTGGTGCCCACCTGTAATCCTAGCCACTGAGAAAACTGAGGCAGAAGCTTCATGAGTTCCAGGCCAGGGTGGGCAACTGAACAATACCCTGCTTCAAAATAAAATGCAAAAAAAAAGGGACTAGCTGAGTGGTAGAGTGCTTGCCTGGCTTGCCTAACATGAGCAAGGCCCTGGGTTCAATCTCTTAACACATACATAAGCTGGTAAAAAAAAAAAAATTTAAAAAGCACCCCCTCAACCCCAGGTCCCATTGACCTACTATCCTCTCATTCCTAATACTCATTTTGTAATAGATTTGAGTAAATTTCCCATCTGCACTTTTTACTTATCACCTCTGCTTCATCTCTTACTCATTTTAGCCTCTAGGGAATAATGACTTCAAGCTTGTGTGCCAGCGAAGGAGCAGAGATCACTCTTATAAATGATAACAAGGATACATAAAACTGATGGGTGCTCATTTGATTTGGTTCAAAAGGAACCATGTTTCTTTCACTTGGCTTAGTATTTTTGAGAATTGAATGCACTGTTGCACATTCTCAGTTGTTTTCTCCCCTAGTGGATAATATTATTGTATGAGTCCATGGATTGATTTTTGGGCTATTTTCAAATTTTGCCTATGACATATAAGTTTGCTATGATCATTCTTGTATAGTTTTGTGGCCATATGTATTTATTATTCTTAGATTAGGGGTGCAATTGTTGGTAGTTAACCTGGTCAGGGAACTGTCAAACAATTTTCTGAAGTGGTTGTATGGTTTTATTTTTCAACTAGCAGTTTTAGTTATTTCACATTCTCTCCAGTATTTGTGCATTTGATCTTTTTTATCTGAACCTCTTAGTGGGTGTGTAGTGTTATCTTGTTTCTAATTTATGTGTATTTTGCTAATTACCAGTGGCATTAAGAACATTTTTATGTGCTTATTTATCACTTGCATAGTGTCTTTTGTGAAGTTTCTATACAAACTTTTATCTTTTTTTTCAAAAATTGATTTGCCTGCTTTATATTATTATTAGTTCTCTATATATTCTAGATGCAATTTTTTTTGTTGAATATAAGTATTATGAATATTTTCTGTATTAACTCATTTATTTTTACTAGTATTTTTGATGAGCAAAATTAATTTTCATGTAGCACATTTTATATTTTTTTCTGCTATTGTTTGTTATTTATGTTCTAAGAAACATTTGCCTCTCCAAGATCATAAATATAAACTCTTTTCCCTTAGCAACTCTAGTATTTTAGTTCTTTCGTTTAGGTCTATGATTGTCTTCTACTGTGCATGGTATGAGAGAGTGACCACATTCTTGTTTTTGTTTTGTCTTATTTTGTTTTTCATAAAGAAAGATAGCAGTTCTGGCACTATTTATTAATTTGTTAATTTTGTAGTTTGGCTGAAGGGTAAGTCCCAGAAACTAAAATTCCTTTCCTAGAACATAACTTTTTTGGTTTACATGGATAACTACTGTGTAATTATTTTTCACCTGACCATTTTTTTTTT
>NW_004624763.1:412696-464455 GCF_000247695.1 Heterocephalus glaber | reverse complement strand
TTTGCCCTATTTCTCTCTCAGTGAGTCTGTTGTTTGTGTAGAGGAAAGCTATTCATATTTGTGTGTTGACCTTGTAACCAGCTACTTGACTGAATTTGGTTATTAAGTCTAGAAGACCTTTGGTGGAGTTCTTGGGATTTTCTATATAGAGTATCATGTCATCTGCAAATAATGACAATTTGACTTCTTCCTTACCTATCTGTATTCCTTTTATTTCTTTCTCTTGTCTAATTGCCATGGCTAATGTTTCCAAAACTATATTGAACAGGAGTGAAACCTGACCATTTTTTAATGATTGCATGAATAGAATTTTAGAATCATCTTTTCACATATTCAAGTTTTTAGATAGCTTTTTGCAGTTATAAATGAAATTAATTTGCAAAGTCAGGGTAAATTGGTCATTCTGATTTTTTTTTTTTTGGTTCCGGTGTCAAACTAGGGTCCTTGTGCTTGTGCAGCAGGCAGTGAAACCACTGAGCCAAATCCCTGGCTCTTTCTGATTTTTGATAACCTAAAAAGAACACTTTTTAGCTCTCTAGTTTTACACAAGAATTTGTTTTTCCTTATGATTGTCTATACAATCAGCCCTCTTTATCCAAGGATTCTTTACCCAAAGTTTCTGCATCCGTACATTCCATAAACTGCAGATTGAAAATACTCAAAAAAATGAAATTGTGTCTCTACTGAACATATGTATGCTTATTTCTTTTCTTTATTCCCTTAACAATAAATTTTAACTACTATTTATATAGCATTTACATGGTTTTATGGATTATGGGTAATCTCTGTATGGTTTAAAACATATAGTTATAAATTTATACTGGGAAATATGCATAGTTTGTATGTAAAAACTTTGCCTTTTATAAAAACTATTTAAGATTTTGGCAATTTTGGCATAAATACTGAGGGAAAGATTATTATATTTATTTATTAAATGTTATCAATTAATATTACTAAGTATAATTTAAATAATTAACTTTTAAATATTGTTTTCATATTATAATATTATACATCATCTACCCACGGTAATTGTCATTCAAGTTACTAATTTTTTTCCATTTTTACAAATGTGAAGTATCATCTCTAGAGATCAGAAATATTTTTGTTACCTCTTAGGCAAGGTCTAAGCTATTTTTATTGGAGGTGACCCTGGTGTATATTATTAAAATAAAAGTTCTACAAGTGGGAATATATTGAAAGAATTTTTCAAGAAAATCGTGGAGTATGAGTAAATTTATGAAAATGTGAAAAAATGTGAATTAGATTGTTAGTATCATGGACATAAAAGGTAAATTTGTTATTGTCCTGGAACATGAATAGGGAACAAATGGCAAATTCATATCATTAATGGTTCTTTATACTAAAATTTTTTAAATCTAGGAAGTGCATCATCATTGGATGATTCAAATATGTTAATTACATGAACAGTTTTGAATTTTGAATACTCTGAAAAAGTTGGATATGTTATAATATCAGAAACAAATGTTTTTATTGTTCCCTACTATATTTCCAGCATCTAGAATTAGATTATATTTCATAATTAGTCTCAATTTTGATCCAGCCATAGCAAATATCTTTTCTCCTTAGTTATAGCTTCATGCTTAGCTAAAAATTTTTCCTAGTAAAGGTCTTTCTTTTAGTCTCCAAAACTGAAATAATTATTTTTTCTGTGGTCATGGGTTAAATCTTTTAATAACCTATGTTTTGATATGTATTTAAATGTCACAGTCTGGATTTAAAGCTTTTTCTGGAAGCAGAGACATATGTGAAGGCTTTGGGTTTCTTATTTCTTTAGTTTTTCTATCTGGATTTCATAAAAAAGGTATAAGTGAACAATAAATAACTTAGTTGGAATGTGATTGAATATAATACAACTTTTGTTTAAAGGTCATATATTATGCTTAAAAATACATGTAACAGAATTGCTGTATTAAATTCAGGTTGAGAAAGCATACTAGAAACAAAAATGCTATCTTTAGTCTTAAGAGTTACAAAGTATAAAGTTTTAATTAACTAAAAAATTAACTATGAATTATTTTAATATGCAATTTAAATATTAAATAAAATTAGCATTCCTTCTTCCTCAAATATGTGTTATCAAGTTTCAAAAATGTTAGAATCTTCTCTGATGATTTAATCTGAAATCATTCCTACAGCAAAATTCATAAATAATAAATACTATCTTATTAATCCATATTTTAGCTTAGCTGGGTCTCAAAACAAGTTAGTTCCTTAGGGAATGCAGTGTTCTTTATGAAAGAAGGTGATGAGACATAATCTCGAAGGAATTAAATTGTGAAAACAATCTTGGTATTGTACATGCTAATATAAATCTGTTATTCCCTTTCCACATCTATCACAACACATTTTAAATTGTGGCTGATCTTCTATGCAAATAGCTATCTTATTAGAAATTGCGGCTGTATGTGTTAATGTCTCCCTGGATGTCTTGTGAGTTTGCTATCTAAGCATCAAAGCAATAGAAATGAATGATGATTACTTCAAGGCTTTGAAGAACAAAGAAATGTCAGAACATTTTAGAGGTTCTAGATGTTGAGGCATTGGCAGTTTACTGTACACTTGAATGGGTATCTCTTTAGATTATTTTAAAATAGCTTTAATGTGTTTATTAGTAAAACATTTTTCACCTTCTTGTGTTACAGCTAATGAAATGTAAACGATTTTTGAAAGCTCCTTTCTATCTGCATTTTTTGTTTCATTTTTGATAAAAATTTTTTTGTTTGAATAATAGAATATAATAGCTGTAAAGACAAGAATAAAGTTAAATTTTTGAAATTTTAGGTAAATATTACAAATCACTGAAATAATTGGGAACAAATATCGAAAACCAGTCCCTCTTTAATGTATTTTCTTGGTTGAAATGCTTTTAATATTTATATATTCAGAGGTTTCCTTCAGTAAAATGATATTTTCAGTGGATCTCTTATTTTTAAATTTATTACAGGATAGGTAATCATTGAATAAAATCCGAGCCTCTAAAGTGTTTTCTGTCTTGGGATCTTGGTTTAAATGACCAGGAAGTAGACAGAGAAACATAGTGAATAACTATTTTGTCAGGTAACTTTAGTAATTTGTTTTTTTGAAAACAAAGTTAAGCATATTTCACAGGACAAAGAAAAAAACTAAATTGAAGAGGGACTGTTATTTTGTGTGTTTATTCACTTAAACTAACTTCTGTCCTAAAATGGAATGGTATCTTTTCTATCCCCACACAATTAAGATTAAAATAACAACTCTACAATTAATAAATGCAGACACTATGCAAATGGAATTATGTGAATAAATTATATCTATTCACATTATTTATGTTACTTGTCTTGACAGATTTATTTTTAATGTTTTGAATTATAATAAGTAAGATTATAGGATTTGGTGTGATATCTTGGTTTCATTTATGAAAATTTTTTAGAGTATTTTTTGTACATGTTTGTTGGCCATAATGATCACATTCATCATGGGGAATTTGTACATATACACCAACAGAGTAAAGAGACAACCTACAGAATGGGAAAAATTTTGTCATTTATAAAATTTTAAGGATGTTTATGTTAGATGTAAGTAAGAGGATTTGTTAGAATTGAAGACTTAATTTATTTGACTTCCTGTCATCTTCATTTTTACATTCCTAGATATTGCTGTGATACTATAATATTGAATACTATTTTGATTAGAAAAGTAGGTTTTTAGTTGAACTTTTAGTTTTCTTATGTAAACATAAAATTATTTGTGGGAATGCTTTTTATTGTGTTGGGTTGGATGAGTGTGAGCTAGCTCTGTGAGGATGGGTAGATAGATAATGTAGTTCAATTTGAACAGATTTCACATACATTTGGCATTTGATTAATAATACTCACTAGGAAAATTGCACTTTGGTAATTGTATCAATGTGTATGGACCCATCTATACATTTTTGTTTTAGAGTAATACAAATACTGTAACAAGTAAATGTAACAAATGTGAAGTGGCTCAAATGATACAAATTAATGTCTTAATCTCACAATAGTATAAAAGAGCAAAACAAATGGGTTGGACAGCTCTGTTCCATGCACTTATTTAGAATCCAGGCTGTCATAAGGTCTACTCTGCTATCTCTATCACACAATTTCCTAAGTCACCATGGAGGTCATCTCCATTTCAGCTGGATGGATGGGTGCACGTGAAATATTTTATAGGTCAGTTCTATAATTTGCAAGTTGAAAATTAGTGATGTGCTCACAGCTAGTATGCAAGGAAGCTCGAAATGTAGTCCATTGTGCCTAAAGGGGAAAAACCTGTATTTTAGTGAACAGTCTACAGTTCTTGCTATGGTTCACCTTTCTGCCCCTAAAAATAGCAATGAATGCCCTTTTTCCTACCTTCCCATACCAAGAACCTAATAGAGTTCCATGTCTACTGCATCCATCTCAAAGCCAAGCATCTGCAGCCAATTCACAGTTCTCTCTCTCAAGTTGGAATGTGGTTCTGTGAGGTTTATAGATTATGAAATTTACCTACCCTTCACAGCCTCACTCACAGAAATTTCTTGCTTAAACCCTAATTATTTTTTTTTAAAGACCTCTTTTGTCACTTACTCTCTATGACTCTGCCCTTTGGATGGTTCTTTGTTTCTGATTGTATAAAAAGTGGGATATTACAGACTCTACAGAGTTTGCCTTCCTTGGGGTGTGCTATTTATTGTTTTAAGTGTAGCGGTCCAAGGGTTATTTTTCATTCACAGATTTTTTTTAGACAAAGTTTCTGCTTTCTTGGTAAATGTAGTTCCCTCATACATTACTAATCTTCTTATGATTTCTAGTGAGTTATGTGTGCCAGCAATTGCACTACAGTTTCTTTCCTACATGTAAGTCTTGCACCTGCTTTGTTTCTGTGCCTCAAAACTCCTGAGCTTCTCTCCTTCCCCACCCCTCATTACTATAGGCTCATGTAATACAGTAACACCTTTAATCTCTGCTCCCCTCCTGCCAAGAAGTCTTAATGGCCCATTGTTCTTTAAAGCTTTATTTAATTATTGGTATATGGTGGCTTTTAAAACTTCATTTATTTTCCAGTTACTATTCTCTTATATTAAGTTTGTGAACTGATTAGTTCTTGCTTGGCTTTATCTTTTGCTTGCAACACCTTACACAAAGAAGTGAGGAACAACTTTGGAATACCAATGTTTCTATCATTTTAGCAAACACTTGTTTATGTACTAAATCACAAGTGTCAAATAACTCAGTTACATAGAATTTCATTCCTTTCTCATGGTAGGTTACTAAGATGCCAAACTAGTGAAAATATTATCTTTACCCCCAGGCTGGCCAAATTTTCATGCTTCCACAAAACTATCTTCCAGGTTTTTCTGAAGCTCATTTCCATTTTAGCCAATTAGAAGAGGAAAGGAGAATAGTTGGTAATTTTTAATGCTCAGGTTTGAAAGTGACGTCACTTCCATTCAAATTCCTTTGATAAGAACTCAGTTATATATATGAATTAAGGGTAGGAAATAGAGTGTAATAGTGAAAGCAAAACAAAGAGAATATTGATTTGGTGAGCAGATTATAGGGCCTGGTAGAGTATTTAAATTCAATCAAAATAATAGGATATGAAAAATACATTGAGAATTAAACAAATAGTGCATACAATGGAGTAAGCATGATCATGTTAATAAATGGTAGTATTTATTCTTTAAGAGAGGCAGAACAAGAACCAAAATTTCTCCAGTTTGGCTACAAATGTCATACTTTCTAAAACAAAATACAAACTGCTTGAGATTCAAAGATTAGCCTTCCTTTTTGGTGCAATGTAGCAAGTAGTTAGAAAGAAGCATGGCACTGAGAGCATGCCTACATCCCAGCTCATCTGAATTAATAATACACGATTTTCACACTTAGAGATAATGTGCTCTAACAGTATGGTTTAACAGTATGGTTTAACTGTGCTTTGATAGTTATTGATAAAAATGAATGTTAATAACAAATAATTGGGAGATTTTAATTGCTAGCCATTGCATCCTTGATAATTTATTTGAAAGAATTTTGTGTTCTTTATGGATATCTAATGGGATAAGCTGAAGGCATTTTTACTCATGCTTTAAAAATGAATTTTAAGAAATAAATTATTCCTGAAGTTTACAGATAGTATTTTTTAAAAAATTTCATTATAATTCTTTTCCCTCTTTTCAGGAGGCATTTTGGAGATCAAAAATGGGTAGAAAAGATGCTTCCACTACAAAACTTCCTGTTGATCAGTACAGAAAGCAAATTGGTAAGTGATGAATTCCCTTTGATACATTCCTGTGAATTAAGATAAAGAAAAAGCAATTATGGATGATAGTAAGAATTACATTTTTTTCTCATATACACAATAAATGGAAATAGATGAGTAGAGAAAGGCTTTATAAAGTTTTTAAGAACAAAAAATAAATACAGCCATCCCTGATAACCAATAAAGATACATGCTTTATCTATGATTTGTCAATGCTTTTATAGTTTTACTAATTTAATAAGCATAAAATAAATTTATTAGTTTTGACATTAGATGTTTTAACACAATCAGAATTTTCAATATCATTATTAAATGATTCATTTTTGTATAAAATCTTTTTATTCTCTTTACTCTTGATGGCAATAATTTGCTAACCTCAGAATTATCTGTTAAATACGCTGAATAAAATAGAACACATGTTCTTTCCCATGTAGAACTGAGCTTATCAAAAAGTAAGAGAATTCTTCAGGGATCATAAGTGAAAGCTTGGAGAAGATACAGCATATAAGAAGACCTTGGACATGGAATTAAGACTACCAAATACATTATTGAATGTTTGAAGATTTTAGAATATGTTAGAGAAATATTGAGCTAAAGAAAAGCCCGCTTATAACAGAAAGTTTATCTGTTTCATGCAGTGCTTTAGGTAGGGGTTTCCTTATCAAGAATACATGAAGTGCCTATGAAAAAACCCCCACATACTAGAGCACAAGGAATGACCCTCAAATTTTAAAGAATTAATATCCATGAAACATATTCTTTGATGAAACTGTAACAAATTAGAAATCACTTAGAAGGAAAAGATAATATTCCTTTTCCCAGTCACTATTCTCTCCCTTTATGCACGCCCTACCCAGTCCTATTATTTTTGGAAATGAAAGTGTAGTAAGTTGACAAAGAAAAACTCTTCAAGCAACTGAAGAATAGACAAAGAATTTGCAGTAGAAGTCAGAAAGTAAAAAAATTGATACTGAAACTGTATCTGTTTTATAAATATGGCATAAATGTTCAAATTTAAATAAAAATATTTAAATACATATAGCCAATTAAGAATTTTTGTGTTGTGTACAACGATCACTGATTACAAAATTTCATATGTGTATAAATGTCTTTATATGGACGTGAACACATAACAAAATAATTTCTTTAGTCCAGTTAATTAAGTAACATGTCACATAGTTATCTCTTTTGTGTATGCTAAAAGCATCTAAAATATACATTCATAATTTTTCTATTATAATTACATTATTATTATAATCTTCATGCTGAACAATAAATCTTTTAGATTTATTAATTCTACATAACTACATTTTGGTACCCTTTGACCCTTATATTTCCTGTCTTAACTGCTGTGAACCAACATTCTCTGCTCTTTTTCCATATGTTCAATTTTGTTTTGGATTCAAATACAGTATAAGAGTTCATGTAGTGTTTTTATTTCTGTATTGGTTCATTTCATTTAGCGTAATGTCCCCATAAGGCTCATCTATGTTGGCAAGATCTCCTTTTTTAAGACTGAATGACATTCACTTATATATACATACATGCATACATTCATAGATACATACATATATAAAGACATATACACACATATACCTATTATATTGTTGTATTATATACCCATTATCTTGTAATCTGTCAACAAATTCATCTTAGCTACCGTGGATTAATGCTACATTGAACGTGGATTGAAGCTATCTCTACAAAGTGTTGATTTTCATTCCTTTGGCTATACACCAAACAGAGGCACTGGAGGGTCACATGGTAGTACTATGTTGAATATTTTGAGAGAACTCCACACCATCTTCCAAAATGGCTCCAACAGTAGGAGCTATTCTTCTCCAAGAAGGGTTCCTTCTTCTCCAGACCCTCTCTAACACTTGCTATCTTTATTTTTTAATAATAGCTGCTAATGGTTGTTAGGTTATATCTTATTGTGGCTTTATTTATATTTTCCTAATAATTAGGGTAATTGAGCACATCTTTATAAGCCAGTTAGTCATTTTCATGACTTCTTTAGGAAAAAGTATATTCTGATCCTTTATTTATTTGCAGATTGTTTCCTTGCTGCTGAGCTGTGTTTCTTACATCTCCTGAATTGACTTTCTTAAATAAGTGGCTGTAAATATTTTCTCGCTATAGGTTGCTTTTTCATTCTATTCAAAGTTTTCTGTGCTCTGGATAAGCTTTTAAGTTTAAGGTAGTCCCACTTGTCTATTTTTTTTTTTTTTTGCTTCTATTGCCTATCCTTTTAGTGTCATATCCAAGAATAATGTCAAGAAGCGTATCCTCTATGTTTTCTTCCAGTATTTTATAAATTAAGGTGTATGTTTAAGTCTTTAACCCATTTAATTTGATTTTGTGTTGTGTAACATAAAAAACTAGTTTCATTCATTTGCAAGTTTTCCCAAAACAAATTGTTGAGATGACTATCCTACCCCATTGTGTAGTCTTGGCACCCTCATTGAAGATCAGCTGACCATGCATATTTTGTTTTATTTCTGAACTTTCTATTCTGTTCCACTGATCTGCATGCTGATTTTTTGCTAGTGCCATACTATTCTGATAACCATAGATTTGCAATATTCTTTGAAATCAGGAAATATGATGTCTCCAGTTTTCTGTTGCTCAAAATTTCCTTGACTATTCAAGATCTTTTATGGTTCTAAATGATTTTTTTGAATGTAATAAGTACCATTAGGATTTGATAGTCTGTATTCAATCTGTAGATAGGTTTGGGCAGGTAGCATGAACATTTCCACAATATTAGAGATCTTTCCTATTATTTGCATCTGCTCTAATTTCTTTTATAAGCATTTATTTTTCAGTGTACACATAACTTACTTCTTTGATTAAATTTATTCCTAGGTATTTTGGTTTTTTATGATGTTATAGATGGGATTATTAATTTCTTTTTCAGAAAGTTCATTGTCAGTGTATAGAAATGCATTTGGTGCATTTTTGTGTGGCTATTATATTGTGCCACTTTTTCATTTACTTGTTCTAACAGTTTTTAGTGGAACTATGGTGGTTTCTATATAAAAGATCATAATATTTGCAAAGGTGTTTTTACCTCTTTCATTGCAAATTGAAAGTTTTTGAATTTTTCCTGTTAAATTACTCAAGCTAAGAATGTGTAGATGAAAATGGTGAGACTGAACATGCTTGCTTTTTTTGTTGTTTCTTTCTGGTACTGGGATGGAAGACAGGACCTTGTGCTTGCGAGGCAGGGGCAGTACCACTGAGGTAAATCCTGGCCCCCACATGCTTGCTTTTTTTAAGATGTTGGAGGAAATGCTTTCAGTTCAACTTTGAGTACAGTGTTATCTGTTGGTTTGTCATATGTGTCTTTTATTATGTTGAAATATATTCTATACCCAACTTGTTGAGAACTTTTATTGTGAAATGATTTTGAATTTTGTTAAGATACATTTTCTGTATTTATTGAAATGAATGTTATTTTTATTCTTCATTGTGATGTATACTGTATCATCTTGACTGCTTGCATATGTTAAACCATCTTTGCATTCCAAGGATAAATACTTACCATTATGAATGACCTTTTTAATGTGGGCTGAATTTGAGTTGCAGATGTTTTGTTGAGGATTTTTGTAACAGTGTTCATCAGAGACACTAGTCAATAGTTTTCTTATGGTGCATTTGTCTGGCTTTGGAATCCAGTTGTGCAGTCTTCATGAAATGAATTTAGAAATGTTTCTATTTTTTTTTTTGCACAGGCTTAGGGATGATTGGTATTATTATTTTTTAAACATTTGGCAAAATGTACTTGTAAAGGGATTTGGCACTGGGCTTTTCTTTTTTGGAAGTTTCTGATTCCAGAATCAGAATCTTTGGAAGATTCTTGATTTAGTCTTCTCATTTGTTATTCATCTGTTTAGGCTTTAAAAACATTTTTATTCATCCTTTCAGGTTATATGCTTCTAGAAATATACCTATGTCTTCTAGGTTACTTTTAGGTTCTTTGTTGCTATGTAATTGTTCATAATGGTCCCTTGTAATCTTTTTCATTTCTACAACATCATTTATATTGTCTGAGCTTTTGTTTATGATTTTATTTATGTGAATCTTTTCTTCACTTTCATTTATGATTTTATTTGAATTTTCTCTTTTTTGCTTAGTATTAAGGGTATGTGAATTTTCTCTTTTAAAAAACCTATTCTCAGTGTTGTTAATTTTTTCTTATTTTTCTATTTCATTTTTTTCTTCTCTTACCTTTATTATTTCCTTCCTTCTGTTAACTTTATGCTTCATTTGTTCATTTTCTAATTTCTTATGGTTTAAAGTTATGCTATTCAATTTGGATTGTTTCTTTTCTTATACAGGTGTTCATCACAATAAACTTCTCTCCTTGTACTACTGTCTCAGTCTATATTCTGTTGCTGTACAGGAGTACATGAGACTTATTAGTAGATAAAGAAGAGGGACTTTTCTACTTCATGGTTATGGAGGCTAGTAAGTCCCAAAGCATGGCATTGAGAGCTCATAACATCCATCTCACTATTAGTGGTGGGCAACCTGGCAAGCCAGAGAAAGCATGTGTCAGGTCAGTCTCTCTTCCTGTTCTCATAAAGCCATTAGTTCCATCATGGCAATCTCATCTGATGACCAGATGTAATTCCAGTTACCTCCTTTATGTCCAACTTCCAAATACCATCAACATATAAATTTGGGGATTAAGTTTCAACATGAGTTTCAGAGAGGATAGGACATTCAAACTATGAGAACTACTTATGTTTTCATTTTTATCTCTCTCACAATGTTTTCAAATTTCTCTTTTTATATTTCTTTGACTTGATGGTTAAGAGTAGTTGATTTCCATGTTTGTAGATTTTCTCATTTTGCTTTGATTTTTGTTGTTTAATTTTGTTGTTAATTCTGTTTTATTGTTTAATTTCATTTCGTTCAGAAAATATATTTTAAATGAGTTCAAATTTCTTCAATTTGTTAAAATGTGTTTTATGACTTAGCATATGATCTATCCTGGGAAATGTTAGTAGGCTCTTGAAAATGTGTATGCTTTATTACTGTTGGATGGAATTTTCAGTGTACAACATTAGGTCCATGTGGTCTGTAGAATTGTTCAAATGTGCTATTTCCTTCTTTATTTCTTCCTGGATGATCTATCCATATATTGCTTTCTAGTTCTCTCTTAAATTCCATTAATGTATATCTATGTTTTGGTACTGTGATATTGGCTTCATATTCAGTAAGCCTTCCATATCCACAGGTTCCACTTCCATGGATTCAGCTGATTACAAATGAAAATGTTTGGGAAAAAATTGCATCTATACTGAACATGTACACACTTTTTTTCTTGTCATTTACTCTGAACAATACATTACAACAACTACTTATATATCAAGTATATCATACTCAACACTGCAGGTACTCTAGAATGATCTGAAGTATAAGGAGGATGTGTGTAGGTTATATGAAAATACGATGCCATTTTGCTTAAGGTATTGTAGAAAAGAGAAACAGCTCAATGTTACAGCCAAGAGTTACAGCTCAGTGTTACAGCACAAGTGCTACTGCTCAAGTGCTACCACTCTAGCAATTTGAAGACTCAAGAATCCAAGAGTCACTCAAAGAGGTGGAGATAAACCTTTATTTCCAGCCTGCTCAGAGGAGCTTCCCTGCTCTGAATCCTGAGCTCTGAGGCGAAATGGGAGCATTCTTATATAGGGATCTATGAGTCAGTTGAGCATGCTCACAGAAGCAGGGCTCACATAAGCACGCGAACATGCTATCAGAAGAACATTCCTGAAAGGAGCAGAGTTAACAGAACATTTTTGAAAGGTTACAGTTCAAACAGTTACAAAGCATTTTAAAATATTGGGCAGGAGCACGAAGCAGCACAAACTATTACATTTTTGGAACAAAACGGGGGAAGGGAGGCAAAGGCTTGCCCTATGCATTATTGCTCCATCAAAGGCACTTGAACATTCATAGACTTTGACATTTACTGAGGGTCCTGGATGGAATTGCCGCAAATGCTGTGGAATAAATGTAATTATAAATTACATAATTATAAATAAATTTATAATTGTTGTATCTTGCTATTTAGCTCACTCATTTAAAATTATATAATCACTTCTGCTTTCTCATGTGACAGTTTTGACTTAAAGTCCATTCCTCAGATATAATGTCTCCACCCCTGCTCTTTTTTTGATCATCAAGTGTGAAATACTCATAAATATCTTCTCCATTTATTCACTTTCAGGCTGTGTGTTAAATTTAAATGATTAATCATTAAATTTTAAATTAGTTTCATATTGTCAGCATATAACTGGATCTTTTAAAAATCCATTCAGTCACTATCTTTTGATTGGTGAATTTAATCTGTTTGAATTTAAAGTAATTATCAATTCAAAAGGAATTACTCTTGTATTTTGTTATTTTTATAGTTCTCTTTCTTGCTATTTTCCTTAGAAATATGATTTTTATATTGATATAATTAGATTTTTTTCTTTGTGATTAGAATGAAGCTTACATAAAACATAATAGTATAGTATTTTGCTCAGATGCAAAAATCTCTTCACTTTTATCTCCTCCAGTTGATTTTTAACCTTTTCTTTTGTCTTTCAGAGTGTTTTCTATATGGTAGCAGTTTTCAATATTAAGCTTTCCTCCTTTCCTCTACCACTTAGTGGGTAGTGCTTTTGTTTACATTCCCTCAGTGCTTCAAAGGAATAGGTGTTTTTTAATATTTGACTTGTAATACTAGTTCTGTTAATTATGGTTTTCAAATTATTTTGTAGTTATGTTTTAGATGTTATTTTTCAAGAAAGGAAAATTTAAAACTCCTCAAGCTGAGTTTTGCAATTCTTGCAATTCTTTTCTATCCATTTTTGCTTTAGACGATTCAAAGCTAGATTTTTGTTATTTAGCATTTGTAACTTTTTACATATTTATATTTCTCCCTTTTCTATTATGATAACCTCTTTATAAAGTAGTTACAAAACTTTTAAAAGTCTTTTTTGCTTTATATTAATATTGGTAAATTACCTTTCTTTGTAATATTCTAATATTTTTATTCTTTTATTTTCATCTGTTACTGCAGATATTTGTAATATTCTGCATATACAAATAAAACAACACATAGTTTTGTACTTAGTTAAAAAATTCATTTTTGCAAGTTTCACCTTTTTAGATAATATTTTTTTTCTGTTAGGAAACATGTTATGACTGCCTACATAGATAATTTTATTATGCTGGTGCTAACTCACTGGATCCATTTTTTAGTATTTTTGGTTTTGAATAATTGTATTCTAATCAAAATGATTGATGTTCTAATTAGTTATTTTTGTGAGCATTTGTACTTTTGTTCATCATGAAGATATCAAAGGTAGACCATTTGTTTTTTGATATAGTAAGTGGAGTTTGCTCTATAGTTCCCTAAGAATGGCTATTGACATTTGTTTATAATGTCTTTCACAGTTATGTAGTCTGTAATATAGTAATTAAAAATTGCATCATGTGACAGTTGGGAACTTATTTTATATGAAAAATTTTATTGCTTTTATATGTAATTCTGTAATGTGAGAAATGTAAGATTGCAAGAAGTGTTTTGGCTTTGAAAAAAAGGAAGGGATTTTAAGCTGTTGATGAGAAATTTTTCTAAAAATGTTTAAGGCAATATAAAAGTCTTTACTGTTGATTAGCAAATATTATTTGTCAGTATTTTTGCCATGTTGTAAATCACTCATCTTCCAATAATTCATTTGAGTAATTAAATTTAGATTGCAAATTTTTCTTTTCAAATATTTTGACTCTTATCTCTCTGCTTTTCTATTGTATCTTAATTGATGTGGTCTGTATAAATGGACAATAAATTATATATCTTTGTTATAGAGATCAGACAGTGAATAGAACTTGGTATTCATCCCAGACAGAATTATGATTGAATGTATTTGCAAGATTAAAGCACTGAATTTACTTTTTTCTAATTAAAGGCAATTAAAGATTTCCAGACACAAATAAAAGACAATGAATTGAGGAATAAGTGTAGGAGCAAGTCCATTTGCAGGTGAAAAGATGTGCCTTTGAAGCAGAACCAGCTGTATTTTCATTGAAAGAATAACAGTTTAGGAAGCTTTTCTGCATGTGCCTGCTTGATAGCATAATGTACTCATAAGCAGCTTATGCAGTATTCAGAAAATAACAGTGCATTAATTTTTAAAGCAGCAAAGGCAAAGGAAGAGCAGTGCTGCCACACGATGATAATGAGTGTGGCTAGTGTAAAGGTGACTGATGAGAAAGGAAAAGAACAGTGACCTTCTGAAAAATGAACATTTATAAAACAATAGCCAGATATTCACATGATAATGAGCTTGAGCAACAATATCAACAAAGGGCAAAGGTACAGTCTACTTTCTAGGGAAAGGTACAGAATTGAACAGAAAAGAGCCAAAACCGAAGTACTCATTCTTTTATTAAAGAAATTCCTATGTCAAACAATTTCATAGTTAAAGCTAGTCCTTTAAATATAAAATATTCCTGCCATAAATATAAATTTTTATACTGAATTAAGGAGAGCATGTACATTGCTTTATCATTTCCTTAAATGATGTAATATAAGGAGAGATAATAATGAGATACTAAAATATGATGTTTATTAAATATGCTTTTATATCGCTATACATTAATATATGCTTTAGTGGATATATTTTATACCTGTTTAAATATATGGTTCTTCATAGGACCAGAACTCATGTTTAAATAAGTTGTAATCACACCAAATAATATATAAGCAAATAAACTTTTAATCAGAAAACATCTACTGGTAGGAAATTATAACTTAAAATGGCTTTTTAAAGTATTTTATTAAAGAAACATATACTAAAGAGTGTCTACAAAATAGATACAAATAAAAATTATGAATATTTGTGCTGCCATCTTTGTTATCAAAAAATCCGGATGTAAGTTTTAAGTTTTTTGCATTAATATATACCTTTTAATTATTATTTTACTATTTTATACAGTTCCTTAGATTTTTTTTTTACTAGTGCATGTTTGTAGTACATAGTAACTACATTAACTATGGGGCATTCCTGTCTAAAACTTGAAGCAGAAATTTGTTGTGTACCATGGGTTTTTAAGTGTATATTTATAATTACTGTATATTTAACAGATGAAAGTAGAGACTAATAGATGAAAGTAGAGGCAGTACTCTTTGGTTTGTTGAAGTCTCTTGAATTAGGAGCTCCCTATATAGTATTGATTAAATCTTAGTTTTCTGTAATTGGAAGAAAACTGATAAGTGATCCTTTAGTTCATGATAAAAATAATGATCCAGGGAAAAGTGTTCATATCCATTTTACTTTGGTCTCAGTTTTATAAGATGTGAACCAGAGATGGAAATAATCATGAATACAGAGAAGAAAAGGAAATAAAAACTAACGACAGAATGAGAAAAATCCTTCAGAGTCAAAGCTCCAGTTTATGTCAACCCTTCCCCTAATTTTTGCTTGTCCTTGTTCACTAGAATCAGTAGAATCTCTCTCCCTCCCTCCCTACCTCCCTTCCTATCTCACTCCTTCTTTCTGGCTCTCTCCTCCTTCTCCTTCTCTATGTCATTCAGAATTTCATTTAAAATGAAAATAATCCTGAGCAGCATCTACAAATATCTCCAGCATCCTCAGCAAATAACCAGATACCAGTCCCAACCAAACCTAAGTTGCTGTTACTATTCTCTAAGTCCAGGATCTTAAGTGATAGCTGTGTTTATTTTGTTTTGGTTCAAGTTTGATCCAGCCTAAAGAAAGTAGAAATAACATTTTAAAAATTCTACTCATGGTGTCTTTACAGGGATAAATAGATACTGCTTTCTACGAGCAAGTAAAAAATGTAGAGATCCAGGCTGCCACTCTCAGTTCTCTAGCTGGTCATAGCAGTTGTAATTTGTGACCTTTCCTTTTCTGTAGCCATTCCAGATCTTATCTCTAATAGCCATCTTAGTTTGCTGAAGGTCTTTGATTTAAAAGATACCCAATAATTCATTTTTGAAAATTTTAAGCCTTTTTTATAAAGTTAAATAGAAATATCACCAAATTTTATGATTGGCCATAAGTTTTACTCCTAGGAGCTCTCTCATATTTTCTCATATTTCTTTAGATATTTATTTTGTGTCCACAAAGCATTTTATCTTTGAAAACAAGCATAATTCATTCTAGCTAACACTTTGGTTTCCCATTTTTCCCGTTTGAGTAATCCAAACTGATTAGGCAGCTAGCTCAGTTTCCCAGTCAAGAGAACTAACATTGTGTTTTTTCTTACATTACTTCTCTTTCCAGGTAAATTGCATCATAATATATACAACTCAAACTTTGAGTACTGAGAGGATTTCCCTTTTTCCTAGTCTTTTTTGGTCATCTCCAAGGATAGCAATAATAACAGCAATCTAATTTCAGCTGTTTTCAGAATATTATAAAGAGCCATCTATAAAGACTTTTTAATATCAGAATGATACACCTAACTTGAAAAACAGTTTTAAACTAGATAATCCCCAACTCACAACTAGTTGCTCAAACCTGATGGACCCTGAGTCTTATGACCTGGTCATCTCCATCAGAGGTTGGTAGCAATCCAGGAGTTGTATTTTACCACCTGTTACTTGCTGAAGAAAATATGGCACTGTTCCAAAAACTAGAAACTGCCATTTGCTTTTATTGGGCCCTTTTAAAGACTTGATTCTACGTCTCAGTCTCAGTTAGCTAAAAGTAATTGGGTCTCCACTGACTCTGCCATGTCATAAATGCCAAGCGGTAAAGTAGTTTATACAGCAATCTACTGGATAACCTTTTGTTGTCCCATGCCCTTTTCAACAGTAGCAGCTTTTCAGGTTTCTATTTACACAAACAATATGTATATAAATTTGAAATAACAGTAGTAACATGAACAATCATGAATCCACCACCCATGTTAGAAATTAAATATGTACCAGTAGCTTAGAAGCCTCTTTTATGCCCCTTCTCAATGGCAACACTTCTCTTGATTCTGAAAGATAACCTTGATCTTGATTTTGTATTAATTCTTTTAATATGTTTACTACCTAGATGTGTTAAACAATATATTGTTCAGTTTTGTCATTTTATATAAATGAACTTATATAAATGAAATTATAGTGTATATATTATGCAATTTGCGTCAACTGAACATCATGTTTTAGAGTTTTATTCTTGTTTATGAATGTTGATATAAATTTTCTTTGCTATATAACATTTTCTTATTTGGATATTCTGGTATTTTTCTATTTGTTCTCCTGGTTTTAGATGCTGTAATTAGTTTATTCTAAGTTTTCTCTTTTCCCATGAATACTACTAGAACTATCCTGATATAAATATTTTAGAAATTTTTACTCATCCATTTTCATATACAAGAGTTTTCTACAATGTATAGTTAGTACAGGAGTGTTGGTATGGGTTTATAGCATTATCAAGTAATTCCATTTTTTAAATAAGAAGTTGCATCTATGTACCTTTCTTCATGTGAAATAGAGTGTACCTTTTGACAAGTTGGCCTATACTTCTGAGAAACAATTCTGACATACTTTAAATCAGTGGACCTCTGTGAATCAGATTTAGGTGACAAGTCTTTTTTTTTTTTTAAACAAAATGTTCATTCTTCTTTCTCTTAGGCATATATCTGAAAAGGCTTCTCAGGCACTTTCAGTGTATTCTTTGAAGCTTATACCATTGATATGGTGATGTATTGTAGGATGGAGAAGCAGTTAAATATCTCTGGAAATTAATTTGAATGCTAAAATACAGAGTTGATCTATTCTGTATTAAAACTGTAAGTGCCTTCCATTAAAGACAGTCTCTTGTCTATATGTGAAGGACCATATGCAAAGGACTTTTTATTTTGCTACAGTAAGAAAGTATACCACAAGTTTGAATTTTCAGAAGTTCTCAGCTGGTGTTTATATGATCAACTAGCTACAGTGAGGAAAAAATAGATCATGAAAATAATCAGTAAGACTGCATAAAGTTTTTGGCAATATAGTCAGTCTCTGAAATTTCTACAGGAATGTCAATTGCTTTCAACTTATTTCTCTAGTAAGAAGAGAAAATAATATAGTTACTTCACCTTATAATCAAAATAGCTTTTATATCACATATCAAAGAATCAAGTTAGAGGTTCTCTTTTTAAGTTTGTCGTTTGAGCCCATGTATTCCAAAAATGAGAAACAAACATAGGATCTTTTCAGGACCACTTTGTCTGCCATTAAAACTGTTATTTTTTAAAATCACTTAGCTAGTTAAGATCTCTTGTTCTTTACGAGTTAGTCTTTTGAATCTTTTCACTATGATGATCTGTTTTTGGAATTGCTACTACCAGATACCTACATGATTTGCTTTCTGATTTCATTCAAATATCAGGTCAAGTAACATCTTATTAAGAAAGACTTCCCTGTCTATCCTCTGTGAAACAAAAGATCTTTCCCCATTATTGTCTAATCCTGTCTGCTCCTTCTATTTTTTCTTTTAGTTCTTTTTATCACCTAACAACATGAATCATTGTTGATTATTATTTGTCTATTTTATAATGTTCAGGTTAATAATAACATAGTCTATTTTATTCACACATAATGTATCAACCTGACTATAACATGTCTTTCTGAACTTTGTTTTGGTTTTATAGTCTCAATACAACTTCACTGATCCAAATAAATAGTTAAATATTATACTTATTCTAATAGTGCAATCTAGCAATTTCAGGGTATTTTTCACGTAAACTAATCACAAAATATGAGGGATGTATAGTAGGAAATTCTATTAAACAAGACTATATATGGAAGGCCTGTAGTTTTTATTCTAAGTATTAAATTTCAGCAACCAAAGCAAACTCCTATATATTCATATACCTTTCATGTTTTATTTTTTTAAAGATTTTTATTTAAATTAAATTTATTTTTTAAACTGATAGATAAAAATTAAAAGTTGTTCATATTTCTGGAGTAGCATGTGGTATTTTAATACATATATAGTATATTCTTTAAATTTCTTCAAATATTTGTTATTTTATTATGGTGAAAACATTCAAAATCCTTTCTTCTAGCCTTATACAGTACATTATCATTATCTATATACCTTTCACCTGGTACTGCAAAACTATTGGGGTATAATAAGAACATGCATCAAGCAGGGACATCAATGTCTTGCCTGACATTTAATTAAGCAAAACATACTTGTGCTATAATAGTATACTCACTTGCATAATTCTTTGTGTGCAGACCTCTAAAGGCTTAAATTTTTAAAGGTCCACTATCTAGATAAACTTCCCTAAATAATGACATTTGCCCCACAAGTTCAAATATAATAATAACAAAGTCAAAATATATAAACAGTAATTAGCCAAAGTATTTTTATAAAGTGTGCACTGATTATTTCTGTTATAGTAAAATGTGAAATATGTGAAGATTTTTAAAAAATAGATGAAAACTTTTTAAATAACTTGAGGTATGTTAAAAATAGAAAATTGAATAAAAATTGATTTGACATAGACTCTGAAATTTTGTATAGTTTTGTAATCTCCAGGAAAATTATTACAACATTATTCTAAAAGATATTGTCAAAACTATTTAAATTAAATACTAAAAATATTTGAGCAATCTGAAAAGACTCAGGAAAAGTGAACAGAAGCAAAATAGTAAAGTGGTAGACCTCAATAAATCTTATCAATAGTATTATTAAATATAAATGTTCCAAACATTCTAAAGAATATATTTTCAGGTTGAAATTTTATAAAACAATCTAAATATAGGGTGTATATAAGCAATTCACTTCAAATATTACACAAAAGGGGTGGAGGACAAGTATTTCTTGAATGGAAAGTGCAGAGCTCTAAAAATTGACTATATAAAGACAGTGAGGACAGTAGAAGAAATTGCATTTTTAAAGCACTGGAAATTAAATAAAGTATTAAAACATTCCAAGGAATGTTTATTCAAAAAAACAGTAGAATCTTGGTAAGAACAGCAAGCTTTAACTTGCCTTAATTCCATCTCCTCTCAGCCTTGCTCCTATCTTATTTGTGAGGAGAAGGCAAAATTAGTTTGGAGATATCCCAAATCCCCATCTTCAAAGAACTGTCACTATTTTACCTGTTTGGCAGTTCACGGAAAAGCTCTTTTTCAGAACTTGTCTTTATTTGACTTGGCATAAAATTTACTCTGCATAAAGAGCCTGTTTCCTATGCCACTTGACAAAAACAATTGGTGACAAGTGTTTGAACACCACAGTTACCTAAGGCAGCATTATTAATTGGAGCTAAATCTGAAATGAACCAAGAAACTTAAAAGAAAAGAATTGGCAAAGGGATGCTCATAAGGTCTTTAAAAAACTCTCACATAGATTCTTGTGAAATTAGAAAGCCAAATGCATGTGTAGGGCTACATCCTGTCCAATAAAGATGTGAGAAGGCTATAATCTGTCACATCTGCCTGAGCTTCAGGTTCTGCCTAAGCAGAATTGAATGTTAAGGTATAATTTTAAAAGTTAGAGCTGGAATATGTACTCCCCCCAACACACACACACACACACACACACACACACACACACAGCCCCCAGTCACTCGGCCACTCAGCCATTTGAACTTACTTGTTCAAGGCATTTAAGAAAATATCTATGTAATCATTAGATGACACTAAGATAACTGAGCAGAGACTTTAGTAGCTGAACATGATAAAGAATACAGATTTAATAAAATTAGTCAAGAAAACTCAATTTAATAAAATACTAACAACATCCAGTAAAGATTTGATTTGCAGAATTGCCTCATTATCTTATTTAATATATCCAATTTTGAAAAAAACAATTTATGAAACACACGAAAAACCAGTATACTATGGTCCATATACAGAAAAAAAGCAATCAAAACTGTAGGTAACTCAGACATTAACTTACTGGACAAAGACTTAAAATCAGTCATTTAAAGTACGTTCAACAACTGAATAAAACCATCTCTAAAGAATTAAAATATAAGGACATCTTACTAAGTAGAGAACATTATATATTATATAATATGCATTATAATATATAATGTCATATATATGATAAATTAGTAAATTATATCCATGATAAATTAGTTTGAGGACCTCCCATTGATACTCAAATCTGTAGATGCTAAAGTTCCTCACATAAAATATATTTTCATATATCCTACATATACCTTTCTGTATACTTTACATCATCTCTAGATTACTCTTAATGCCTAATAGAGTATAAATGCTATGTAAATAGTTATACTATAGTGTTTAAAGAATAATGACAAAAACTTGTGCATCTTCACTAAACATGCATTTTTAAAAATATTTTTGATATACACCTGGTGAATTCACAGGAGATAAAAACATTTTAGAAGGAATCCACAGGCAGTTACAAGTGAGAAACAAAAAAAGTCAAGGAACATAGATAGAGGTTAATTGAGATTATACACAGAGAACTATAGGAAGAATAAATGCAGGAAGAATTAAGAAAATTCCAGAAAACTGAGGTGTATCATCAAGGATTCCAACACAAATGTGATGGGAGTTCCAGAAAAAGAGAAAGAGAAAGGGGAATAAAAACATTGAAATAAATGTGTAAAACTTTTCAAAATTTGTGAAAACATTATATGTCTAAGATAGTTAATAAAATCCAACTACACTCAAGAGAGGATACACATCTGCCCACTCTATAGAAACTATCAAAAATCAAATATAAAGGATGAATATTGAAAACAGCAAAAGTATCTCATGACTGATGATGTGTTAATAACAAGTGATTGTCAACCAAGAAATCTATACCCAGCACAAATATCCTTCCAAAAAAAGGGAGAAATTAAGTCATTCTTTGTTTAAAAACTGAAATTATTGAGCAATAGCAGACTTGGCCTACAGTAGATAATAAAAGAAGTTTTTCAGGCTGAAAAGTACAACAGGCAGTAACTTGAATACACACACACACACATACACACGCTCACACACACATGCAGAATACATTAACTCCACTAAAGGTAATTGCATATGTAAATACAGAAGAAATGTATATGTAGGTTTTTGTGTAATTTTTATTCTTATTTAAAATGATAATTTCACAAATTAATAATAGCCAAACTGTATAGATGGCTTAATGTCTAAAGATGTAATTTTTAAGAGAATAATATTATGAAGAGGAGGGACTAGAGCAATGTTATTATATGCTATTGAAATTAAATTTGCATTGATTTGATATTAGATTGTTTTAAATAACATTAATTGTAATTCCCAAAGATTAAATTAAAAAAATATTCAAAATGTGAAAGATAAAAGAAAACAAGGTAATTAAAATAGTGTACTAGACAATACCTATTTAATACAGGCATTTTCAACCTGTGTCCTCTGGACCACAAATGACCCTGGATAACTAGAAATGTGGCCCACATTATTATTAGTATGCAACCTCTTTTAACATTATATGATTTCTAGTAGTTCTTTGTGATTCAATTATGCAGTGCTCAAGTGTGGACTGCCTAGGCAAGAAGAGACTATTGTGTAGGGAAGGTGCAGCACAGTGCTAACTTTACCTCTTAAGCCTGCCATACTGTCAATCAAATTGAAACCTCCATGTCATCAGATGTTATGTGTGCTTGTGCAACTTGGTGCATGAATAAAACACAGCAGCTACTGAGAGTAGTATTTCAGCTACCTATGTGTATGTGCATATGAAGATAGGCACTGATTGTTATTAAGCAGACCTGTAAATTTTCTTATTTAATTACTATACTTAGGCTTCTTGTGGTAATGTTTTGTTACTTATATACATTAACTATATTTTATATTTAATATGCAGCCCAAGACAATTTCTTTTCACTTAGTGTGCTGCAGGTAAGCCAAAAGGTTGGACACCTGCAGGTTTTTTTGCGGTTTTTTTTGGTACCGGGGATTGAACTCGGGTCCTTGCACTTGCGCAGCAGGCGGCAAGACCATTGAGCTAAATCCCCAGCCCATGGACACCCATGGTTTAATACAAGAGATGGTATCAGATAAATAGAGGAACAAAGTGACATAAGACATACAGAAAACCAAAAAATCACCTCAAACAGAAATCCTTTACATTAACTACATTAAATACAAATGGATTAACCAATCTACTCTTGAGTAAGAACAGTAGAATAAATAAAAAACATTATCATGTCTACAAGACACACAGTTTAAATTCAAGACCCAAATAACTTGAAAATAGAAGGATGACAAAAGGTATACTAGGAAAATAGTACCCAGAAGAAAGGGGATGCCTATACAAATATTATACAAAATCAGTTTTATAATAAAAATTGTTAGAAATGAAAGACATTTTATAATGATAAACGACTGAATTCTTCTGGTAGATATTACAATTGAAAACGTATAAGCATATAACAAAGGGCCCCAAAATATATGAAACAAATCCTGACAAAATTGAAAACAGAAACAGATAATTAAAATGTAACACTTGGTGATTTCAATCTTCCATTTTCAATAGCAGGTACAACAACTAGGAAGAAAATCATAAAAGAAAGAGAAGATAAGCAACACTATAAACCAACTAGACCTGTTGAACATTCTACCCAACAGCAGCAGGCAACATATCCTTCTCAACAGCAAATGGAACCTTCTTCAGGATAGAGCATATGTTAGGGCATAAAATAAGCCTCATCAAGTTTAAAAGAATTGAAATCATACAAAGTTTATTTTCTAATGCAATAGAATGAAGTCAGAAATTGCTAACACAATAAATTTGTATACCTAAGCAAATTAAACATGTTTATGAAATAGCATTTTTATAAATTAATAAAGTTCAAAGAAATTACAAGGGAAATACCTTATGATGAACAAATGTAAAATATAACATGACAAAAGTTATGAAATGCAGCTAAAGAATATTTATGTGAAAATTCATATCTGTTAATGACACTATTAATAAAAAATAAAGATTTTAAATCTAAAAATAATTTTCTACCTAAACCAACTAGACCAAACTAAACTCAAGGCAAGCTGAAAAAGGATATATTAAAGATTAAAAAAGAAATAAAGACAGAAAACGGAAAAGCAATAGAAAAAATTATTAAAACAAGTTTACCATTAAAAAATTTCAGCAACATTATAAAACTTTTAGAATGTGAGAGACAGAGAAAAAGAGAGAGAAAGAGAGACAGAGAAAGACCCAAAATGCTAAGTAGGAATGACTTTGAATACAATGCACAATAATGTGCTGAAATAATTCTATTACCTAGCTAAATCAATATCAAATGCTAGTGATGTTATCACGACTCTTACACATTGCTAATGGGAAATGAGAATCCAAAATAATACAACTACCCTGGAAAGTGGTTTGTAGGAAGTTCCTTACAAAATTAAACAGATATTTATCATATGATTCAGAGTCCCAGTCCTAGATAAATGAAAACTTAATGTTTACACAAAAACTTGTATACATATGCCTAGAGTAGTTCTAATTATACTTATTAAATGATGGAAATAGCTCAAATACAGTTCAGTGAGTGAGTCAGTAAGCAAACTAATACCTTTAAACAGTGGAATACTACTGAGCAATAAAGAACAAATTGCTGAAACATATCTTGGATCAGACTTAAAAGTTTTGCACCAAATTAATGAAGCGCTTACCACCATGTTGCCACATTATTGAAAAGGCAAAATTACAGAAATAGATACTAGATCAGGAATTACAGTAATTATTAGTGGAAGGAGTGGTATGTGTATGTTTTAAAGTTTGATGCAACTATTCTGTATCTTGATTTTGAAGGTAGTTATCTGAGTCCATACATGCATTAAAATCCATAGAACTATAAAGGAAAAAGTAAATTTCACTAAATTATCATTTTAATGTAAAACACTGTTATAGAATTATATGAGAGGAAGGAAGCATGAATCACTTGATCGTGGAGCTAAGGAGAAAAGTCTTTATTACTTAAACTATATTATAGGAAATGAAAATACAAAAATTATGTGATGAATGATGTCACTGAGAGTAGAGAAACTAGACTATTGAGGTTTACAAGTTTAAAATGTCAGGTTTCTTCTTCCACAGAAAATTTAATGAGCAACTTTTGAATAGATACTTGAGTTATTACTGTTTTTTTATCAGACTGAACTCAGGAACTTATGTATGTTAAGCCTTGCTGTAACATTTAGCTGTATCCCAAACTCCTTAACATTGTTGCTATAACCAGAATCAGACACAGTTTTGTCCAAGAAACATACACATAAAATCTATATTGTTTTGTGTAGGCATGTGTGCATGTGTATCTATGTTTGTGCATATTTTCTAGATGAAAACATTCAGAAGGCAAGGACTTCTGTATTTTGGATTTTTTTCAATCATGCGGACATAGTTATCTGTCTTGAAGACGTGAAAATTCACATGTTGAAAACTTATTAGAAACTAGAAAATTCAGTTTCTGTTACAAAGAAATTAACAGATGCCATGTAAATATTTTGACTCAATAGAGTGAAATAAAATTTTGCAGATACATACTTTTGGATATCATAGTCTATAAGAGGAATACTAAATTAGTGATAGATGCACAGTTTGGAAAAATACCAAGTGTATAACATTTTTAATATCATTTATTATAAATACAGTTTCAAATGTTCATATCATCTTTAATATAAAACTAGAAGTATTTTCTAAGAAGATGTAGGAATTGAATTGAAATAGAATTCATTATTCACCAATAGTTACGTGGCATCTGAAATAGTGATGAAGTCTTATTTAACATTGACTTATGTATAGTTATATTTGAGACTGTTTTCTGACAGACACAGAGGCCAAAAGGTGACATATTTGTATGAAAAACATTTTGGTTAAGATAATATTTTTATTTATTTATTTTCTTCTCCATTGCACTCAGAGATTATTATAGGACATATACTGGAAAAAACAAGAAATTACTTTTGGGCCTCAAATATATAATCTTCAAATTTCTTTTTAGGTTGTCATTAGAAAGTTGCTTTGTAACCCTGAGTGGAAACATTTGATGTGTTACCATTTTCATTGTTCTGAACTGTTTATATCTCAGCAGGAATAATGACATGAATAATTTGACTGTTGAGATGTGAAATCAGAGTGAACACTTGTCAAGCGTTTTTCAGCAAAATTAAATGTTACTAATTTAAAGTGAGTCAGAGTAATATTCTCATGCATATTATTTATTCCATGATTTAAATTTAGATCATTTGATATACATTTTTACAATTGGCTCACTTCTGGATCATTAAACCCCATTATCAAATAATATTTATTAAGCTTCTGCTTATAGATTCAGAATGACTTCTATAAAATAGCAGCTAAGGAAGGAGTGTATACCCCTTCCATAAAAAATAATACATAGCTCTTCTGCCAAACACTTTCATGTGTCTAATGAACACAAATATACCATGTCTACATTACTTCCAATCATCTGACTCATTTCTTTCTGCCAGTTCTAATTCTAAAAATCTATATGAAATTTTAAAGTTACTTTGAATCATTAACAGACACATTAAGAAACAGATTTATTGCACTTTAAATTTTTATGATCTACTTTAGATCAATGGCTTTTAGATTTATTTAGTGTGAGGAAGATGTGGAAATGAAAGTTAGAAGTTGTATTATTTAATAAAAGAAATCTATGCAAAGTATTACAAAGGAACTGATTGTTGAAAAGAAAGGAAATGACTGAGAAACAGGAAGTCAAAACAATAATAGAAATAACCTGAGAGATTATATAGGCATGTAAACTGCTACTCAGAATAACAATATACTCTAATGTTTGAGTCTTTTTTGCCTCAGTTCCAAGTCAAGAGTTTACTTATCAAAAAAGTATACTATTGTAATGTTTTTGTTGCTAAATTTATTTTCTCCCCCAGGCTGTATAGTATCTCTTTTCAGCTCATCGGTGGGGTTACCAGATGGTACATCAAAAAAAAAAAAAAAAAAAAAAAAAAAGAAGAAATTTTGTGAAACTAAGTTTTGTTCATTTGGGACTGTGAAATGTGGTTGTGATGATTAAGATTAATATCTACATGTAGGTACACTACATCTTTTATCTAGTCATATTTATTCTGTTGTTCTCTATTAGGAGGAAACAAAAGTTAAATACATATTTTCCTAATGAATTCAGAGAACTAAAAGTTAGTTATTTACAGATTCCTTATTTAGTCTCTTAGAGAAAACTAGATAATATTTCCCAAATTTATTATTTTAATACTTAATGTACCTATGATAAATCTATAATGAGCTATTACTCTTTAATTATAAAGTCAAAGTTAACTTTACCTATCAATAGTAGGTAAAGCAGGATCTTACATATACTCATTTATTTATACATTTGTTTTCAAATCCTTCCAAAAGGCTTATTCTTTTTATTATAAACTTACTCTCTAAAATAAGGTGTAAGCTCTTTTTTTTTTTTGGCATTCATTGCCTCTCACATCAAAGATGTCTGTCAGAATCTTCTTTCTGAAAAAAGGAAATGAAGATGAAAAGTTGACCTTTGGGTGACAAGTTTGTGATTATCACATGAGGGAACTGCTTTGCAACTTTGTGTCCCTGTTTTACTCTATTTAAGCATTCTTTGGCATTTCTGATGACTGTTGAACCTGAATTATGTATAAGCATAACTCATTGTCTGAAACCATTTATTTCTAGGTAAACAGGATTATAAAAAAACCAAACCTATTTTACGAGCAACCAAATTAAAAGCAGAAGCTAAGAGAACAGCAATAGGCATAAAGGTAGGCCTCTACTTGATAACTTTGTCATTTGATATGTGTATGCCATTTCATTTTCTAAAACTGGGTTGCATAAATGTTAAATTCTAAATGCTTTTTGGCATTTCAAGATCTAAATAAAATGCTAGAATTGAAGGGTTTTGAAAAGAATTTACTTAATGGAAAATATCTTTTCTATGCTGAGATTTTGAGGGACTTTAAAATAAAATAGTGTCTTAAGAAAGCCAATTATGCCTAAAGTTATAATTTATTTTTTCTAGTGCTACTGTTTATATTGTTCAAACATTTCAGTAATGTATGTAGTCTTGGTCAAGTTATTTCATTTCAATAAATTCCACCTTAAAGTTGCTTAATTTATAGTTGTAAT
This sequence comes from Heterocephalus glaber, assembly GCF_000247695.1. The sequence continues at coordinate 436,064 of NW_004624763.1, read as the reverse complement.
TATATATACTTGGATCATTAAAACATGCAATTTTACCGTTTCATATTGTTGCTGATGAAATTCTAATGGCATCCCCGAACTTGTCTTTTTAGAAAACAACTGTTTATCTACTTAAAAAGGATAAATGCAACTGAGAATGATATTAATAGATAATTCACTGTGCTTGTTCAATAAAGTTTATCAAAATGACATTTACATTATTACTCGTGTCATCTTTTTGGCAAGTATTTAGAATTTAAGTAAACTAAGTAGAAAAATGAGATTGGCAGCCCTGCTACAAAATGTGTAAAATAAAAATGACCAGTACATATATTTTATTTAAATATTAAAATGTTAGAAGGAGATTTTGGTTTTTATCTGGCAGATGAAAAATCAATTTTTCTAAGTTATAGCTTACAGCAAATGCCAAGGTATTACTAGCAAGCTGTAACAGCTGCTGGGTTGCCAGATGATATATTTGGTTGCCTTCCAGAATTTGCTATTATGATTAGGAAATGCAGCCTTCTTTCTGCCTCTGATTGCTGATTTTGATCAAGCATTGCCGAGTGACGTGGTGTGTTTTCACAACACAATCTCCTCAGTGAGTGCTGTGTGTCAGTTTGTAATGAAAAAAATCAAATTACCTTTCTGTTTGAAAGAGAGATTAATCTTTGGAAGGTTTTTTTCATAAGCTCGTGAAATTTTGTTCATCTTTGAAAATATTTCAGTGACATGTCAAAACAATGCTTAGTTTTTTATTTTTCATTCAGTTACCTACTTATTGTCTCTTATAATAAGAGCATTTTTTTGTTATTGTCCTCCAAGGCAGTTTATCACTGAATTTTATCTTTCAGAGTATGGTGGGTTTTCTGTTCGTTTAATAAGCAGTTGCATATTAGGATTTGAAAAATAATGCAGTCATTCATTTATTTATATAACACCCTTTGCACACATCGTTTTTTATTTGCTTTTATACTTTCTGTTATGGCTTTCATTTATAGAAATAACTGTGTTCCCAGTGTGAAATAAAATTTTCCCTTACAGTGCAGTTATCTAATTTCTCTTTAAAAACAATGTAGAATTTATCTTTAATTTATGTTTTTATGACAGTTTTTTCTTGCAGTTCCTTTATAATTTAAGCTCTATACAGAAAAGTTTCTAACTGATATAAGAACCTAGTTCCTTTTTAATAAGCTAGCACATCATTTTAATTTGTAAGCTTGCATAAAAAAAAAGACCTTGACTTTAAATATTGTTTACTTTGCTTGAAAATTTATGTGAAGAGCCCATTAAGATGATATGAAACTTTTAGAATCAGAACTGTGAGGTGTTTTACATTTCAAATCTGGCATAATAATTAGTTTGCCCTGTCAAACTTTGATTGCCTTGTCATTTTGGCATAGGACTTTAAATAACGAAGTTTCTTTCAGCAATTGCCATTTAATGCTTTTTAATTTCCCTAGTGAGTGATTTTATCCATATTGATAATGTCAGAGAAGCAACTAAGGACTAATGAACATCAAATATATTTGACTCTTATCTAGTTGATACAGAATGACCATAATATTGGACAATTTTATCACTTCGCTTCTTATTCTTTTGAATGAATCATAGTTATGCTCTTCAAGTAATTTAAATGTACAGAGACTATGAACATGTGCATGGAATAGAAAAATAACACCAAGGAAACATCACTGCACATATGATGAGGCCTAGGATCACATCCCTTTTGACCCTTGCTGTTGGAATGATATCCCTTAAGTTTACACTGCCACATTTGTAAAATGGAGATTATCTCATTTACCTCATAATGTTGTCAGGAAACAAAAATAAGGCAGTGAAAACATTGAATTTTGAATTTAGCATGTAGAAGTCATAATGAGTTGTTAACTGATCCAAAAAAATTTTTTTTATAATTTCTAGTTTGTCAAGTATTTGTCAATGGCTTCGCTCTCACTTCGATTACTTTTGTGCTGTGTAGCTGTGTTATGTATTACAAAATGTTCTCAGAATTCTGTAGGGATAGTATCATGGGTACTAATTTGGTAAAGTTTTAAAAGCATTATGTAATTTTAAAATGTTTTGTATAGAGATCATATTAATATTACTCAATCCATTATTTATTTAGAAATTACTGTATTGCAATATAATAGAATCTGCGGAAAGAAGAATGAGTAAGACATGATTGTACCAGAAGAACTTATACAAGAAATCACTTCCAGATTTAATTACCATATTAAATCAACAATACAATTGAGAAACCACAAGCTAGAGAAATGATCCTATATAATAGGATTCTCAAAGTCTTCCGATGTTTTCTTAAATGTATGTTTAGTAATAGAAGATATTGGAGGGTAACAGTAAGTGATTCCGCTATAAGATACAAATAGACTACATTAAATATAGAATTAATTTCTAATTGAGAAGTGTTTTTTATTTCTTGTATTTTACAAATATAATGTCATAATTTATGACATACTAATGTAATGAGTGTCACCTAAGAAACATTTGCATAGCAAAGGTTGCTGTTTGGTTGCTGTTCAATTTGATTCTTTTGTGAGAATTACCAAGTGACTAAATTGTTTAAGAATGCAAATATCTGTGTTTCTCAGTATTTTAAAGGTAAATGATGTGCATTCGTTAATTTATTTTAAAAGGCCGATTTGAAAAACATAAAAGAATAAAGATCTAAAACTTAGTTTTCTTGCATAAATTAAGAATTCAATGTTAATCAGATCCTGCCAACAACTACTTAGGATGTGTAGCTAGAAATGTTATCGTTGTTGTTTTTTTGGTTTCTGATTCAATGTCAAAAATGGCCCAGAGACAGGCGTGACATAAATGCCTACAGGTGTCTAAATTATAGTTAATGTCACCAGCATCCTGAAAGAATTATTTTCAAAATTTACCATTGTTTGAATACTACAAAAGGTAGTGTTGTTGAATACTACAAACATTCATCCTCCACAATACTTGTCTCCTCATCAAAACAGGGACATTTTGAAGAACATTTTTGTTGGGCCGGGGATTTAGCTCAGTGGTTTCGCCGCCTGCTGTGCAAGCGCAAGGACCCGAGTTTGCGAGTTTGATCCCCGGTACCAAAAAAAAAAAAAGAACATTTTTGCTACACCTCTCCATCTGATGTTTACATAAGTCATCCTCATGCCATAATATACTATATTAAACAGATATAACTGGGTAATGGACATGACAGAGTTGTATTCCATGAATATTCTCTTTATTCTACCTTTAAAATTTTTTCATGCCTCTGGATATTCTGAGAGTGTACAAAGATATGTTCCAATTATGATACAGAGTTTCTTTAAGAACAAGAAATTGAAAAGCAGCAATTAAAGTTGATTATCAGTAAGATGAGAAGCATGGTCTCCAATCAAGAATAAAAACATTTTTGCATTAAGCTTGGGTGAACGCCGACTGCTGTTGATCAGTTTTGTTGTCCACTCTACAGAACAGATGGAGTTTGCAGTTGTGTGTCACTTGTTTATTACATCCTCTTAAAATTAGTAGCTGGGTAACCAGATGGGTCTGGGAGCACAGCTGTGGATATAAGAAAATAAATGAAACCTGTCTGATGCTGCCATGCCCTTTTGAGATGCCAAAGTGTTCCAATTGTAACAAAGAAAAATTCACTTTCATGTGACATTATATTGATATATTAGATTTTAAAAATCAGGTCTTACAAAAATTGTTGACACTGAGTTTTCAACCCCATAGCTTTATTAATATTTATTTTTATAGCCTGGTAGCTAAATAAGTTGAATTACAAAATTTAAGAATTTGTATAAAATATATATTTTTAATTTCAGTGTTTAGGTAAACATTTCATGTTGAGTATAAATGAAGTTTATTTTAATGTTTTTAAAGTTTAAAGGTGGCATATGTTGAAATATTTATTTTACATTCTTATGAAATATAAAATATATTCATGTGACTGCAGATGAATTACTTCCCCAGAAAGTGATGCCAAATAAGTGATGTAATGCACATGGGAAAACCAGAACAAAATTTTAGGTCCTTTAGGATATTGAACTGGCACTATGTGCTTTTCTTCTACTTGTCAGAATAATACGTTAATATTGAGAAAGGTTATATACATTCACACATGTGCATACATATATAAACATACACATATGCACATACTCAAGAGATAATATGATTATATAATAATCTATATGGTAAAATTTTTGGTCATTATTTTCATACAGTTGATTAATATAATCAATAAATGAAATATCAAGTACCATCCTTCACAGTTGTGATAAATTGTACTGTATTATGCTTCATGAGCTAAGTACTCATTTTTGCTCCTCTACATAGAAGCTATAGAATTTAGGATTTAAAGATTAGAGCTTGAACAAAGTAATATTTAATGAGAATGTATACAGAGACATAATCTAAAACTGGTTATTTATAATAAATCTTTCTTCACACTTGAAATGGAATGATAAATATTTTTACAAATCTGTATCCAAATGCTACCACTTAATAGCAAGTGTATTATTGAAGCAAAAAGTGAAATTAAGCATTCTCAAATACACAACAGATAAATGGTATACATGCAGACTACATTGCTTTCATCTAACATTTTGGTATCCAAACTTAAAATATATTAAAGCAACAAATTTCAAATTTACTATTAGGAAAAAAACCTAAATCAACTAAAAGTATAATAAGAATAACACATCCACTGATGTGCTTGCAATTGCAATGAGTATTGTGTGTGAAATAAATTTATTTAATGGCAAAAACTATAAAACAAAAAGAATGGAATTATTAGTTTCAGATTATTCACTCTGTCTATACTGAAGAATAATATGGTTATTTTATCAAATGATACTGATGATAATATCTTCATCAATTTCAAGTCTCCTTTTCTTTCTTTCCCAGGAAGTTGGCCTCGTGCTTGCAGCTATATTGGCCCTCCTGTTGGCTTTCTATGCTTTCTTTTATCTCAGACTGTCCACGGGTGTTGACCCTGATCTGGACCCAAACGAAGATTAGCTGAGCAACAATAAAGAATAATAGTTTTATAAAAGCACCTTTTGGTACCAGTGCTTCCTGAAGTGATGAAACTACAACATGTTGCATGTTTTATTCTGGTACTTTCAGTTTCCAGAAATGTCTTTTAAAATAATTGTATAGGATATCAAGAAAAGAACTTCACCTGGCAATGCTGTATAATGTATGCTACCAGACACTTTTATAAATCTCTCTGGTTTGAAAAGTACCCTCTGTATGATGCATTTAGACAAGATGAATAACTGATCCTAAATTCTTCAGATTTCTTACCCAATGTATGGGTATAACTCCTTCACGTACAGATTACTACATGTAGTTTTGTTCTATAGACATTGTAAGTAAAAGTACTGAGCTTAGAATCAGCTCACTTTCAGAGCTAAAAAGGAATGAAAATGTTTTCTTTCACAAAGAAACCCCGCTTTCTTTCCAGACACATTTTATATCATTAGCGAGACTCTCTGCACGTACATCTACAGTAATCTTGTTCCTTCTTTGCCAACTGTTCAGTGCACATGTGCTTCGTCAGAAATGGCACCTGGATGACAGAAGCTCAAAGAGTCACATATGTCTCTCAAATAGAGTCCCTTTCCTCTTGGGCTGTCTGAACTGGTGTAAATAGAAAGTTCAGTTGATCTTGATTTTAATTAACTGATTACTCTATTAATATAAACTTGGAATTCTATTTTAATTATGTTGTTCTGGCTGCCTACAATATCAGTTTGCCCCTCTTGTTAGGGAGCGATGTAACAATCTGTCATTTAATTGTGCAGTCTTTTTCACAGCAGAGAAATAGCGGAAGTCTTACCTCCAAACATCTCCTTGGATTATGCCCTAAAGCTGAACAATACAAAGTTGTTTTGGAAAATTTCATTCTGTCTCTTAAAAGTTAATCCTATAGAACTCTCTAAAAACTAGAGAAATAAATGATAGAAGAAAATGTATGTCTTCTATTACTCTCATATGTAGTTTTCTGTTTATATAGTTTTCAATGTATTTTGCATTTGTTGGAGCATAATGACCAGGAAACTTAATATTTTTATTGGTAATTAAACTTTAGTGGTTTTTTGAAACACATGAATACATAAAACTGAAAAAATTGGAAAATATCTTTTCAAAGAGTGTTTAGCTATTTCATTACATACATAGGTATAGAAAATGGATAGTTTGAAATATATACTCAGAGAAATATTTTATAATGTGTATATTGTATTTATGAAGAACAAATACAATATTAAGATTGTTTCCTTACTGGCCAAGGGACAGAAGCTTTGATAAATACCCAAGACGTGTATGGGGCTTAATAAGCACAATTTTTTTTAAAAAAGGATATTCTTTGGTACTTTTACAAAAAGTTGAAGTTGATAGTGTAGTGCAACATTGTAGAATTTTTTAAAGTAGCATAATTTATTTTATCAGTGTGAAAACAGCCAAAGATTCCAATTTTCTTAGAGATTATCTGTGCCAAACATCTGAGGGCAACATTTAACCAGTGTTATTTACTTGATTCTTCCTCTTGAACTCACAAACTCAAGAGACAGATCAAGAGTTCTTATGTACTCACCACAGTGGACCAATCCAAGTGGCATTTTTAGGAAAGGTTGCAGCATTTTATGCCATGTGGTATGTCTGTTCGCAAAGTGGGAGGCAAGGGAATATCCAAGCTGGCATTTTGGATATGATGGGCCTTTTACTTTCCTGAGTGACACGCCACATGTCAAGAAATACTGCTTTCCTCCACTCCTATCGCATTTACGTGAACAATTTTCATTTAGTTATTTCCTTCCCATATGGTGTTAAAAACAGTCATATTAAATAAAGATTACTTCTGGTTTTCAGTGGTAATTTAAATAAGAGGATATGTAATAATTGCTTATTAGATGCCTATCCAAGTGAGATAGTAACAAAGTTTACGGTATATAAAAGAGATGACTATACTTTTGGAAATGCTTGAAAATTCATCATTCTGAGAAAAACTTTACCATTCTGTTTTACTTGTGAGGTGTTCTTTTGTGGGAAAAAGTTGTTGTTAGTAATAAATATTAATCTAAATATAGCATAATTATAAACAAGTTTCATTGCCTAGTTTTATTAATATCCTGAGCCTATACATAGTCCATTTGTATAACAGATTGATTTCTAATGGCCCCAGAGAACCATAAATCCCAAAGGCTTAAAGCTTTGATTTAATTAAATAGCAGGTTAAGTGAGACAATACAGTATATGTTTAGACACTGTTTTTATGAAATTCAAATTTCATTCAAAATTCAAAAAGTCACACTAACTGGGAAACAGCCAATCATGTGAAGATAAATCCCAGACTGAAAGTCTGGTTTGAATCTTTGAAGACAGAAAGGTGATTATCTTTCTGATGTTTCAGGGCACTACACTTTTGAATAGTGAGTAGTGTTTGGCATAAATCTGAGCCTGGCACCAGGTAAATATTAGACATGGCTATTTCCTCTACTGTAAGCAGGAAACAAAACCAGAAAAAATTATGATGACTTTTCAGAATGTTAGAACCGACTTGTTAACATACTCTGCAAAATAAATTTCTAACTTGAGACTTAAAATATGGCCTATGGAATACTATGAATGGAGTATGAAGGGTTGCTACTTCTTATTTTGCATTCAAGTCTAGACTAGGGTAAAGAATACATAAATTTATTTGCAAGGAGATATTATAAAAATATAATATCTAATATTTATTTTGAGACAAACAAAAATCCTTTAGTACAAATACAAGGTTAGTTGTTTTAAGGGAACAAAAATACTTCAAACTCCTGTTCAATTTTTTCACAAAGACAGAAGAAATAACTCTTATCCTAATCAATGATTATAAAATGCTGAGGGTATGTTCTTACTCATTTCTGTCATTCCAATAGTGTAGTAATCTGCACATAAATATAATATATACCTGCTAAAATGAAAGTTAATATATTTTAGTCCTTTCAGAGTCTGGAAAAATTCTGTGTATATAGTAGATAATCAAAAATTGCTTAAATTTAATAAGTAAAACATAAGCATCACAGTATTGATCAACTCAGCATTAAACATGTATAGTCATTGGTTGTTGTTTCATCCTACTTCTCTTGAAGATTAAAAAAATTAGTGTTAAGTTTGCCACAAAATAGAAACATTGACTTTTCTAGAAAATCAAGTACGTATGTTTATTTTAAAACATACTTCATGGCTAAGTTCAATTTAGCATATGCCTTCACTCCAAAAAACTAAAACTAAATTTTTATCATAACATTTATATGAATAGCAATGTACTCAATTTTTGCAGATTCTAAAATATAATGAATGATAAGTCCATAAAGGGAACTGTGCTTGAGATAAGCTTTAGAAATAAACTTTCAGAAATTCAACTTATCCAATTTTAAGGTATTTCATCCAAAACATGCTTATTTAGCCACAGATTACCTAAAATTCATGTTCTCTCCTTAACAACAATTAGACTTGTCACTTACCTGGGACTTCTCTGGGATGATTCCTACCACTTCTCCCTGAGCAGCACTGCTTTCTTTTATTAGAACTAGTCCAATGCAGCCTACTTAGAATGGTTTTTTTCCACTGACACTAGATCTAGAATCAGTAGAACCCACATTAAAAAATTTTTTTAAAGTAGTAGATGAAGTCAATACCTACAAAAACATTCTTACCATTTTGTTCAGGGTAATATAGTTAAGTATTGAGGGAACTGGGAAAGTCATGTAAAGAACTATGCCAATGTGGAAATGCCCGTACTGGATCAGTAATTCACTTAAAACAATTGAACTGCAGCCGTATTCAGTGTACTGCCTCCTTGTTACACAATTTTTTAAACCCCTAGCAACAGATATGAGATCCTCATTTTAAGAAAAAAATAAGATACTCTACATGCCAGAAGATTTTTTGATGACAGTACCCCCTCCTATTCTTCATTTTTTAAAACAACCAAATTGGTGGGGAGGCAGCCAAAATTTGAGGTACCAATGCTTCTCGAACAGATGTCGCACCATTATTTTTTAGCTCGTTTAGATGAATAAACATGTTAAACTGTGAAGTATTACATTTTAGATTTTTTCATTAAAAAAAGAGACAATCTGTTTACTGTCCTAATTGAGACAACAATCCTTGTGGTTGCCAATTTTGGCAGTCATAACAATGAACTATAAATATTTGGACCAATCAAGTAAATGGTGATTCTACAGGCTATAGCATGTGTAAAGCTCTGTTTTCACGGGCACCCATCTTAGTATGACATTTTTTTCCTGACTTCTTCAAATACAATTGTTTGTGTGAAACTGAAGTTTCATGCTAAGACTAAAAGAAATTGATTTCAATATCTAATTTCTTTCTAGTTTGTCATCCTTTTTAGTGTTCAACTATCCATCTGCTTGTAACAAATTGCTTCTTCAGTTGTGCTGCTGAATGTAAGAAGGCAGATATTCGTTGGTTTGCCTGCTCTGTATGTCCTAGAATACCATAAAATTCAGAGGTGGTATCTCTTTTTAAGCTTTTTTTATATTTACAATGTGATTTTAATGGTATTTTAAATCTCTTAAATTGTAACGCTTAGTTCTGTAAAGTAAGGTTTTATGAATAAACGGTGGTGGTTGCAACGTTTGTTGTAATGATGAGGAGATCATAATATCAGCCCCCACGAAAATGCTTGACCTGAAATATCAATGGCAGGGAGTTGATATACTAACAAGAGATAGCCCATACCTAAAGATGATTTCCAGACCTCTGTGATCCAGATAGGGAGTGTTTTTCTAGGCATCTGTATGAGTGCTTCAGCTGCCCTCTCCCGCTCGCTCTTCACCTTCTTACCTACCTACCTTAGTCTCAGTTTGCGCAGTCTTCAACCTCGTCCCCTCTGACAGTTTGTTTCAACCTCCTTCTCTACTTTCCCAGGCTGGCACTCTCTCAGATTTCATTGTGCGCTCAGTGTATTAACTCCCTCTACTCTTGAAATTATCCCTGATCCTTACCTATTTCCCAGTCTTTTATTCCTTAACTGCTTTCATTTTTATTGCTAATCTTATGCATCACACAAAAATAGAGAAAATAATGAAATGAACTTCAATATGCTTATCACTTAGTTTTAAAAATTATCATGTTTTGTCTCTCTTCTATGAATTTCCTCCATTTTTATAGCCTGAAGTATTTATAGCCTAGATATGGTGACATTTTACATGTAAATTAAAGAGTATGTTCATCTAACTGGCAAGAATGCTGTTTTTGTTTATTTGCTGTTATATATATTATCAGAAATCCATTATTATAACTAATATAATTATGTACTATTTATTAATAGCATATAAGTCAATATTCAAATTTTCTTAATTGTCTCCAGATGTCTATTTACAATAGATTTTGAATCAAAATTCATACTCCATTTGTTTGACTCTTAAATTTTATTTTTAATCTATAACTCATCTTTATTTCATTCCATTGATTTACAGGTCCTTTTGAATATCAGTATTCTAGATTTGATATTTTCAATTCTTATTCAGTTTTTTCCTCTATTTTTATATTTTCTATAAGTTGGTATTTAAACCTTTGGTTAGATTAGATCCAGGCAGTCCTTTGTTCTTGTTTTGTCATTGTTGTTAAGCCAAGAGTATTTCTTAGTACTTAATGATAAATATAATATCAGTGTTGCTCACTTGTGATTCTGTGATTTATCAATGTTTGTGTGCTAGAATCCTGATTCCCTCCAGAATAATGTTTTCTAATATTTTATCTATGGCTTTCAGCATCCATTCATAATTGTTTCTTAGATGTGTCATCTCATTAGACATTGCAAGGATTTCTTTAGTATTTAATTAAGTGGAATTATTTATTATTGTTATTGCAACATGTTTGTAGATCTTTATGGAATATAGTGTGATAATTGATACATGTAGATAACATGTAATAATCAAATCAGGGAAATAAGCTCTTCTGTCTCCTCAAACATTGATCATTCCTGTGTGTTGAGGTCTTCTGATTATTTTGAAATACTTCATAGATAATTATAACAGTCGTTGCCCTATTTTGCTTTAGAAAACCAGATCTGACTCATCCTCCCTGTGCTTCAGTGATCCTCAGCTAACTTCTTTGCATCCTTCCACCTTCCTGTTTTTCCCTTCCTCTAGCAACCACTGTTTCATTCCATTCACGTATATTTTAAAAAATTTTTTTTATCAACTATTTGATAAAGTAAAAATATAGCTCATAAGGAAAGGAAGAATAAATACTTGCATCTGCTTTTTGTTTCCTTTCGAAGTTCAGGATTAACCCTCTCTAAGAGTGACAAAGAAGGTTTCCATTGCTATCATTGTTGTTGCTTTTTTTGTCATTATAAGTTGTAGATTTTATGTAGTTGATATTTTCAGTGCATTTCAATTATCATTTTTAGTACTGAAATGAGAATTCTATTACCATGTTTAATATTAGAAACATTCTCATTAAAATCATGAAAGTTGTTTGCTTTTAAATTAGTTTAGATTTTTCTGGAATTGATAACCAGTACAATCAGATTTTTAAAACATGCATAAATTGTAAATATGGCAAAAATGGAAACAAACCTAACATTTGTAAATTACATAATTTGATTGGAAAACTACCAAAATATTGAATGAGATGTGTAACTTGCTCCTTTAGAAAAATGTATGTTAATTTATACCTTTATCTGTATATAAATTAATTATAAAAATTAAATACAATTGAAAAGAATCTTTCATAACTACAATTAAAATTATAGACTACACAGAAGATATTTTAAAATGTGATGCATTTTCATTAAAAAATGCTACACAAAATACCAGATGTAGAGGCACACACCTCTATCAGACGTGCTCTGGGAGGCTGAGGCAGGACGAGCACCAATTCAAGCCCAGCCTGGGCAAATTAGCAAATTAGTGAGAGCCTGTCTCAGTATACAATATGAAGGAGCATGAAAAGACCTGGAGATGTAGTTCAATGTGAAGACTTTGGGTTCAATTCCCAGTGTTCCAAAAAAAAAAACTCCAAAAAGAACAAAATGAATCTTTAATAATAAAAAAAAAGTTGAGAAGATTCAGTTGTACAAATACATAGTTTATTATGTTCTGGGTACAGAAATGGGATCCTTAATCTATAAAATATTAGAGTATATTATCAAGTTTTAAAAATATAAGTTGTATCCTAGTCAGGGAAAAAGTAGACAGACCAACAGAAAAAAATGCTATGTCCAGAAGTCGGTCTAACTATAAACATTTGCTTATTGCATCACATGTCACAAATATAAAAAGATAAATTACTTATTAAATATATTGTTATATTTGAATATCCTTTATTAAAATGCACTTATTCTATGACTTAGAGCAAGATTGATTTCTGATGAAATTAATGATTTCTGTATGAAAAATAAAACCATAAAAATTATTAAAAGAAATTATAGATAGAGGTTTTTAGAATCTTTTAGTAGAAAAATTATTTCCAAGCATTGATTCATGAGTCAAAAATGATAAAGGAAAAGCTATTAGATTATAACATTAAATTAAAATCTAACATACAGCCTTGTGCTTAATTAAAAGTGTGAGAAAACTGTCTTTTACACAATGCTTGAGGGAATGGTGATCTCACACTTTCTGAAGAGCACTTTTATAGTATATTTCCAAAGCTGTATGTTTCATGCATGCTTTAGAAATTCACCCAAAGATAATAATGCCACTAGTATGCAAAAATGAGTAAAGTATATCAACTGTGGTATTGTTTGTAACATCAAAAGACTGAAAGTTATATAAACATCCAACACAGGAATCTTTTAAAATGAATCATGTTACCTCCACAAAATAAAACATGATGTATTCATTACAATGATACATATTTATATTGAATGACATGAAGAGAAGTAAAAAGCAGTTGTAAAAAATTACATGTAGTACAACTCTATTTTGTTCAAATATGCATGTCTATATATGAAAATACTTTTTGAAATGTGTTGGGAAAATATTTACCAAGAAGAGTGTTTGTCTCTGAGTATGAAGTGCAAGTGATTTTAACTTCTTCATATTTAGTGAATCCTTCAGTCTCTGCTCTTCAGGGAAGCCAAGAAGGGAAATGTTTTGCTGAGCTATATCAAGTCCAAATACTTAGTAGATATATCTCTGTTCTGTTCATTATGTTTTCCTATTTTTCATTTATTAAAAATCATTATGCACCTATTTCTGCTTTTAAACAGCAAGAAATTGAGCAACACTTAAGATAGGAATTATTTGTGTTAATTCATTGTTATTGCAAAATATTTATTGAGCATTTGCTAAATGCTAGTCACTATTCTCATGCTTGCAACAAATCAGTGAACATTAAAACACAGGAGCAAAGCATTCCTTTCTCAGAATGCAGTATTGAAAGATGGTGATGGTTTCATCAAACAGGAAAAAAAAAAGTTAGGAAGGTGTTCCCTGTGAGGGGAAAAGCAATAAAAGAGTACAGAACCATATTAATGCCCAGCCTCTTCCAGCTGGGATCTTGAATAAAGAATATATATGGCATGCTGGGGTGGCCAGGTTGTTTGCTAATGTTCTTTGTGCTCACTGTTGCTTTCTTTCCTTTCTTTGCCTTAAAGTGATTTTCTCTTATTTAATCTGAAAAATTCCTATTATCTATGTTTTAAGACTCATCCATTCACAGATTTACCTGAATCTCTCCAACCCCCAAGCTTAAGTTATTCTTCTCTATGTCTTTCATAGAATTTATTCCACAATAATTATCCATTTATGTTACTGATCCTCCCACTTGACTTTGAAGTTCTTAAGAAAGAAACTCTGGGTTTTATCTCTGCATCTCAAACCCTAAGCCGTATTCCAAACTGGTAGTATGTACATAGTAACTATTTTTGAATAATTACGTACTATACTTCATTCCCCACAATAGGATTTCTCAGTATTAGCTTTATTGGCATTTGGGGCCAGGTAATTCTGTGTCTTATAGGGTGTTTAGCAGGATTCTTAAATGCTAGTATGCACCTAGATGGCCGCAGCATCGCCCCACCAGTCATGATAAACCAGAAGGGTCTGTAAACATCGTTAAATGTTGCCCCTGAAGTCAGCACTGTCCCCCCAAAGCATCGAGAACCATAGCCTTAGGACTTTGAAAATTGCATTATAATAAGTATGGTGTGGAAATTGAAAAGTGTGGAATGGGATTTTTGAGTCTTATCAGAGGCATTGTATTTTAAATCCAGGCATTCCTAGGGCCGGGGATTTAGCTCAGTGGTTCCGCCACCTGCCTTGCAAGTGCAAGGTCCCGAGTTCAATCCCTGGTACCAAAAAACAAAACAAAACAAAACATAAATCCAGGCCTTCCTAATTCTGCATTAATTCCTGGACTCAGATCCTGTACCATGACGTTTGTGTTGGGTGAGGGGGTGAGGGTGGGGGGCATCACAGGTAGAGAAGACGTCTGCACTTGATCAGGCTGGATGCCCCAATCCCACTGATGTTACTGCAACTTTGTTTCGCGCTCAGAGGAAATGAAGACCTTAAGATGTTAAATTTTATCAGGTAAATAAGATAGGAATTTTTTGAGACTTTTTTTGGCACACTCTAAACAAAACTCCCAAAGGATAAAATGATTTTTAAAAATAGAATATGGCTTTCTTGCACTTCTTTTTTTTTTTTTTAATTATCAAACCATTGTTCAGTGCAGCCAAAGAAATTATATATAGGTAGACCAATAATAATCTTAGAAACATATTTAATTCTTTGAAAACATTTTAGAACTTTCCTATCTAAACACATTTTCATGGATGCATTGATAATGTCTAACATCTATTTTCCTTTTATTCCTTAACCTGAGGTGATTGATTTTTTTTAAAAAATGCATATTTATATGTTGTTGAAATAATGGTAATAAAATGAATACTTTTGCACCCAGTGCCCAATACCAACAATTAGTACGGCTAGACTATTTTAATTTTGTCCATTTTAAACTATGTGTAAAATTATTGCTAAACTTTTACTTTCCCGATTACCATTGAAATTGAACATCTTTTTATATACTTTTCTATCCATTTACTCTATATTTTCTCTCTGTTAAAGGTACATTCATGTTTTTTGCTCATTTAAATTTTTTTGTCATTTTTCTTAGAACTGATAAATAAGTTTTCATTTTTAATATATTCAGATACTAATATTTATCAATTATGTGTGTATGTGTTTCAAGTATATTGTTATGGGTTTTGTATACTCTTTTTACTTTCTTTGAGGTATCTATTCATAAAAAGTTCTTAATTTTAATGTATTCAAACAAATTTTCTAGTTTTTTGCAATTATTGAGATTTAAATCAAACCTTCTTGCCCCAGGATCATGAAAATATTTTTGTAAATATTTTACATTTTTCTCTTATATTTAAGACTTTAATCTCTTCTAGAATTGATATTTTTGTATCTGGTTTGAAATTTATTGTTTTTCTTTTTGCCAAATACCATCTTTTCGATGAGACTATCCTTGAACAACCAAAGTAAAATTGTGATTTCCTCACACACTGAAACATCCCGTTTTGCCTGCTTTTAACTTTCTCCCAAGCATTCTTTACCTCCTGTCGTATTTATACATCAGTTCTATATTTGTTGTTCTGTTACTAATTGTAGAGTTGTTCCTACCTTTCCATTTTGACTTGCTTTTCCATGTAAGGCAAAAACAAATGCAGTTGCTCAGCTCTGAACTGCATTAAAGTTCATTCACTTATTCTGCTTCATTAATTTATATATTTCATTGTTTATTCCTGTGCCAGCATCACACTGTCTAGATATCTGTATTTGTATCATTAACTGGGTTGTGTAGGGCTAGTTCACCACCTGTTCTTCAGAAGTGACACAATATGTGTTGCTTTCAGTTTCTGTTCAGTATTACAAATAACTTTTCTAGTAACCTGACAAACTCTCTTAACATTTTTACTGCAATTCTATTCAAACGACTTGGGGAAAATTCTTATATTTAATATATTCCACTCCTATCCCATTGAACATAATGATTTTGCTTGATCTTTTCCATTATTTTCGCAAAGTTTTGTAAGTTTCTTTATACAAGTTTTATGTTTGGGTTAGAGCTATTCATAGATACCTTTTAATATTTGTGTATGCCAGTATTTATATTTTAAACTACATGATTATTTTTTTCAATCCTCACAGTTTGAGCTAGTGCCTGCAGTACCTTGTAGTATAGAATGTTGATCGTGGGCATTGCAGTCTTGTTCATGGCACATCCTGCAAGTCTTCACACAAATGTCATCTCAGTAAGAGAAAAATAACAGACAATCCCCATTTAAAATTGTAAATCCCCATCTATTCTGGGCCTTTTCAACCACTTGCTACTACCTGACGTAGTCACATTTTATTCCTGTGCTAGCTTATTCTCTTATGAGGGGTGGACTGTGTTGCTATCATGAAGAAGTTCCTTTAAATAAAATGGTAAAAAGTGTTGACCCAATAAAAAAAAAAGGTATGTTGAGGTTGTAAGATTCATACTAAGTTGTTGTTAATCTCTTGCTATACCTAATTTATTAATTAAACTTAATCATAGGTGTATGTATATGTATGTATGTAGGCATAGAGAAAATATAGTATGATTAAGGTTCAGTACCATTTGCAGTTTCAGTCGGGCATGTGTGGGTGTCTTGGAATTTTCCCTGGTAGGTCAAGGAGAACTGCGTATTTTATCTTATTTTTATTCTCTTGTTTGTTTTCCTGCTTATTCAAGTTTTCACTGGTATCCAATGTGCACCCTGATTATCTTTTAATTTTTTCTATTTTTCTGAGATGAGCTTCTCTTTTTTTTCCTGCTTCTGTATTAAGATCAGTTAATACTGCATTAATCCTTTTTCATTTATGTTGTTTGGTTTACAATTTCTGATTCCAGTTTATATCTACATCCATCAGATAGATAGACAAATAGATAGATGATCTCCAAATGCTTTTTTGTTTGAGAGTTTTTAAATAAAACAAAGTAAAGCTGAACTAATTGGGTTACAGTTTTCTTTCCTTTGGGTTTTGTTGTTGTTGTTTGTTTGTTTTTGGTAGAGAGGATTTTTTTCACCTACAGTATTTAGAAATCTCTGTTTTCTTCTCCCATCAGTTTTGTAAAGAGTTGGCTATTTTTCTGTTGCCAGGCATTTTGAAGGGTAGAGTTCCTAGTTCAGACATACCCTCTGTATTAGCAGAGCAAAGCAAGTTTCTTCAGTGAACGCTGTTGATGGCAGAGGAGAGGCAGAGACTGGTACATCTGTTTTGCTTTAATTTCTGTTCTTCTTTCTCATTTCTGCTACATCATCAAGGGAATAATCTTCCCTCTCCTTGTATGATTATTTCCAAGAGACAATGCATTGTGAAGCTGCTGACTTCTTTAGCATATCTCGCTTTCATACCTCTTACCTCCAGCCAGTGTTGTGATCTGCCAAACACTCACCCCAGACTTTTGTCCCTTATTTTTTTTCCTTTCTCACAGTGGGTCTGTGCCTTGTCTCTGTGGTCCACTTTGTCGTTGTGTCTCTGAAGCTTCGTCTTTCTGTTTTCTCTACCCATAGGCGTGCAGTTGTGCCAGCAGGTCTGTTGTAATGTGATATTTGCATCTCCACTCAGGTAATGATGTTCATGTTTTTCTGAATTTCCTAGTAAAGCTAAAGTCTTTTTGAGTTATTTGTAATTTTGCTTGCAGTATTTTTTTTTGATGTTATCAATTTGGATGATGACTTGGGAATTAACTCAGTATCAGGACACTGCTATGCCCAGCCCCAGGAATGCCTTGGAAATAGATTTTTGAATTGATCATTTTCTAGGCTAAATGTATACAATAAAATCACCTTGGAAATATTTTCTTAAATTTGTTATATTTTTAATTTAAAAATGTTTTTGTGACTTTAAGTTGTGTACCCATAATTGACTCAATTTGAGGGAAAGGATCTTGTAGTTCTAACACTGTGTAGCATAATAATTTACATTTTACAGTTTCTTAATAAGTATTAATTATTTCATCATTGAGGCTATTATTCACTGACCTAATAAAACCATTTTATGTAATAAATTGTGACCAAAACTGATTTGGGTTATTTAAATGTCTTTTAAGAAGTTTTGTACAAAGATAATTGGTAAGAAATATATTTAGAACAAATAAAATACAGTGGTTTTTCTTTTTTGAAAAAAGTTGTATATTAGGAAAATATGTATCTAAGAACACATTCTTCCCACAAAATGGAAAATAATATAGACTAATTTCTCCAATTCATATTTTTTTCAATAGCTTCCCTGTAATAAAATGAAGACCCATGAATTTTATTCATTATTTTAGTATGTGTAAAAATTAAAGCAGCAAACAATAAGAAAATATACCACATTATTTTAATCTCTACTATTTATTAATTCATTTAATTTAAATGCAAATTATATGTTTTAATAATCATAAATTGCGTGGCATCAGGTTGTTCCTAGTAATGAGCAGTTCCAGAGATGGTACTTTTTTGAAATTCTAATAAAGCATTCTGCAGAGCCTTCTTCCTTTGTGAACATGGCTGTCCCTTGAAACATCCTGATATTCGGAGCAGAAATGATTTAAAACCTCAGAAGGTTTTTAAGGTTAGAATAGGAACCACTCTTGGCTTCATGGCTAGATCTGAACATTGAAGTTAAGAAGCAATTTCAAATCAATGTAGAAGGATTTTACTTCTGATCATGAGCAAACAGAGACCTTCTCTCCAGCGGGTGTCAGGAGTCATGTGATGGACACTAATGATGTCTGCTGCCTTTTATCATCTGTCAGGAACAAGTCACATTTATTTCCACACAGAGAGTAAGAACATTTAATGAAACAAAACAGCATTATCGAGCTGCAAGTTCCCAGTCCTCTTTGGTCTTAGCAATGAGGCACCAGGTTCATTAAATTTTAGTTTGTGGAGGTATAGCACAATTATCGTTTACTGAACCAGAAATTATAGTAAGATCCTCCAGGTGAGACTTTAATATTCACTGACCCTCCTTTCTCTATTTTGATAGTTCAAATTAATTCATCAAATATCACAGGCTAAGGTCGTGTGTGTGTGTGTGTGTGTGTGTGTGTGCGCGCACGTGCTTGTATTTGTTATTTTGCTATTTAACATTCCAGGCTTTATGAAACATTCATAGTCATATAAAATGTGCAAATTACTTGTTTCTAGACCTCTACCTATGACTACAGTATACGAAATCATTGCTGTCTTAAACCAAAAGATGTATAAATGTAGGCAGACATTGGCCCATTGTATTACCATATTTTTTTGTTCATTCACTGGACAAATATTTATTTTCTACTACCTAAGGGGTAAGTTTTAGCATCTGGAAATGCAGCAGTGAACTAAAACTAATAAATTCTCCACACAGAGCTTATATTCTGGAGGATTGGGTAAATAGAAATATAAAATAAACAACTGAAAAATATAACTACATAAAATATAACTACATAAACATAAACTACATAAACATAAACATAGTCCAGGTGATGAGAAGTGTTATGGAGGAAAAAAAGACAGGAAAGAGGAAATGAGAGTTTCACTTACCCCACTTAACTCTGTGAACGTCACAATTCAGATTTTTCTTGATTCTCTTCATGTACTTTAACTTTGGGGCCTCTGTACTGATGTTCCTTTTATATTTTGCATTCTTTCGCCTCTTTCTAACATTTGATCAAATGGCCCATTCTTAATAAGGCCACCATTTAAAAATTTAACTTGACACCCTGTCCTGCCCTAGCACTAGCAAGTGAATCGTCATCGTTATTTCTTCACCACTTAATATATATGACTTTTAAATGTAAATATTTTACTTAGTTACAGTGCAATTGTTTATTTTCAGTGTTCCTCCACTTGCATGTATATTATCTACTCTCATGTCCTCCTTATGGACTGTAGATCCATGCATGAAGCAGAGAATTTTTTCCCTAGTCACTAAAAATTTGAAGTGCTGAAACATACCTGGTGCATAACAAGTGTTTAAAAATATTTGTTGGATATTTAAAGTGGAGCTCTTGAATTGTTGATTCAAGTTGTGAGGTCCCAAGGATGGAAATAAAATTTAGAAGTTAGAGAAGGGAGAAACTTTAAGTCAAATTTGAGAGGGATCTCCTGAGGAATAAGTAAAACTGGGCAAAAGGAAAGGTCCTAAAGAAAAGCCCTTCAACATGCAATTGTTTGAAAAAAATCTGTGGGGTGAGGGAGCCCCAGCAAAGAAGACTGAGGAAAGTGGCCAGGAAAGTAAGAAGAAATTAATTGACCATGGGATCCAAGTAGAGAAAATATTTCCATAAAAAATAGTTAAGGGTAAATAAAGACCAAAATGTATAATAAATAATATGAAATAAGAAGAAACTGTTCAAAAGGAAAGGGAAACTGTGAAAGGGGGAGAGAGGAAAAGGGAAAAAGATCAATGAAAGAAAAATGGAAACAAAGCTTTTGTAAATGGGGGAGGGGAGGTTAGAGAGAAGGGAAATGAGAGAAAAAGAGGAATCACGCTATATCATGTACAGATACAAACTCTGATGAATGTGATCAATATGTATATTTTAATTGTAACAATAAAATTAGTTAAATAAAAAAGAATAGTTAAGCAAATTTAGACTTTCCGTGAAAGATAAATAGGCAACATCTCTTAAGTTTTACCCTTCTTTTATGTGCTGTGCTACATGGTAATCTCAGTATTTTTGGTAGCAAAAAGATTTCTATTGTGATACCAATCTCTTTACAAAGCATTATAAAGATTCTAATGTTAATAAAATTAGCCACATGCAATAGTGTAGCACATAATCTGAAAGGCAACCACTAAATGAGCACAAAATATTTTAAAGGCCATTAGATACACAAACTATCTTTCAAACCATTGATCTAGAAAATAAGATTCCAAAGGATCTCAGATTGAGATTGTTCAAAAAAGAATCCACCACCTTCTTTCTCAGTTCTTGTGTTTTCTACTTCTACCAGTAGAGGATCTTTCTGTAAGACTATAGCTTTCCTCCAAGATTCCTCTTCCCTCCTGTCCAGTGACGTCTATTCACATCTGTGCTCTCTGGAATCCTTCTCTCTTCCTCCTCGGCACATCTTATTTCAGGCCTTCAACACTACTGTTTGTCTCTTGTATTCATGACCAAATGTCTTAAAGATATCTCACCTAAGATTCATCTATGTTCAGTAACTCCTTTTCACCATCTTTACACTCCTCACCTGTTACCTGTTGATTTCTGTCCCCAAAGGGCTGCTACATCTGCTGTAGTTGAGATTACTAATAATCTCCTAATTGTCCAGGTCAATGGACACCTTTTAGTTCTTAGTTTACCTGTGTCTGGTATTTCACAGTATTTAAAGCTTTTTGCTTAATATCTTTTTCCCCATGGCTTTTACCATATATTTTCCTTCATTTTCACATATTTTCCTAGTTCTTTGCCGCTTCCTCTTTGGCCTCTCTTTTCTACCTCTGGCTCAAAATTTTAGTGGTCCTCAGAGTTAAGTCTGAGTTCGTCATACCATTCCCCAAATTCTTTAATCTGTGTGAGCACCTTGCTCCAACTCAGTTAGACTCCTTTATACTCCATGGCTCACCTATAGATTCCCTCTCTTCTCTTCATTCTGTTCCTACCTTCTTAGTTCTTTTCCCGTCACCTCTGGCCCAAGCACAGGTATCTAGCAATGGCTTCAGAACACAACTGAAGTGACATTTTTTCCTTCCTCTCCAGAGCACTTCAAATGTACCTTTCATAAGTCACTTTTTGCAGTCCATCAAGCATTAGAGTTATTTAATTATTTAGCCTGTGATCTCCCCAAGGGCTGACTCATATCTCCTTCATCTTTGTCTCTGTTGGCATTGGATATAGCCACAACTCACTGAGTGGCCTGAATAAAGATCAAAGAAATAAGAATGTTTAATATCTCAATGGCACAGTCACAGTCACATCTGAAATTGCCTAGCAAGCTCCTGAGTTAAGGAATGAGCAAACGAATTCTCATCCTATTGAATGTAGAGTGCTTCAGACATCTGAGTGGTGGGGTGATACAGATTCACTGAGAAGTACATGTCTTCTCCACAATTCTGTGTAATTGAACACTAAAATATAGAAATATATTTACAAATGTTCAAATTATACTGGTTGTCTTTTCTTCAGTTACTTTCAATAAGCCATTTATATGTACATCAATACTATATTTTTACATGTTGTTATATTGTTTGAGAAATTTATTATGTATGATTTCACAGTTCTCTGACTACCTTGGCAGAGCTCACTCTGAAACAAAATTAACATTAATGGTTATTAATAACATTTTAATGGAGCGTTATATTAACACATGAGAAGATTAGAGCTTATTACTAACATTCTTCATATGATAATTTCTTTAACACTTTCAAAATTTATTATGCCATTATGTTAGCCCCCTTTCCATGAGCATTGCTTGTGCTTATAACTACCAAACCGACTAAATTTAATTATCTAGGAATAATAACAGCAACAAAAATTATTTAGTGAGCACTATTCCAGTCTAGGCCCACTGGTAAGCACTTTTAATTATAATTGTCCTTTGATTCCTAAGAGGGAGTAGATAATACTATTCCAATTGTACACTGAGAAACTGAGGCTTAGATAAAATGAATTCTTCAATGTCATAATCTGGAAGTAATGGTTCTAGGTTTCCAGAATAAAAATACCTGACATCAGAGGCAGCTTTTATCTATGCTTCTTTAGCCTCTATCTTTCTACTTTCAGTAAGATATATATTTCAGAAGGTCGGTCACACCATGACCAAGGAAGTTTGTCAGTTTTTATATTTAGCATCTAAGATCCTGATATGCTGTGTTCTAGAAAAAAACCCTAAATATTCCCAAATAATGAACATATTAAACAGAGTACGGTGTGCAATATATTTACTACATTTCCATAATGTATTATTTGAGAAGCATTAGCTTTAAAAAATGAAGCTGAGATAAATTTTAATGTTCAATGTAAGCTTTATTTTACGTGCTCAAAAAGTGTATTTTTTTTCCAGAGCCATAAGCATCATTTTTTTAAATGAATTTTATTGGTGCACTTTAGGTATACAATATAATAACACTCATCATTGGAAATTTACAGCTTTACATAATGTCTCTTGGTTCTTATTTTTACCCATTCCCCTGCCCTCCCTTCAACCCCTCCATCTGTCCCTATTTAGAAGATTTTCTTTCCATTTTTTCATTTTTCATATTAATTCCATTCCCTTCTTTCCTTTCCCCACCACTCCCACTTCCCCTTCTCCTTTTCCCCTTTTCTTCCTATTTCACATTATCTATTATACCTTTTAGTCCTTATTTACACTTTCAGTTTCTCACACTAGAGAAACTATTCAGTA
>NW_004624763.1:398775-408804 GCF_000247695.1 Heterocephalus glaber | reverse complement strand
GTGCTCTTTGTCATGAAAGTATCTTATTTCTCCATCAATTTTGAAAGATAGTTTTGCAGGGCACATCAATCTGGGTTGGAAGCTGTTTTCTTTGTGGCTTGAAATACATCACTCCAAATTATTCTTGCCTTGAGAAGTCTGTTGTGATTCTGATGGGCTTTCCTTTTTATGTGATTTGTTTCTTTTCTTTTACTGCCTGTAGAATTTTGTTCTTCTATTGGGTTTCTGTAATCTTAACTATTATATGCCTATGTATGGATTTTTTTTTTTTTGATCAAGGCTAGTTGGAGTCCTATATGCCTCACTTGTCTGTATGTCATGTTCTTTTCCCCTGCTTCTGAAGTTTTCTGTCATCACTTCTATGAACAGTTTTTTATGTCATCTGCACTCTCTCCTGTTTCTTTATTGACTCCAATAAATTTTATGTTATTCTTCTTTACATCGTCCATCAGCTGGTGGATTGATTTCTCATGGTCCCTTACTATTTTAAAGCAGTTTTTCTTTTCCTGGTCACTAATTGCAATCTTATCTTCTATGTCTGAAATTCTGTCCTCCCATTGGCTCATTCTGATGATTAAACTTTGAATGGAGTTTTTAATCTCCTGGAAATCCGTTTGCATCTGTTTTATGGATTCCATTTGTTTCCTGTGTTGGGATTCCATCATGTTCCTCAGTTCCTCTGTTTTTTTAATCTGTGTCCTCTCTAGATTTATTAATCATGTCTTGCACTATGGGCACAATCTCTGTTCTAATGTGAGAATTTATTTCTGATTTCATTTTTTCTAGATCCTGCTTTGTTGCCAGTTCAGGGAGTCCAGGTCGTTGAGTTCAGAGTGTTCCATCTCATTTCCCTTTGGGGTTGCTTTACATGAATGATCTAGGAGTCTGGTTTTGAGATTTTTTTTTTAAGTGTCTTCTCATTTCAAAGGGTGGGAGGGAGGGAGGTGTGCTGCTAGTGCCCTTGAGGCTCACCTCCTCGGCGCTAGGGGCAGTAGTACAGCAGCCCAGAAGGCTCACCTCTTCCTCAGTGCTGGGGGTGGCTATGCTCCTCCACAAAATGTATTTTGAACAACTCATGCTGAATTCATACAGAATTGGGTTTTCTGATATGCTTTCATGAAGCATCAGACTAATTTTACTCACCTTTAGACTTCTCAAATTTTGTACTGGAAAACTTTAATTCTTTGTATCTTAAGGTTCTCTAAATAGAGTGATGAATTGATATTAACTTTGTCTTAATTCTAAATAGCAATATTTGAAAGCTATGAGACATAAATATGATTAAGATATATCAATCACATTCTTACAGATTTAGAGCTTCAATTTTATCTTAGCAACATTTATTTTAGCTATCCTACCTGAAGATCATTTTCCTTGAAAATGAAGGTGGAAAAATCATGAAACATAAGATCTGTTCTCTTTGTTGTCAGTAGTATTCAATTAGACTTGAGAAACAGACAAATTTGTGCCTCCTCCCTTTTTATTGGGTCATAAATAACTGAAACTCTTTATATTTATTCTTAGCAATTTTTACTCCAATTTATTTGGGAGATTAGACTCCCTGATGAAGTTCTTGCTGTATTTGGTCGAGTAGGTGTTCTTTAACATACCCTTTTTACTTTGAGACTTACGGGAAGATTGTTTTGGGTTATATATGATTTCTAAAATGGTTGATTATGGGCCATTTTGAATTAGCAAACCCCTTTGAAAATCTGATGAAAGCACTAGGCAGCCCTTCCCAAAATGACACAGCTGTGCATCCAAGTTTCATAGAAGTTCAGAAAGGTTATAAACAAATGACTTTCATTCATGGACTCTTATGGACCAAATCCTTATTAAAACACCCATAATTAGAGACTTTCTCACTGTTATATTCATTAGGATGATGAAAATTTTATTAAAGGAATTTAATTGTTAATGTAAATAATTTGATTTTAGTAATTACTATTTTAGTGTCAAATATCACAAGTCCATGGCTGTATATACTGTGAATATTTAGAAGACTACCTTCTTAAGATTTAATTACTGCCTGCCTTTTTTGTTTGTTTGTTTTGCTTTGTTTTTTGATACCAGGGTTCAGACTTCAGACCTTGTGCTTTCGAGACAGGCGGCAGCACCACTGAGCTAAATTCCTGGCCCACTGCCTGCCTTTTCTATAAATATTTTGTATTATTTATTCATTTGAGAAAGTGTGTATAATTTTTTAAAATTTGAAATATAATGTTAATCAAGGTAGGTAATATTTCTGAAGTAGAGTGTTCTCATCTGCTAAATATGATTAAAATCTATCACATTGTTTGCTTAGTTTCTTGCTTATTTGTTTTTTTTAATGATTGAGAATTAGATGAGAGTGTCAGTAGCAGGAAAGTCACTGGATTTATCCATGCTGTTCCTTAATACTTTTCTCTGAATAGTGCCTGGAACATAGTAGGTGCTTAATAACTAATTATTGAATGAATCAATATGTGTCCAAAATTCTTAGCAGATGGTATGTCCTTGGTAATGATTTTTTATCACAGTTATTACAGTAATGTTTCAGAAATGAAGCCATCACAAGCCAACTCACAAATTTTCTGGAACATTTCTTTTAGCTGAATGTCACTTGCAGCAAGCTTATTGTACATTCCTTCTGCTTCATTTTTGTTATCACCACTTCAGAGGTGACTTCCCTGACAAATTTAGCTAATAATACACATTTCTGTCCTAAGCCAAGAACTCTCCACTATATTACACAGTCTGAGTTTCTTCACAATATGAAGTTACTTAATCTATGTGCTTAATCTGTTATCTCTTTCTCTCACTGAATAGTAAAATTTTCCAAGAGTAACGACTTTGTCTTGCCTGCTGCTCTATCTGTAGTACACAGTAGGCACTCACAAATGTGTTAAAGGATCAAGTTTTGTTTCCACACCCACACTCTTCCATGCAGCCATTGCTTTAGAGGCTGCTGGGCCAGCCCCACCCAGAGAATGGGTCTGAATTACTGTAATCCCACCCTATGGTCCATTCCCCTTTCTAGTGATTGGTTTTAGTGTGGACCTGAGACTTACTGGTGGCTACTGAGTTTTGAGGAGAATTTCCTGAAGTTTCCATGAACTGATAAAACGTAGACATGCCATCATGTTACAAGCTACAGGACCTCTAGAGAGTACTAGTAAAAAGAGCAAGAACAAGAAGTGAAATAATAAGCAAATACAAGACACTGAGAGGATAAGAATGAACGTGAGAATGAGAAAGACATAATCTAAAGGAGAGACTATGAGAAAGAGAAAATGAGAGTCTAGTAATAAGAGAAGAGTATACATAAAGATCAGTTAACTGAAAATACATAACTGCACTATTTTCCAAGAAGATGAACAAATAATTTAAAAAATCACTCTCCTACTGAGCTAGCAGCAAGAAACGTCCTGCAGAACTAATACATTCAAAGTAGATTTTTCTACCTGCTGCTTACTATTAAATGATTATATAATAAAGTTTTATTCAATTTCTTAGATTATGTTAGAGACTTTAAATATGTCTTCAAATTATTTATTGATAAAACTTAAACAAGCTATGTCTAAGTACCTACAGTTCTGAGTTTCTACAGTAATGATTTTTAAGAACAATCTGGTGATATG
Source organism: Heterocephalus glaber (assembly GCF_000247695.1). The sequence goes on along the minus strand of NW_004624763.1, from coordinate 405,184 downwards.
CAGTATCTATTTTCATGATATCATTATACACTTCCTATGAAGAATCCCAAGGAATGCCATAGGTGTCTGGAACATTCTGGCTATGGTCAGGAGACCCATATCATTAAGATAATGACCACAATTCATCCTGCTTGACTATGTGTCTGAAATCAAGAGAAAAAAGCAACATAAGTAAAGTTAATTTAAGGCACTTTTCCTCTATTTATTAAAGCTAATTGCAAGTCTGGCTTACAATTAACAATTGCCTGAAGGACTAAAGTGCCCATGGCACTTGACGTAACAGAGTTTCCATAGCGCTGCCCCTAGATTTACTCTTTCCAGGAATGGATTTTATTGCCTTCAGTGTTATAGCTAGAAATACTCCTGCTATATAATAAGTATCAACACTATCTTGGCAATGCCAAAGCAATTTATGATTTTTATGACAGTCTATACTGGTGTCTAGTGTTAAAGCAATACAGCTGGAGGCTAATTAATGGATGCAGGTAGGATGCTCCATTCTGTAAGAGGGAGGTTGCTTGTTCCCTCATCGGCTGCTGGCTGTAGCTCTCATACTGATAGCATGTTGTTACCAGTGTTGCCACCTCATTAGAAAATTAGCTTTTAATTAACTTTGGAAGCTGTTGCATGGGTTTCGATAGGAGGCATACATTTGTACACATCTTGTTGCAGAATTAAACCTCCCCTTCATGTTTCTAATGGTTCTCTCCTGCCTTGCAGGAAAGCAGCAGTCTAGCGGCTTGCAGGCAGGCGCTCCATAGGTAGCAGTGGCCATGTGGCTCCAGCCTGCTCCCAATTACAAGGAGCTGTCCTTTAGTGCCCTCGTGAGCAGGCCCTTACTCTGAGGCCATTTGAGACATAAAGCAGCAACAGAGTGGACCACAATCCCAGATGCTCCCCTTTCATTCTTCTGACCCCCAACCTAGCTTTAATGGCACACAGTCTGGGAAGAATGTGCCTTCCCTCATTTTTGTATTTAAACATCTCTGCCTGAGCACAGTGGTGATAAACCTATAGACAAGATAAATGGCCAGATTATCACTCTTCCCCCCAGGGGAAAGTCATGCTTTCAATTAGGCTAATGGGGGTTCCAGGTTCAGCTTTGGCGTGCCCTAACACCAGGGAAGGCTTTTTGCCCTGGATGGATGCAAAGCCCAAAGATGAATTTGAAAAGTGGCTTCGACCCTAGCGTGGCAAGCCAGCAAAGACTGAAGTCAAGAAGCTTGATGATTAACCATCTGCCACAACAATGAGAGGGCAAGGAAGATGAGACCCAGGAAACCAGATCTTTTGAGATTTATTATAATTATACATTGCCTATTTCAATTCTGTTTGGTGGCTTAAAAGGAGACATGGGTGCTCTCTGTTGAAGAAGTGAAGCTTCATCCCTTACCAAGAGTAAGTGTTCTTTTGACATACTTTTTCAAGGCACTTATTTGACATCTCATTTGATCTTATTGCCAGTCTCTGAGGGACATAGGGCAGGCGGCATTTTTCTCATTTTGCAAATGATGGAGCTTTGCTACACAGCAGAGTTGAGTAATTTTCCCGTGATCACACAGCCATCAGGGGATAGCACCACAATTGATTCCAAATAATCAAACTGCTAAACCTTTATTTATAGTTCTCCAATGTATCATACCTTGTTTTTCAACCACAAAAATTAAATTACAACCTGCTAACTCATTATATTTAGTTTCATCCATTATTTACTTTTGCTTTGGAGGCAAATCTAAAGAGTAACTCATCCTAGAAATACTGCCTGCTAAATAATGAAATAATGTATTTAATAGAAAACTGGAAAGCAACATTTTAGCCCTAATTTTCTTCACAGTTCAGAAGATACAGGGATGACTCTGAATTTTTTAGATACCAGCAGAAATCAGACTCTACAATGCTGCTTTTTTCTATTCAAAGATGGGATCTTTGAAGAGTAGAGGTTGATTTATAAATTGGGTGACTATATATTTTGCTTTGTTAGAGTGAGGCTCATATTTCCACTATTGTCTAAGCATTGCATAGGTTTTAGCATTTGTCCCAAATAGTGGTCCAATTGGATAGTAGATATCATGGGATAGCAATTTTAAATCAAAGATTTATCTTCCAACTGTACTTTTCCTGTTAAAAACCAACCCATCTACAACTTAATTCTGGATGTTTTCAAGAAGTTCTTTATTAGTCATATATTTCCAGTTTTTTTTCTGAAAGAAGATGGCAGTGGTGATAAAGATCATGACATTTAGAGGACATTCACTCTATGATAGGTACCATGCTTTATGCTTTATCTGTATTATTATTTATTTTAATCATCCCAAGGGCCTCTGAGGTGGTTACCATTTCTGCTGTTATCTTACATATGAGGAAGTTAAGGCTCACAATGATTAACCTGCTCAAGGTTAATTGACTCATAATGATAAGGACTCTGTTCAAGGTCTAACAGCAAGTAAGTAGACCAAGTATTTGAACTGAAGTCCTTTGAGCTTGGAAGCCCAGATCCCTAACAGCTATGATTTTTCAGAATAAGCACAGATTCAGTCTGTATTCACAGTCTGTTCTACAGTGTGTTTGACTCCTCTAAAATGCAAAAGCCCATGTTACCATCTCTGACTCCCTGGACTCTTCTTATGAACAATTTCTTCTCATGAAATGCATATTCCTGGGCGTTTCTTTAAAGGCTAATGTAGCACAACCTAATGATTTCTCTTTTAATTAGCTCCCCAAGTGATTCTGACACTTGAATTCTCAACTACACCTTAAGAAATACTGATCTATATATTTCTAATTATTTGTTGTGTGTGAAAATTTGGGATTGAGTAGAGATTACCAAGTAGGCTGAGATTATAGTCATGGACAGAGCTTCTATTTAATGCAATGTGCTAAAATTAACTACAAGGATGTATATGAGACATGTACTTTGTAATCAACATTTACATATTCTTTATTGAATTTAATCTTTATAGGAATCCTGCTAAATGTCTGTGTGTGTATGTGTGTTTGTACACATTTTACCCATAAGAAAATTGAGATAAGGAGAAGTAAAGTATCTTTTATTAAGTTAAAAATCTCAGTGGCATTGTAAATATACAAATTTAGATAAACATAACTTACTTGATATTTATATGGATTAAAATACATAAACATTACAATAATATGTATAGCTGTGTTCTGGTCATCTATTTTCTTCCTTAAAACCTTTATACAGTATGCCTTTGAGTTATGACTGGCCTGACATAAGAACAACTTGGGTTATGACCAGAATTTTAGTTTTAACTTAAAAACAAAGTCTTGAGTTACAACCAGAATGCCAGATGGTCCCAGACATAGATTTAACCCTTAAAGAGTTCTGGAAGGAACACTACAATATCCTTTCCTGGGTGGGGTTAGTTGAGAAATCCTGGGCCAATGTCTCTCTAAGGACACTGAGATCAGCTAGTACACAGAAGAGAGACTTGGAAGGCTGTGTAAAGTGATGTTATTTGATGCTTGAGACATTTAGGTATAATCTTCCAGGTCTCACCCATTTGCTCTCCAACTTTTTCAGCCTTCATTGTCCCTGAGATGAGAATTCTCTCGGTCAGAGAAAGGTCTTGGGCAAAGCAATGCAGACATTTGCAATAAAATCATCAGGTTGCATGGGGGCAGGCAGAATAGGATACACTATTGAAACAAGGGTGGAGTTCTGTTGCTTAATGTGTCTTCTGGCCAGAGTTACAGTTTGACTTCTCTAAGATGTTTCAGATGCCTACTGTTTCTTAATTAGTCACTTTATTCATTTTAACATGGATAATATTGAGCTTAGACTTTGATGTTTATATTATAGCCTACATATAGGTTTGTGTTTCTGTTATTAAACTTTTTCATATTACTGTCTTGTTGAAAAATTATAGGATTTTTTTGTCTGTTTTTTAGGGAAAAAGTCTTTATATGCATTGTATTGGCTTTTTAATTTTAGTGTGCAAAACATGTTTGAAATCCCTTTTGCTCACAAGATAATGAAAAAGAGTGATCAGAAATGTTGAATGTGATGGTTCATCCTCATGGAAAATGGTGGGAGAACTGTGCTGCATTCATTGACTTGGACACTCCAAGGGAAAATTAAAATTTATTGATAATGAACTGACAGGTAAGAATGATCAGTTCCCAACCATCATAACCTAAATCAGCTGAAATTCTGTCATTGCTCTTTAGGAAGCAGCAGGCCAGAAAGTGGGGGCTACCTCTACTAAGCAGTAAGGAAATCACCTTTACTAATTGAACCTTTGTAGAGGAAATTGCCAATATTGCGCTAAAAGTGGCCATCACTATCCTTCCTTCCAGGAAGAAAAAAAAAGTGGATGGAAAAGAAGACCCACAGACACTGGGTTACTTTCATATCCCAGATATATGGATATAGATACATATTGCCCATTTAAATTCATATTGAAGTATAATAAGCTTTGGCCTGCACAATGAGAAAGAGTGGAAACTCCATCTCTTCATTGCTTTCAGAAACTCAAAGATAATCATATAATGAAGGGTAATACTTTTTACAAAATTATTTGATGTGGATAATTGGATGGTAGTAGTAAGAGAATATGGCACAAGTCTCCTCAGAATGCTGGTATTATCTTGAGGATAGGAAGTGTTTGTTTTTCTTATTCTACATTTTTGCCAAAGGCATGATTGTTTGGGAGCAGCCCTCTTTGTTAATATCAGATGCATCCTTCCACTGAGATACTCAAGATGATTAATTAAAATTTTTTTCTTTCTGCTGTACTTTATCGTCTCCAAAAATCTCTGCGGTTGATCTGCCATGTAGAAAAGTCAGGGGCCTGAACTAATGGATTCTGAAGAGAATATAGCCACAAACCCTAAATTTGAAAATGACATATCAATGCTGAGAGTCTAATAAATCACAGGTATGGAGGAAAAACACAAAGGGTGTAGAGGGGCTGAGGATCAGGACAAGCTCCTACTTCTCCATTGCATTATTGTGAGTCACACTGCATGGCACAGTCCTTATTGCTCTTGGTGAACCCAGATTTTGAGGAGTGGAGCCTCTTCACCTGATATGTTTCAACCTACCTATGAAGGGATGTTTATGCTTTTTTAAAAAAAATTTTAGCATGAGAAAAACTCCTTCTAACTTTCCCTTGGCATCTTCTTTAGCGTACACTAGACCTTCCACCACTTCCTATTTTCCCTCTTGAGAGCAACTGCATTCAAACTATTCACTCACTTTCTCTCATCATTTTTAATTTCCCCAAACAACATTCTACTTTCTAAAACTCGAATTTTTTTTGTTTGGCTTGAAAAATGAATGAAAAATGAAAGGTGTCATTTCCTTGCAATTTCGGTTTAAATGTTTTTCCAATCAAAGAAAGCCGCAATATCCCATATGATGATGGCTCAGTGAGTTGGGTGATGGAGTCCCTTCCATCCCCACTGCTGCTTCCCTCATCAGTTGCTCATCTTTCACCAGTCCCTGTCTTACTGCTTTCAGGTATGGCCCTTTCCCCTCATCCTCCTTCTTTATTCTTCCCACATTGGCTGGGTTATCTTTCTATAGCATAGATCTATCATTATATTTCTTTGAATCAAATACTTTTTACAAAGTAAAATAGAAGCTCTTCATTAAGAAATGGAAGACCTATGTAAATCTGGTGGACATGGTTGAGGTGCCACGGGAGCCTGGGCCGTGATAACGCCAAGTTGGGTGAAGGTGCTAGATTCCATTAAATAGGACAAAAGAAGCTAAATATTAAATGAGATTCAGTGTCCAAAATTATGAGGTAGACAGCAGTAATCTGGAGACTCTCAGATACTAGAGAGCCCATTTCAATGGCTGGAGCATGAAGATGGGTGCATTACAACATCTATTATCCATTTTAGTTGGGCTGCCTATTCATGTGTTTTAGTTAGAACTTTTGGTTGAAAATGACAAAAATTCATGTTAACTTGGGCAAAAAATATTACTTGTTTCCTCATAGAACTGAGGGATGGTCATGAGTATAGTTAAATCTCCAGAGAAAAACTGGAACCTAGAACTCCACTTTGACCATATTTCTCAGCAGTTTCCTCTCCTCTCCTCTCCTCTCCTCTCCTCTCCTCTTCTTTCCTTTCCTTTCCTTTCCTTCTCCTACACTCTTTTTCTTCTGTTCTTCTCTCTTCTTATTTCCTCTCCTTCCTTCCTTTTTTATTTTTGTGGTACTGGGGATTGAACTCAGAGCCTTCACACTAAGCTATTCTCCAGCCCTTTTAATTTTTTATTTTAAATCTGTCTCATTAAGTGGCCTAGCCAGGATTCAGACTTGCAGGCTTCTTACCTCAGTCTCTTGAAGTGCTGGGATTATAGGCGTGTGTCACCATAACCAGCTAGTTTTTTCTCCTACCCTCCTCCTCCTCCTCCTCCTCCTCCTCCTCCTCCTCC
>NW_004624763.1:325293-373759 GCF_000247695.1 Heterocephalus glaber | reverse complement strand
GGGAGGGGTAGGGGAAAAGAAAGAAGGGAATGGAATTAATATGAGAAAATGAAAAAATGGAAACAAAGTCTTTGTAAATAGGGAGGCATGGAGGGATTGAAGGAAGGGCAGGGGAATGGGTAAAAATAAGAACTAAGAGAGTTTATGTAGAGCTTCAAATTTCCAATGATGAATGTTGTTATATTGTATTCCTAAAGTATACCAAGAAAATTAATTAAAAGTGAAAAAAAAAGATTGTATTATCTGGTTCTAAGTAAATGGAGATTTTCACAAAATAGGTAAGAGGCTTATAAAATTCCTATAAAGAAATAAAAATCAAAGATAACATTGATGACATAAACTCAAGTGAACAACAAGAAAATGACCTATCTGAAATTTCAAAGTCTGTTAGCCATACTGAAGGTGAAAATAATGATAATCTAATCAGATCCCTGAAGAAATGGCCTTCAAATTTAGAAAACATTATAAAGAGTATTTAATATATAGATTTCTCTTTCATTAGAGGCAACACTTATTTAGAAACTTTGGGGGGAGTTTCTTAATGTGGCACTATAGTAATGTATAATTCACAGACATACAGTTTTAATTATTTTTAACAATACAGTGGTGAGAATTCAGAAGTGTTTGGAGACCACTGGACTTCAGGTTTAGGGCAAGCCTAAAGGGAGAGTTCAAGCCGCATACAGAGAAAGAGCTGGAGAGCATATTTTGCAAACATAAGAGCAGCCTGAATCTAAAATGATGTCTAGTTAAGACACTGGTTTAAAACAGCTGATTAAGGCAATAGACTCAATGTAACTACAGTACATCTATCAAAGATAAATTTCAAGTACTACTCTTTGATAATGAAAATCTCAGCTCTTCAACTGTTGCATGAGTAAGCAACAGTGTAAGAAGAGAGACGACTGGGTGGTGTGTCAAAGAGTGGATGGGTCTGGCATAAAAAGCAGTGCAGTCTGACAGCATCAGAAATGTTTCTTTATTTAGAACATGGAACAATCCAGTCAGACACCTAGGGGTTGGTTTGAGGTTAGACTACCTTTTAAAATAGCCTAGCAATCAATAAAAGAGCAAAGGTGAGGCAGACCAAGAGATTCAGTCTTAGGAATTCAAAAATCCTCAGAGATGTCTTGAACCTATTAATATTTAAAGAATGACTTTTGTGAAAGAAAAATTCAAATCCTGCATACTTCTGAGATGGCCCTATGTACCTTCTGTTCACTGCATTTCGCTTCCTCCTGAAGGTGCCACTCAACCACACAGCAAGCAGCTGCCCCGCTTTGAAAACCTGCAGGCACTGGCTAGTATCTGGGCTGAAGGTTCAGATCCTACAGGTTGAGCCTGCCTTTGAGGACTCAACTCAACCACCTTAGGATTCAAATATGGACTTGAGACCTCACTCCCCCAGTGGCCACTAAGAGACATGTATTGCAAATCGGGAGATAAGGAGGATTAGTGATGCATGGGATAATCCTCGACTAGGGGCAAAATATGATATAATGAAGCTTGATAGGTAAACTTCCCCTTCCTTGTGCCTTGTGTGAATGATCTCATTCTGCCATTCTACTATGTCCTGGTTGATTGTATAGGGGAGGTCAACACATCATACTCATACCTGCTTTATTTCCTCTTTGAGCTTATACCACCTCAATACAGTATGTCCACTTTTACCCTGGCCTCAGCTTTGATTTTCTCCAGGACCTAGGCAAAGACAACCAACTTCCAAACTGTTAATAGATGCTGGAACAATAATAACAAGTATGTAATGAAGAATATTGTGACAACGTATATTTGGAAAATTTGTATTTAATAAAAAGTAGTACATTTGCTTACTGCAGAATGTTTTTAATATGGTAGATAATACTCAGTGGTTATTTTTTTCTATTTTGTAGAAATATTTATCCAGGGAATATGCATAATGTTCAGCTACTACAGAATGAACTTTTGGAATGCCATTCTAATAGAATGAGGAGCTCTTTTTCAGCTCAAGGTGAAGAGGAACCATGTGACATACAGTTAGTGTTGTTTAAGGGAGGATAAAGGAGCTCCAGGAGATTAATTCCCTGTAACTGAGCCTAAGTATATCCTAAAAATACCCACAACACAGGGACATGAGAAAGAGGAGTCAAGCCACGATGTGATCTGTAAATTCCAATCTAGTATTCAGAGTCCACTGCTTCACTTCAGTATGTGATATTTTGCTTTAAGGACCAGATTGGTTTGCGTTATTTATAGCAGATCACATGGACACTGCATTTGGAATGTTATGTTTAGGTATTTCTTTGAAGGAGTTGTTCACCTTCTCCATCCTGGACCTACCCACCTCAGTATAATACATAGCATCTACACATACATACACACACACCTACACATACGCACACAAAAAGAGACCAGTTTATTATACATAGTTTCTGACAAATAAGTGATAATTCATTTTCATTATTTCTTAACTATAAAATTTTTTATCAGATTTGGTAAATAATGTAAAACTATGGATTTGGAGAGGATCAGCTAAATGAACTTCAAGAATTTGACTCTTACTGGCCAGTACCTTGCACCCCTTGCCCAAAACTACTAAGTTCTTTATAATTAATGCCACGATCAGGCACACTTTGCTCCTTTATAGGAATTCTCTTCTTATCTATAATTCTGTCTTCCTGCCAATAAGCTTGGAAAATGGTTACCTTTAAGTATTAATACAAAAATGTGCTCCTTCCCTAACTTCCTCTTCAACCTTGTCAAAGTCTCCTACAGTGTTTTATAGCACGTGGGGTCTTAGAGAAAGCACTTTAGATCATTCAAATAGACACACTACCATCATGTGCCACTGAAGTTGTTATACAGTCAACCAAAGATTGCATACATGACAGTGGTCCCTTAAAAATGTATCACAGACTAAGACATTGCCGTTATAGCCATGTTAGTTTTTGTAAGTACACTCTGATGTTTGTACAACGACCAAGTCATCTAACAATGAGTTTCTCAGAATGTATCCCCTCATTCAGTGAACCATGACTATATTTACAAAGAAGAAGCCAAGGCTGTTCAGCCAAACACTAGATATGATGAAAAGCCATCACAGACACCATGGCGAAAGAGGCAAGAAGAGAATGAACTGTTAGGTAAGCCACTGAAAATGAGCTAGGAAGAGGAGACCTTCTGTCCTGGTGGAATTCAGCTACTGCTGGAGAGGCGCAGCTGAGCATACCCTCAATGGCAGAAACTAGAAATCAGTTGGTCAGGGACTCTCAGCGATGAAATCTTCAGGGGTCTGCTAACTTCTGTGGAATGAGGAAAAGAATGGATGTGGAAAATGGGGAGATGGATGAAGATTAACTTTCACATTGGCATTTTTATCCAAGTTATTACACAAAATTTACTTTCATTGGATGCCTTCTTGAACAAAGAGATAAATATTGATTTCCATTTCCTTTGCATATAAACTAGCCATGCATATATGTTGGAGGGAACAAAGGAATGGAAGATCAAAGGAAGACATGAGTGACTTGAGTAATGGGTCATGCTTGTGCAGTGTGAAGGAGGAGTGGGGTCCAGAGAGGCACCCCAAGAGACAGTAGGACTTGGAGGCCTAGAGAGGAACCCTGAGGCTCTCAGTAGTGGCTCAGGAACCAAACAGCACATCATTCATGCTGTGTGTTCCCAACCAACAGGCTCCTTTAAGCTTCATGTTGCATTGATTTTATCTTTGTATTTGGTATTTAAACTTCATTTCACAATAATCCTTCATGCAAGGTCCTTATGTCATGTTTTAGAAGTCTCACAACTTCATCACCATACTCCAAAACCTTAGAGGTATTTTTGAAATAAATTTCTTTAAACTTCAGTCACCTGATACTTTCTGATCTAATCTTGTTACCTCAATATTCTGTTGTGAACACTTTGTGTGTTTTAAGAAATTCACTGCCTGTTCATTATCAAAATCTCCCACTCCTCTGGTGACCAGTTATTATTTTAAATAATTTTATGTTGTTTCTCAGAGATGTAAAATGAAGAAAAGGTTTCTTGTAAAGTCTATATGATGGTAATGAATTGGTGAATGCTTCTGAAAGAATTTTAGTATTCAGTGCTAATACTGAAAATTTATATAAGTAGTTTTAAAAATGGCTTTACAATACTTAGAAAACACCATCAAGTATTTGAGAGAGAGGTTTTGCATGAAGGGAGTGGGTTCAGGAAATTCTGAAGCTTTTATGCGGTTTGACCTTGTTTTGAATACTTTTTAAAATCCCAGTGTTGCAAGAAATTTTAAAACGATTAAATTTTTACTCTTTTGGGAAGAAAAACAGTCAACATTGTTTTATGCAACTTGTGTGGTCTTCCTTATGCAGGAATCTTCAATCACTAGCTATTTCTCCAGATTGAAGTGGAGGTGCTCTTACTAGCTTTCCCCATCCTTATTCACACCCCACCCTAGTAATCCAGCTTTACATTCCACTACTCATTCATTACCCTTGGCTCCTATCACTGTTATTTCCTCATCCCCATCCCTGAGTGTCTTACATATGTTATTCAGCTTAACAAATGTTGTGTTCTCTATGTAGTAAGAATAGATGGAAAGCACCATGATAGAAAGAGCCCTGTAATATATTAAAGATGACAGTATTACAGGTGGAAAGAGATGCGACAATTAATTACCGTACACCCCTGAGCATGCTAAAGTGGTGTCATTTATAAAATTCTGCGCTGCAGCAGAGGAAGTTGTGTTGTTCAGGAAGAGCTGTGAGGAAAATCTCATATAATCTGGGTCTTGAAGAAGGACATCAGTGCCAAAAGTATTCCTGGGAATTTGTCAGAAGTGTAAAAATATTAATACAATTAATAACGATAAAAATAATTTTTACAATATTCTGTTAAGACTGAATTGCTACACATATTGAGGCTCACTCTACAGTTATTTCTCAAGAAAACTTTCTATCGTATAAAGGGATTTTAGGAGAAAAACCAATTCATGATTAGTAATACCAGATAACCAATGACTTGAACAACTTCTAAAATCTTACTACCCTCACTACAGAAACTTATAAACAGATTCCAGAAGCTCTTTTCCAAGTAGCTAGGCGTTGGGAGCCATTCTATATAATTTTGAGAAAAAACTCATTTCACAATTAAATTATGATTAGGGCTGTCTGAAGCCTCAACGGTCCCAGGATACTATGAAGTTCAAGGGCAAGATTACATCAGTTGAAGACATCCTGGTTCTCTAAGAACTGAGTAGTCCTATAAAAAGAGAAAGGTTTCACCTGGGGAGGGGCAAATTCCTTAACTCATCTCACCTACTGTTGTAAGAACGATTTGTTTATCTCACCATCCTAATCAATTTAAACGCACCATTGACCTAAGATCCTCATCAGCACAAGATCCTCATGGTCATAGGATTACCGCCACCCTCGGAGTCATCTGATACTTTCTATGAACCCGATAAATAGTGGTTACTTGGAGTGTCTTTGTCTTTGCCTGCTCTGAGGCACTGACCTCCTGGGCCCCCATATACTTTAAAATTATGCAAGTCTCTATTGTCTTGTTTTCTTTAGTCCTTGCTGTCCCCCTTTCTAGGCATTTGGAGGATTAATTGACTTTCAATAACTAGGAGCTTTTAAAAAGGAATTGGTCATTTCACATAGATCCGGTTATCCTTTTAGGTTTTTGGAAAGCCAGACTAGTGTGTTTTACTCTTAAGAAGAAAAACTCAAATAAATATCTTGAGGAACAAATCAAGCACTTGATACTTAAAATTAATGTATTTAGAATTATTGTTATTTTGATAATTTAATTTCTTTCCTGGGAAGGAGGAAATTTGAGTAATATCATTTAGATAATGAATATATATAAAGTCATCACATTTATGCTTCAGACCATGATGAGATAACAGAGAGCAGATTGCCTGTACTGACTCAAAACATCCCCCCCCAAATAAAAACAAATAAAAAGGGACAAAACATATGGAACAACAGTTTTGAGATGCTGAGTGTCAGGCACAAGGGATAGTGTTCCACAAAAGATGTGAAATGTGGAGTGAACCTGGTGATTGTCTCGGTTCATTGCCTTGAAATAGCTCCTAAGCCATATGATAGGAAGAGGAAAATCAGATGGAGCCACACAAGCACAGAGTTGAGAAGGCAGACCTGGGATGCCAGGGAGACCAAGGCAGCTAGAGTTTTTAGCTCAGGGTACAGAGTAGAGAGCCCCACTGAGAGAGAGCTCCTAAGATCTTCAGAGGCCTCCTCCAGTGTCCACCTGACAGTGGTCACTGTAGCTGACGGTGGTCACTGTAGCTGTGTGAAGGGATGGAATGCACAGGGAAAAGCACCTCTCAAAAGTTTTGGCAGGGTAGGTAATAGTGATTATTTTCAGAACACAGATTAGAAACCTCATAATTCACAGGTTCTTGAGTAGAAGGCTGACAGTTTTGTGTTTGTAAACTATACTAGAACTTGTTTGGGTCAAAATTATCAAATCATCAAATCATCAAGACCAAGACCTAAGATAATTGTACTATTTCCAAATAACTTCACTTGTTCCAGGATAAAGCCCAAGAATATTTATAGTAATACAAAATTATCCAGTTATAGTATCAAATTTAAAAATTATCAGTCCTGCGAAGAAAAATTCAACTTCCAATGAGCAGAAAAATTAAATGAAATTGATCCACACATGGCAGAGATGTTGGAGTTAGCAAAGACATTAAAACATTTTATTAGAAACCCTGAGTTAGGGGCTGGGGATTTAGCTCAGTGTTTTTGCTGCCTGCTGCGCAAGTGCAAGGACCGTAGTTCGATCCCCAGTACCACACACACACACAAAAAAAAAAGAAAGAAAGAAAGAAAGAAAGAAAGAAAGAAAGAAAGAAAGAAAGAAACCCTGAGCTAGATACTGTTTTTCAACCATGAATCACCTCAACTGTGATTTTGATAGGGGCTGGATAGTGGCCAACATAAGAGTTTTCTAATGAGAGTACAGCAGAGGCAGTTAGAGTTCTTGATGGGTAGAAGTCTATCTTTAAGCTTCTAGATGACCTGAGTCAAAGGAGGTCCTTCTTCCTCCGTGAAGAAGTGCAAATATATTGAGTGATTACCTGTGCCAGAGACTGAGCTCACTACTGGAAAATTATGGAATTAGAAAACAGCAAATTCTATTGGAAGTTTAATCCCAGGGGAGGAAGACAGCAATGAGTAAATGTGTATTAGAAAGCCATGTCCCAGGAACCTCCAGAAGTGGTTGCAGAAAAAATCTGACACTTAGATGTTGCAATCATTTTTTAACTTTAAAGCCATGAATTACTACTGTAAGTATTGTGTGCTTTAAAATCACTACTATTGTTCATCCTTTTTTTACTATGTAACTACAATGCTTTGGTATTTTAATATTAATCCTAGGTTAGAAATTAGAAATTTCTAATTTTAAGTAGGTGGCATTTGAAAGATCTCTTCTATGAGGGTAGATATTGTTACCCAGGATGAGGATGTGTTATTTTGCATGTTTGTGAATGCATATACATATACATGTGTTGTGTGTGTGTACACGTGCATGCACATGCACCTGTATCTTGGTCAAGGACTGCATCTTAGTAGCAGAAGTAATGGAATTGTATTGTTACTGTCTGTAGTCTCAGAAGAATTAAGACGGTGCTTATGCTTATGCTTATGTGGTGAGGATGGACTGGGTTGTGGTGGTTTAACATTGTTTATTGTCCTTCTGCCCTTTTAAAAATTTGCTTTCTTACAAATGGTTGCTTAGGGCAGGACACTGATTTTAAACAGCTCAGTATTTCATGTTTAAACTAGATCTCTAAACTCAGAAAGGCTGGCTGGGAGCCCAGCTGACAGGTGGCGCTCACCATGCTACCACAGCAGCCATAGCCTAAGCCTGGCCTGTCACCTGACAGGTGGGTCTCATGATGAATTTAAGATCTTTTCAGCAACAGACCTCACTTAATCAGCTGGATGGTCAGACTCACAACCTTCAGGTGTGACCCTAAAGTCCCGTGGAAGAAATAATTTCTAAAGATACTCATAGAAAGCAAACCACTACTAAGAAGCAGCACACATGGTCTAATAAACACACAGCTATCACTTCATCTGCACTTCATAACTCTAGACTTTTACTCCCCTGAATAAGATATCACCTTGCCTGGAGTGGAGCAATGTAAAGAGTGACTGTGACAGCTGACAGGTGAGGTGGATGAACTTGCAGTGCAAGCAAGCTTTCTGATCTTGGGCCAGTGGGTCTCACCTGTCAGCAATTGTGACAGCACAGGGCTCACTGCCAAGAGCAGGAGCCCTGTGACTTTGACATGGCAGATGGGAGTCAGGTATAATAGCTGACATGCGAGATGGGCAACCAGGGAACACTCATGCTCCTGCATTTTCCAGGGAAAGGTTTACATAAAAGGTCGGTGACTTCACCCAAGTAGCCCAGTGGCCAGACCATCTTGCGTTGTTCCATCAAAATGGTATAAACTGGGCCAGGGATTTAGCTCAGTGATTTTGCCGCCTGCTGCACAAGCGCAAGAACCCAAGTTCGATCCCAGGTACAAAAAAAACAATGTTAAAAACTGAAAAGCTCAGATGATAGTCAGACTTATTAACTGACAGCTATTTACAAATATTTTCTCTTCCTCAGACCAACTCTCCAAGACAATGCTCCGTGTTTTGCAAACAAGGAACCAAGGATCAGTTTGATGAAAAACTCACGACTGTGCAGCTAGGAACTAGAGGAGCTAAGATCAGACACCAATCCATCTCCCCAAGCTGGGCTGTTTCCAAAAGTCTGTTGCCGGCTTTCCAGAAATTTCTTACTTTTGTAACTGAGTCATTACTTTCTGCTTCCCTTTTATAGTGAAAGGGAGGATCTAAAAATAATAAAAAGAAAACATAAATTGAAAAATAATCTACTGAAAAGATTATTCTATGTTCCTTTCTGTTTTATACAATAATTCGATTTTTAAATATAAATAGAACTTTTTTTTCTTTAAAAAGTCAACTTCTTCCAGGCAATTGGCAAAAGATTTTTCAAATACCAGACCTAAACATGAACAGGTACAAATTTGCAAGTCCTTTAAAAGCATGATATGCAATTCATATGTAACATGAATGTAATTAGATGAAAGAAAAAAGTATATATCCTTTTTAAAAGCTTTAGGTTTTTTTATATTCTAAGGACTGACAAAATTTATCTTAGTAAGAAAACTGCTCTTTCTTTTGGGAGAATATTTTACCGGAATTTTTGAACATACCAAGATACAAAGAGTAATCAGAGAATATGGTGAATTAAAAAAATATTTTTAAAATTTAAAAATTTAAAAATTGTTACAAGCCATATTGGCATTAATCTCCCTTAAAAAATGATTGCCCTAAAGGAGTTGGGGATTTAGCTCAGTGGTGCTGCACCTGCCTTGCAAGTGCAAGGTCCTGAGTTCAATTCCTGGTACTGAAAACAAAAAATTTGCCCTGGCTTCAAACACACTTATCTCGTTGTTCATACCACTTTGCAAAGCTGTTCTAGAAACCCTTTTGTGAGTATCTTTAGTCATACTGTCATGGCTGCCTCAAGGTCTGAATCCATTCAAAACGTTTACCTTTTATGGCTGTTTTGGCTCTGGGAAAGAGCCAAAAGTTCCATAGTGCCAGATCTGGTGATTACGGTGGATGAGAACACACCATAATGTTTTTACAAGTCTGTCTTTCTGTTGGATGGCACTCGGCAACAGCATTCACCATATTTTTTATCACACCTCATAAAGATACTTTGTAGAGCCAAGAGTCTGTATGGGATGGGAGAGATTAAAAACTGCATAGCTCAACTGCGTGATTTTTTAAAAGTAGCTTTTTGGAGTGGGGAAGGCCCAAATGAGGGGAGATGAGGAGGCCAGGGAAAAAAGGACTGAGAACAGAACTTGGGCTGAGAGTGGCCAGCAGAGGACATGTGTTACCTTAGTTCAGGGGAAGGAAGACTCACATGGATCACTTTAGTTGGAAACAATGATCTTAATTACCAATTCTTTAGTTTCTCTTCTCTGGACCATGATGAACCTGTTTTTGTCAGTTCTCTTAACACACACCTCTCCTTCTGAGTTATCAATGCCGCGGGCTCTATAAAGCAAGTGGCTGAACATGTGCTGAGAAAAGGCCAGCAAGGAGAGGGCAACATAGCCCACACTCTGACACGAGCACAGTGCTGGCAGCATCTGTGTGAGAAAACACTGGCATCGTTTGTGAGTTCTGGGAGAGACCAGTGCATTCAGAACACAGAACTCCAGGGTGGAACTGAGAGTAGGTGTGGGCCAAGATATTGTGAAAGGACAATACATCTAACCACCATATTTTCTCTTGTCTATGCAAATTATTGGCTTCATGATCTTAGTCCATATCGTGACTTTAAATACTGTCAGTGTGCTGACATTTAAAGCTAATGTTGTGCTCCAACGTCTCCCCTATTTCTCTAGCATCTCCTCTTGACTACCTAATAGCCATCTCAAACTTAATGCTCCCAATATTAACCTGCTTATTTCCTAATCCCTCTCCAACATGTCACTTTTAAGTTCCTCATCTCAAGTGTTACCATCCTTGAATCCTTCTAAGAGTGATCCCACCTCAAAAATGTATCTTTTCCAAATGGGAAGACGGTCAAGAGGTGGAATGAGGTAGGAGGAAGGAAAGTGAAACAGAAGGAAACAATAACTGAGCTGTTACATGTACCTGTACAAACTCCCCATAAAAATTCAATCATTGTGTAATGCAAATGTGTTTTAATAAAAAATAAAAACTGAAAAAATATATCCCAAATCCGACTGTTTTATAAAATCCTCACTGATCATCCTCTGGACTGAGCCACTCTTCTCTGTGTGGACTTCCACAGCTGCAATGGATAGGAGTCTATGTCTTTACTGTTGTTCCCCTCTCTGGCGCACCTGCCTTATGCCTCCCAATCCGTCCTCCACCAAGCAGTGAGAGTGAGCAATCTGCCTTTGCTCTTTACCCTTTAATAACTTTCTTGAGGAGGCAGGCTTGTATTTTATCTCAAGCATATTTGTATCTCAGTAAGGAGCACAGATCTTGGCACAGAGTAAGTGTTTAATAATATCCGTTTGTTCACTGACTAGATACATATAATATTTTCTATTTGTAAGGGAAGGCAGGAATTGGGGAGGTATGTACTACTAAAGAAGGTGCTATGTACTCTTCAGCAGCTTTCTTTTCAAGGCTAATTTCACAGCAAACATAGGATTATGTTTTAACAGTTCCTGAGAACTGGTAGCAAATGGCAGAAAATCTGTACATTAGCAACATAGACAACTTCATGGCTCAGGAAATGAGAAAATGCAAAATTGTGATAGCATAAATAGGGGTTTTATGTATATATAGCTTCCTCTTAGCCCAATCTTGTGTTTATTGAATATTCATTGGGGTATGTTAGAACAGTGAACAATATTTAATGAGTTTGGCAAAGGGATAAAGAGCTGAATGGTTTATGTTTTTGCCACCAAGAGAGAACCATAAAATGAGCCCAAGGTGTATCTTCAGCGTACAACTATCAAAGGTGATTGGAAATAGATTTATGTCACCTGCTTCTATAGTTCAGGCTGTTTCTCTATTTGGTGAATGCTCCCCATTTAGACTTCTCAGTGCCTAACAACAGAAATTTTCAAAAGGTTTATCCTTTTGTATGTGTCTTCCAATCTCTTCCTTTACATATGCTGACTGATATCTTCTAACAACTACATTTCCCTTTTCAGTGAAAGCTAGAAAGTCCAAGAGCATGGCACCAGCATCTGGCAGGAGCCTTTGTGCTGCCTCATAGCATGACAGAAAGACAAATGAACAGCAGGAAGCAGAGAGGAAATCAAGTTGAACTCATCCTTTAAATCAAGAGTCCACTTCTGGATGGGGCAGCCACTCTTGTGATGGCATCATTCATCTATTCATTAGGGCAGAGCCCTCATGCCCTAATCATCTCTTAGAGTTCTCAAGTCCTGACACTGTTGCATTACCAGTTAAATTGTAACATGAGTTTTGAAGGGGACATTAAGATCATACCAATCTCCTTCTTAATTCAGACTTGAAGAATTTTTCTTAATATTGTTAATCTAGTGGAATTTATATGCTGTGCTTAAAAAAAGTCATAACAATAATAATTATGTCTATCCTTCAGCTACTTGTTAAGGCATTTTTAGTATATGATTGTGATACAGTATAAGTACATTCATTGTGGGGAATCAATGCACATGTACAGCACATCTTCATCTTTTTTACTTCCCCTTTTCTCTCGTCTCCCTCCCAGGTTTGCCCATCCCTAAATCTCCTCATCTTCACAAAATCTTTCTCCCTGTAGTACTTTATTTATGGTAACAGGACTCATGAAAACAATGAAGCAAAGTCTGGCACATACTAGGGACATAACACACTTGATTTGAATAAACAAATGAGTGATTGTGGAAATGAATGATGATAAGAATGATTTAGTAGAATTTACACTTGACATGCTAGTTTATAGACAGATGTGAAATATGAATGCAATTTGAATATGTGTTCCAAGTAGCCAATAATTTTTATTGTTATAATGCATTCCAGAATGGTTTATGGTAAAGGCCATAATCCTGTCACAGAGCATATGATCATCACCTAACATAGTGTTTGAAATCTTGCCAGCAAAAATTATCAATAAGAAGTCATTTTTATCCTAATTAAAAATTAACTTTGTTTCATAACTATCTTATATTAATTGTATTTAAAGAGTTGTTAACAGATTTAATCATTTATCTAAAAATATTGTCATATCTTTTAGATGAATCGAATTTGGGAGAATGACATTTTGAATTTATCAAAATATTATAAAAGCCTCACACTTACCTGACTGGGGAATGTCATGGTTAAATTATGGTCAATTTAGTTTGCCTATAATTTTCTTTTTTACCCCTTTTTCCTGTCAGTCCCTGTTCTAGCTTTTAAAACTTGTACTCCCCTTCTAAATGCCTTCCTATTCTGTTTTGTCTCCTTTTTCTCTACTCTTTTTTTTCATTTCCTTTAATACTTTGCCTTTCTTTCCATTAGTCAGCATCTTGCTTTCATTATTCTGTTACTTGTGCTTCTTTTTATAACTATCAAGAACATGGCAGTGCCTTAAAAGCCATACTGTGTAATGTGTGTGTCTTGCGGTGTTAAATTTCATTATTGTTCCCATTCTTCCCTCTCTCTGTTTCTATCTCCTGGGGTGACCTTGTTCTTTGCCAGATTTAAAATCTGCAGTCCTTTTTTAAAAATTAGAAATTGCAAGACCTTAACAGCAGAATATGCAACTGTACCTTGTGGCCTTTACATGTAAGTAAGTGATCGAATGTAACTTTACAAGTCATATACCCTTAAAGTTTTGTTATGTCCCCAGCCTTCCTCATGGGACTTTGCTGTGCCTTCTTTTGGATATGAAGTGGATGTTACCATCATAATGGTTCTGGGGTTGACCATGGGATTAGTTTGGGCCACAGGGATATGGGCAGCATGGATGTGTGCCATATCTGTCTATGCTCTGCAAGGCATCGTGTACCATTACCTGCCCCTCTGTTTTTTGACCTTAGTCATACAAAGGCCATATCTCAGTCTTTCCATGGAGCCATGGGAGACTCACCTGTAGCACAAAGCTAAGTCCAGCTGAGCCCAGCCAACCTCAGTGGTGAATGTTCAGGCACATGAACAAAACCAAATAATTGGAGTCTTGAGCTATATAGTTTTGGGGTGGTTTGTTACACACCAAAAGCCAACTAAATGAAACCACAGTTCACCTAGAAACCCTAATTGCTGATTCTAATACCTCTCTGACCGGCTCAGATTGTACCCCATTTAGCTACCATGTCAGAATCCTAATTGCGTCTCCCACCAATTCAAAACTTTGAATCACACTCTAAAGTGCACACAGATTGCTGCTCATCTAGCTTCACCCTAGTTCTGACAGAGCTTAGCTTCCTCCTCTCCTAGTGAACCATATCACAAAAGAGAAAGCACTGGTATGTCAATGTGTATCCTGTGGTTGTGCCTTCTGTCCAGTCTCTTATCTCAACTTTGGGTAATTTTTTGACTATCTTTTATCAAGCAGTCAGTATGACCTTTAAAAAGCATCAACTAGTTCACATCTTTCCCATTTCTATACCCTCTTTGACAATATCTGATAACTGGACTATTAAAATTTACGTTAAAGTCCCCAAAAGATGCAATTGCTGAAGTCTTCATTTGCAGGGTAGTGCTATTGGGATGTAGTCGCACCTTTAGGAGGTGGGACTCAGTGGAAGGTCCTTAGGTCATTGCAGGTGTGCCCTTGAAGGGGATTGTGGAACCATGGCCTCTTTCTCTTTGTCTTCTGCTTTCTGGCCATATAGTGAGCATTGCTTCTCCATCTGTACCTGCCATTGTCATGTGCTGTGCCTAATAGGGACTCAAAGTAATAAGTCTTCCCAATCCTGGACTGAAACCTCCAAAACTGTGAGCCAAAATAAACCTATTCTCTTCATGAATTAATTAGCTCAGGTATTTCATTACAGTGATAGGAAATTGAATAATACCTAGAATAAAATATAAACTAATTATACTTCCTACATCTTTGACCTCACGTCCTGCATTTCTCAGTTGTTTCCTGTGCTTCAGCCACAAACCTTCCTGGAAAAATGCTATGCCTATTACCATCTCAGAGCCTTTAATCAGCCTGATAATAATATACTCTCCACCCTCTCCTCAAATGTCCTTCAATCAAGTTGCCTCCACCAGTCCACTCCCATTATTGTCCTGCTGTGTAAGAGAATCCATATCTAAGGAACATTGAAAGTCAAGGGAACAGGGAATAATACAATGTGTAACTTAACAAAATATAGCAACTGTGAAGGAAAGGGACCAGTGATAAGATTTAAAGCTGGTAAATACTTTTGATGTCTGAATCAAAGAAGCAGGTAGAACAAGAGTTCCTTTAACATAACTTCAGATAGGAAAACCTCAAGGTGGCCTTCTACGGATTTCTACTTTTTCTTATGAGGCCATCAGGGGGCTGTGAGGGGTTCCACAATCCTGCTCCCTCATACAGTGGACCCTCAAGTTAGCACCTGCCTGACATATGAACAACCTGGGTTATGACCAGAATTTTAGTTTTAACTTATGAACAAAGTCTTGAGTTACTACCTGAGTGCCAGCCCTTTGTGCTTCTAGATGGTCTCAGATACATATTTAACCCATAAAGAATTCTGGAGGGAGCATTATAGCGTCCTTTCCTGTGTGGGGTTCACTGAGAAATCCTGGGCCAGTGTCTAAGGACCCTGAGATCTACCAGTATACAAGAGAGAGACTTTGAAAGTTGTGTAGAGGAGCCTGAGCCTTCAGTTGACCAACATGAGTTACAACCAGCCCTCATGAACAAACTGAGTTCACAGGTCAAGGGTCCACAGTATTTATTTATTTATTTTCTTTTTTTTTTTTTTAGTAAATTTTATTTTATTCTATCCCATTCCCCCTCCCCTCCCTATGTACAAAAGCTTTGTTTCCATTTTTTCCTTCCATTTTCACTTTTCTTCTTCTTCCTTCCTTTCTGTATTTGTATTTAGTGGAATATTTTCATTTTTTAAAGGCAAAAGTTTATCAAGATATGATTAACTTGATGAATTTACAGAGAAAGATACAACTGTGAAACCATCACCACAATCTGTGCCATGAGCCTGTCCATCATTTCTAAAAGTTTCTCCTGTTTTCTTATTTATAATTTTTTGTGGGATAATGTTTAGCATAAGATCTACTCTTTCAGAAAATTTAAGTATTGTTAACTATTGGTACTATACCATGCTGTAGATCCCTAAGATTTTGTATTTTCCATTACTAAAATTTTGTAGTTTAAAAAATTTTTTTTCTAAATTTTGTACTCTTTGATCAATACTTTCCTGTTTTCTTTTCTTCCAGGCTCTGCCAACTACCATTGTACTCTCTACTTTTCAGAGTTTGACTATTTTAGGGTTCATCATATCCATGGTATCCTATAGCATTTGTCCTTTGTCTGGGTTATTATGTTGTTATGATGTCCTTCAGGTTAATCTATGTTGTAGCACGTGAAAGGATACCCTTCCTGCATGAGGCTGAATAATATTCTTTTATAAGTTCATACCAAAGTGTCCTTATCTATTCACGTGCTAATGAACAGTTAGATTGCTTCCATGTCTTAGGTGTTGTGAATAATACTACAATGAACATTGTCGGCCAGACATCTTTTTGAGATCCTCATTTCAATTCCTTTGGATACATATTTGGAAGCAGGTTTGCTAGTGTGTTAGTCAGCTTCCCATCACTGCAATAAAATACCTGGGAAAAAACCATAAAGGGTGAAAGGTTTATTTCGGTTCATGGTTTTAGAGGCTTCAGTCCATGATGGCTGGCTCCAGTGCTTTAGACCTGAGGTGAAGCAGAATGGTTAGACTGTGTGGTGGCAAAGACTGTCAACTTCATAGTGGTCAGGAAGCAAAGACAGACACAGAGAGTAAATCAGAGAGAAAGAGGCAGAAAACAAAATAGAGTCCCCAGGGGCACACCTTCATGAACTTTCAACTAGGCCCCACCTCCTAAATTTCTGTCACTTCCCAATCATGCCATCTAATTGTAAATTCATCGATGGATTAATCCACAAAAGAAGCTAAAGCTCTGTGATCCAATCACTTTCCAAAAGCCCCATGTCTGAACACAGGAGCCTTTTGGAGGACATTTTAGATTCAGCCACAATAGCTGGATTATGTGGTAGTTCTATTTTTAATTTTTTGAGGAATTTTTACACTATTTTCATAGTGGCTGCACTATGTTACATTGGCACCAACATTGTAGAAGGGTTCCAGTTTCTCCATGTTGTCTTCAATATTTGTCATTTTTATAATAGCTATTCTAAAAGATATGATATATTTTCATTGTGATTTTAAACTGTTTTGTGATGATTAGTGATGTTGAATATCTTTTCATATACTGGTGACTATTTGTAGGTCATTTTTTGAGAAAAGTTTTCTCATTTCCTCATACTCATTCCTCATTTCCATATGCTGAGTATAAGAAATTCGTATATATTTTGATCATTAAGCCCTTTAAGATAAATGATTTTCAGATATTTTCTCCTATCCTACAGGATGCCTTTCCTGATTGTTTCTATTGCTGTGCAGAATATCTCATCTGTAGAAAAAGTGGAAAAGAAGAAAAAGGGGAAAATATGAAAAAGATGGCCCTTGTTATTCTATCAACTTGAGTTTATTTGTGCAACTTTTTATGTAATCTGGAAATTGGATATTATTAATAAGCATTATTATAATAAAAATTTACAGCAAGAGTATTTTGTTAATGATTTTTTGCTTTATGTTTCAAAGTTATACAGATATAATAGTATAAATAAGAGTTTTAAATTTTTTTCCAAAGCTAACTCATTGTTGGTTTCTACATTTTAGTGTATCTGTTTGTTGGTTAACATATATGAGTACTTTTTCCAGGAAAATTTTTCAACCATGAGCTTTCTAAACCATAGATTTTTGGAAATTGTCTCCTATGGCTGCTTGGCTGGATATAATATTCTTGAATTTTATCTCTTTTTCTTTACACACTCTAAAGAAGTTGATCTATTGTCTTCTGGCAGTAAATACCATGGAAAAGTTTAAAATCTACCTGATTTTTATTCTTTTACATGTGAGCTATTTTTGATTCTGGAATGATTGCAGGAGTCTTTATTGTTAAAATTTTTTTTTCAGCTGTCTGTATCTTGATATTTGTGCCTTTGTTTAATCTCCCTATCTATCTATCTATCTATCTATCTATCTATCTATCTATCTGTTAACCTAGTTATTTGAGACCTTATTTAAAATCTTTTTCTTACATGATATAAGTATAGCTCTGTGGATGATTTATTTTTCAGAAAATTAGTATATTTGATATATCATTTTACCTAGCAGGCAAGAAGAAACTCAAATTAATTGTGTTTTCAGATATGTAAGATTTAGGTTGAATAAAAGTTTATTTAACTCCAATTTTATAACAGGTACTGTGTTAGGTGAAGAAAATAGAGGAAATACAAATAGGTTATTTGTTCTAGGTAAATTTATAAATATTTTTGTTATGACTCCACACTCATCCAAAAATAATTGTATTTGTCTTTGAAGAGGAGAAATTGAGTACAGTTTACATCTAAATGCTGCCTGAATAAAAAGCCTATGAATAATTCTGTTGTATTCTTAATGATAAATATATATATTTAATAAGTAAATTAATAAGTTATAGGTATATAAACATAAACAGGTACTTTATAATAATAACCTCTGTATTCATTATGTGATACATGCTATACTAAACTCTTTTTTAGATCATCTGGCTTGATTTTCACAATAACCTCATGAGTTATATTTTCTCTCTCTTTTACAGATGAAAAAATGAAACAGTTGAGTTTCAAGGTCAAATAATGCTCCACAAAAATGAGGCAATCAAAATTTACTGAATGCAAGAATGAGCTGGGACTTCAAGTAAAGGCAATGAGAATAAAAAGGCTTTGTCTTAAGCACTATATTTTCAAAAATTTGTCAATGAGAAAGCAATACAAATAAAACAATTCTGGCTAGTGTTCATAGATAAGATGAATTATGATTCTGTTATGAAGATCAGTTCTCTGCTTTTTTGCCTTTTAAGCAGAACTTGAACCTTAATTAAGCACTTGACACACAAAATGTTGACAGAACTTGACTCAAATATGACAGCTCCAAATATGAACTTCTCTAAGATTTCGATACCCAACGATCAATCACAGGATTAATGAATGCTAGATGAGAATTTTCAATCACAATTAGGTCTGAAAATCTGCATTTAAATAAGAAAGCACCTTATATCTTTAGAAAATTTCTTGTGGAAGATTATTCAGTATTTAGGGTGATTTAATTTATACACAGAAAATAATGACAGCAGGAAAAATTAACCATCTATAGTACCTTTCTACATAATCGCCAGACACTGTAGTAGATGACAGTTTTTAGTATAAAACAAAATGCTCCTCATAAAGCTCGTTTACATAAAGCAATTATTTCTTTGAGCTCTGAAATATTATATATGTGCATTTATCTATGACTGTATTTTTCTGCTAGTAAACATAATAGACACATTGTAGAATGTTAAAAATACAGCAAATAACAAGAAGAATATCGGTGCCACCCATTATTCTATTACCCTTAGATCACATCTGGTGACATTTTTATGATATCTGCATTAATTAAATATCTAACACACAGTGGAGGGATGGGCATGCAGTCATTATTAATGAGTTAGAGACTTTGATTACTGTACTAGTACTTTCCACAAAGAAAAAAATGTGTTTGAAATTTAATTTATATGAGTTGATTTTCATCAGTTCTTTTCAGGATATTCTCTGTAGCTTGGAATATAATATCATGTAATGAAATGATTTTGCAAGGCACAGGAGTAAAGAAAAATATTTTTAAAATGAAGCCAATAAAGCAATTGTAACATAAAGAATCAGTGTTTTTTAACAGATTTTCACTACTGTTTTAAGTACTGCATAATAGTAAATAAAAAAGGATATGCTTCATATTTAGGCCAATATAGATATTCCCACACTTCTAAATTCAGACAAATCATATGGGTCCCTAAGGAGTTTCCGTGTAAACAAAGATCTGACTGTTTGTTTCAAAAACTGGACATACAGTTTACCTAGCTTAATATTCTTGAACAACAAAGGAAGGGATTTGGGGGGCTAGTAAAGGTTGGGGGTCAGTTGAGGATCCATGGCTTGAGGCATGGGAAAGACACTTGGGAAAGTGCTACATTAAGGGCAGGAATAGATCACTAAGTGGATAATTAATGGTGGTGAAAAGAGGAGGTCTTCCCTTCCTCCTTAGGCGTATTCTCACACTGGGATAGAGCTTATCGCCCTGAGGAAGGTTTTTTGCTTTAAAGGCCATTCTTTTTGAAACTTTTAGTCTTTCTGTGGTTTATTGAGCTAGTCTCCAAAGTTCAAGGGGGGGTCAAAACAGAAGGTATCTTCTCCAAGGCATTAAGCGACATTAAAAGAACAAAGCCAGTCTGAAGAGTTTTCACAGGGCCTTCTTCAAAGATTTAATCTACAAAGGAGTTTTTTTTTTTTTTTTACATAAGATATTTACTTAATGACTTTAAGAATCTTAATTGATATTTTTCCCCTTTCAGTAAAAGTTGACAACCAATCGAATTTGAACACAGAAATTAATAGCTTAGATAACCCTACAAACAAAACCAAAAGTTTGAGAGTAGAAGGCAATTTGTGATAGATGTGTATCTTGATTCTCCCATATTTTATCAACTGGATATTCAACTGGAATTTTGTAGATTCATTAACAAACACTAGGTAAACGTATGCAATAAGAGCATGTATAGTGATTTCCAACTTTGAAATTTTTTGTGCTATTTCCATGTATTATATGATCAGTTTTGGAAATATACCACTTATGTTAATTCAAGCATGTAAATATCTTTCTTAGATTAATTAAAATAACAATACATCATTTTAATAACTGCTTTTGTGCATAGACAGTAAAAACAACAGATATATGATTTACCAAAGCATTTTCCTCACTGATGTAATTGTAATAAATATATACAGCCAGATAAAAAATAGCAATAACTCAATAACTGTAAAAATATATTGACTAGTATTTATTAATTTAGTCAATAGGATGCCACTGTAATATGGTATTACAGTATAACTATCTTGCTATGTTCTTATAGTCATACCTGTGATATTAAAAAAAACCTTCATATTTGAGCAATAATGTCATGCATTTTAAATCATCAAATAAATAATTACAGAAGAATAACTTTTTGAATTTTCCATTTTTACTGCATATGTGTTTATGTTCACATACATGTATATAGATCATGTGTCTTCATTTAAAAGCAGTGGCTTCTATAAAATTTAATTACATCTCCCTGCAGCTTTAAATTGTGAGTAGTTTTAAATCAAATGTGTCTTCAAAACAGAGGCAGCTTCTATTAAATTTAATTATGTTTCCCTGCATATTGCACAGTGGAGGTGTAGCTGCTAAATGAGGGCATCTTCTATTAAAACGGCTCAGAAAAGATGTAGGAGAAAGGCAAAGGCCTTCCTGCCTCTTTGAAATGAATAAAAATACTGTTGCTTGTCATAGTCAAAATCCTCTGGAACCAACTTTAGTAATGTAAAACAAAGCCAAGAAAATTGAATTTTTCATGCTATTTCCACGTATGATATGTACATTTTTGGAAGTATTCCATTTATGTTAATTTTCAATACATTAAATATGAATTGAAATGATTGAAATGTAGAAAGTATTTTGCATTATATTTGCATTTCAGAACCATATGTGTCACTAATTTCCAGCCACACAAAAGGGATTAAACAGGCAAAGCAGCTTGAAATTATATTTTCTTTTGTCAAACAAACAAATAAACAAAGGATCCTGGGATGTTCTTTGTAATTCCCAAAGATGAAAATTTTTTATTTTAAAAGAAAATTTTGTGGTTTGATATCTCATCATACTTACTTGACCATATAAAGTTAATTTTTATGAGGACTTGTATCTGATAGTGTATGTATTAAATACTTAAAGGGTTTTTTTAAAAAAAAACCCTGAAGTTCAAAACAAATAAGTTTTAAAAAACCTGAAGTTCAAAATAAATGGATCACCTGTAAAGTGAGATTGAAACAGAGAGTACCTGTGGGTGTTAAGCATTTATTGGATATTGATGTTATAAATCCCGATAATATACTTTGTTTAAGCATAAAGTTGCTACAGATGCAGGCTACGTAACATGCATACTTTTTCCTATATGTGTTTCACAACATTTAATAATTTATTATATTATATATTTTATTATTACTCTTAATAATTTATCATATATTTTAATACTCTTACTATTATTGCTTCTGAGACATGAGATGAGGTTGATTATTGTAATACCTATCTCCCTTAAAGAAATGGAATCTTTCAACATAAGGAGGTGTAACACTTAGAGAAAGAGACCTAATTGCAATAAACATTTCAGAAGCCTATGTTTCCCAAACTCATTTGATGGAATGGTCTTTTTCTTTTTAGCTTTTCCTTCTTTTACGAACTGGGATCCTGTCCTAGAATGGAAACAAAAACAGCCTTTTACTCTTCAGCAAAGTAAAATTCTGGCCCAACATAGCCTAACTTGTTTAGAAATAAAATTAACACACTCAATTGGCATTTCTTCTGAGATATATATCTCTGCAGTATTGTTTTAGCCTTGAGAATTACCATGCATTGGGACAGACATGTTTAAATGTGAAATAAACAAACTTGTGATAAGAGCAGGGATACTCCTGCAACTTTTCTGTTTTCTGGGATATATAAAAATGTATTGAAAACAGGTGTTTCTCTTCAAGCATTTTTACCTTAAAGTAAAAACATTTTGACTCTTTACCCAAAAGTCACATATATAACTTTTTAATTTGGTTTAGAATAATGATTTCAGAAATTTTACCAGATGTTAAAGGTGTGCTTATGTAACCACATGGAAGGGAAAATTTGAAATGAATATCTACAAATCTGGGTGGAAACTTCGACAAGAGAAATCAAACTCCAAAGGTCCAACTTTTATTCCAGCTATCTCCACTGGTTGAATATGAGTAAGATTTTCAACTGCAGTGATACTTTTGCCTAATTAGCTCAGATTGAGAATTCTCTGAAAATTTACATTTAGTCATTTGATTTTGTATTATTCAAAATCCATGTTTTTCATTAATCTCACATGCCATTATATTTTCTGTTAAATTTATCAACACATCAACACATACTAGGCCCAGCTTGTAAAAATGATTTGTAGATTATCTGCTGAAATTATGGTCACTGAGCTGATAGGCTGGTTCTATTAGAGTAAATGTGCCCAAATAAATTACAAATGGAGACGTTCATTAGTAAATTGGGGATGTGAAAGCAGAAGAGGTTAGGCCAGCTGAGTGCACAAAGCTTAGCTATGTACCAGTATAGTCAGGTACCAACATCTGTTACCTACTCACTGGTTTTTAATGAGTATCTTATTTCAGTAAATAGCAGAGAATCTTTTCACTAAATAGCAGTAAGGCATTTTATGGCATGAAAGTGCTGTACTCATAATACAGTGCGTGCATGCATTAAATTGCACAGCTTTCTGCATTCCATTTCTACTACTTCTAAGTACTATATACAATAAAATGATTAAAATGTCACTGGATCCACATGCATTCCATTTTTGCAATAAGTATTTCTTTCTACAAAAGAGAAATGCTGTTTAATTTCAATGTGATTGTGAATTTTGTAAAATGAGGATGTAATAGCATTTTACTTAAACTTATAGCATCTTCTGCTCATATTGTGTTTCAGAATAGTTCCTTCATAATTAAAGTGTCAAAAAATACATTTGTAACAAGAATGATGAAATTCATTCTGAATAATCCGTTAGCAAATAATAACCTGCATTTCCTGCTCTCAGAATCATTTAATACCTTTCAATCATTTGGTTCTTCCCTCTTTTTTCTTTTTTCTTGTTACTCTTAGAAAATAACTTCCTCTAACAGCTTAAAACTATTTTATGGTCTTAATGGCAGTTTTTCTCTAGCTGGAATGTTATATGGTTAGGAAATGTTTCAATAAATATGTAAAATGCTCTTCCCAGATTCCCCTCTGGATGCCTCCCAATCAAAAGCATTTCCAAAACAATAAGCAAGGCAAACAAAGACTGCTTCAAAATAATTCTGTCTTCTCATTTCCTCTAAACTTGGTCCATCCATTTTCCATTTTATTGATGAAAACAGAAATAATATTGTGAAAGATTCCCTATTATATTGCGATGAAGTCAGGGTGACATTTAGGTGCTATAACGCAGTAATGGTTCTGAAATACTGAATGAGCAAGTCACATTATTCCTGTGGATTTTTTCCTTCTAAGATCTTTTTATTATTTCCTTGTAAAACTGACATTCGTTTTATGTTTATGGCTTTAAAAAATTAATTTAGAAAGCACAATATTTAGATATAGGTATGTATGCCTGCCAGGAATTGTTATAAAATCCAAATATGAGTAAGCAAGAACTGTCCATGTAAATAATTTAGCCTATATCATGAAAAATCAGTATTTTGTTTGGGTTAATATTTTCAGACCATATACTATGCTTGAAGCTTAGTCGTTTGAGAATTATTGGATCAGACATCCTATGTCAGAATGATAAACGTATTTATACAGCCCATACATGGTGAGTTTTCATGCATCTATTTTGTGTCTAGTTTAATACAGTATTCAGACTGTAAAAAGCAGGCCACCCTAAATTGTTTTATAATCTATCTTAAGATTTTACCCCTACGCAGGTCAAACATAATTGTAACAGGGAAAGTAAAATCTTTTAAAAGAATTTATTCCTTTTAAAATGCATGTACCATCTTCTGCAGCTGCAAAACCATAATGCTTTCATTAAGGATCACATCTGGACTGCATTATAACAGGAGCTTTTTCCAGCCCGAAGTGTTTGTCAGGTTAAAAGTTTTTCTCATAGCTCCTGAAGCTTTTCCAAAAAATCGAGGGCTAAGACAGAGAACAGACCTTGTCACGAGCTGGTACGGGGTTTAAGTACATTCCTGCCATGTTATTCACCGTCTGGCTCTAATTCAGAGGTACATCTCCCTTGTGTTCTCTTTATTAACTTACATATGACTAGCTCTTTTGTTTAATATGGAAATAAAGAAAACAGGGTTTGTTGGAGAGTAGAGCTATAGACTGAGGCTTGTTTTTCCACCCATTTGCTCTTTTGCTCTGAGTTTTCTCTTTAAAGCAATTTCCCCATATTTGAAAAACTTGCATAATAAAAAGGTAGGTAACATAGGAGATTCAAAATAGACTTTTTTTTCTACTCCATTTTATAGAAAGGGGTGGAGGATGACACATCCTAATTTATTACATATTTTGTCTACCATTAATTTTATCTTAGCAGTGCAGAGAAAATAGTCTATCTGGGTCCATATAAATGTGATATGAAAGTAAAATTATCTAAGTATTGGAGAAGTTATTTCAACAATGGACTGTAAAGTTGATTAGGATGTCAACAAAATGTTGGGATGTCATGATATTAAATAATGAATAGAGCAATTGTTTTAAAACTTGCAAAAATATCCTAAAATATATTGGCACGAAATAAGTCCCAACCAAAAAGAAAAGGAATTTAAAAACTTAATGTGGAGCATTTTTCTGATGACTGGAAAATGTGGCTGCTCCAGATTATTAATGCCTATAGTCTTTTATTAACTTGTGCAGCATGCTCACAAGTTTATTAAAGTCCCACTCTGTTCTAAATCTTGGAGCAAAAGGAAGACACAAACACCATGGAACTCAAAATATAATAGGGGAAGCAGACAAGTGAACAGATAATAATAATGCAATGTGATACGGATTGATATAGGGGTAAATGTACAATGGAGGTGGTGATTAACTTCCTGAGGAGATCGTCTTTGAACTGGTTTTTGAAGGATGAATAGAAGTTCACCAGACTTGAAATGTTCACAGATTTTAGCAAATTTTAGCATTCATTCTTTAACTGAAATGACCAATGGACATCGTTTTATAGTGAAGAAGCCATCTCACTATTGCATTAATTTAGTTTCCATCTTTACTGCTGATTTCAAAATTAACATTTTTCTGACATATTTTACATGTGCGCCTTAGTAATGATATTTTTCCTCTTTGTATGGAAGTAGAGCTCCAATAAACAATAAATAAACTGGAGTGAAATCTACCCAGATAACATTTGAGAATGACAATTTCACGATTTTTCAAGATTTTAGATTTTTCATTAAAAAAAGATGGAAATAACACCTGTGTCATACATAATGAGGATAAAATGAGGTTATGCATTGTGTATATTTTCTCCAAATCAGAGAACTTAAACTTTTTCTCTTTTCTAGTTTACTAATGCCACCTTTAAGAATACATATATACAAAGAACATTAATGTTCAAATGTTTAAATGAATGAGTAAAAATCAATAATTATCATGGCATAAAATAGATTAACAGAAGAAGGTGATAAATAATAAAACCTTCTCTAATTTTTTCTAGAAATTTTTCTATATTTTTACAATTACTATCTTGATGGACAGAATGGCATGTGCACTCCCATGATTTATTTATCTATCTGAGTGAAAAATTGGGTAAGCTTCAGAATTGCAAAGCTTGCATCTGCTATAACTTTCATTGACACTTTCTTACTACCCAGGAAAATACTCCATCAAAACCTTGGTGCTGAGCATGTGTTTGCTACTTTACCTTACTGCCTCTTATTCTCATAATTCAGGCTTAATATTTCCCCAAGAACTTTAGCACACTTTTGTTTAGCACAAAAGATGAAAACCACAACTTATAAGCTGAATCAAGTCACTTGTGTCTATATGTGAAAACATCATGTTTTATAAAATGTTGAACAAGTTTTCAAATGTAAAGCAAATGAAGTGCTATAATACCACTGAGCATGGCTAGAAAATGATATGATCAACTCCTTTTCCCATAAAATATGTAGATTTGGGAGAATATAGGTTGGAAATCAGCCTTTTCTTTCACTTTGACTCCTTTTTAGTTGTGCTTTATTAAACCATGGAGGTAAAGTGACCTGTTTTACTTAACAAAGCCAGCTAGCTGTTTTTATGGAAATTATTTTTCAGTTTATAACTCATGTGAATGTCAATGTCAAAGTAACAATTGCACCACTGGGATGAACTGGATAAAAGACTCCTGATCAGATGAAATTCTCTTTCCATTAAGAGTTACCCTTAACATTTTCCATTAAGTGTAGTCAACTCAGCTTCTTTCTTCATTGATAGTGGCCAGTTGATGGATGCTTATGCACAACACAGTACAGAATAGGAAAGTATGTCTATTTCCATATGCTTTTAAAATCTTTTCATTGAAAATATATTTGACAATATTTGTAGGCAGCAGTGTTCTACACACAAATTGTGAAATGTCTCATTTTTTAATCATAATTTTAATGTTACATGTTTATATTTTGATACCTCCCATAGCAATTCAATGTTTGTAAACTTTTGATTTATTTGTAGAGGTTAAAATTATAATTTTCTTACTTTTTGTTCTATAAAGTGTTTGATTTATAAGAATGAATAAATGTCATAAACTTATACCCAAGCTTAAAACACACTTTAAAGGTGGGATTGGAAACGAAAGCAATCAATCCATAATTTAGCACGATTTATTCATGTATATACTTCAAAAGTTTTCTAGTTTGGGCCTGGGGATTTAGCTCAGTGGTGCTGCTGTCTGGCTTGTAAATGCAAGGTCCTGAGTTCAATACCCAGTACAAAAAAAAAAAAATTTGCAGTTTGCATGTATCTACTACTTAAAATGAATTCTTTTAAAAAGCAATTAAAATATTTACTTGAATGTTAATTTTAATAATGGCAATGGACCTGCTGTTCTATCAGTGTTAGTATTAATAATCAAGTTCAAAATATCATTACATCATTTTTGATAATACAATTTTGCTATAATTGAAAAATGCATTCATTTTATTTACCTTAGCACATTCGGGAGTATTAGATACACTTGCAAATTCATTTCAATGCACGAGGGTATTGTACTTGAGGGTACATTTTTGATAACTTCAAAATTTTAGAAAAGCTAGCAAAAATATTGTATTTCCTTTCTTCAAATTTTCTAGGATGTTATTTACATACCAGAAGTGGATTTCATTTTAAAAAGTCAAAAGTCAAAGGGGAGAGAGGATAAGGTTTAGTGGGGTAATGGGAGCAATGGATATGATCAAAATGTGTTATATGCATATACGAAAATACCAATATTGTATAAAATTAATATGCACTGATCAAAACACACTGTAAAGGCATAAAAATAAAAGGAAGTACAATAGTAATACACTAAATCAAGGAACATGCAACATGCCCAATAAGGGATTGTCATAGTAAACTTGCCATGAGGCACTAACATTTGGAAAAACAAAGAGGGACCCAAGACATATCTCAAAGTAATAAGTCAATAAACTTTGGAATATATTAGGTTCTAGGAGTTAGAGACTCAGCATCACAATTATACTTGTAGCACTTAGAAAGCGCTGGTGATTGTGGAGGGGAATTTTCATTGGTATAGAGCAGGTATCTCCTATTGTGCTACCTCTCTCTCTCCCCTCCCTGTTTAGTTCGTCACCAAACCAAGCTCTTTTAAATGCCTGCATATTTTTCAAATCTATATCTACCTTTGCATCTTTTCACTAGTCACCTGACATGATCTTTGAGTTGGTCTTTCCACTTCTAAACAGTTTCAAGGTTAAACACTGTAATGTTATTAAGATATTTCACCTTAGAAAAGCTAGAGAGGCCTTGTAACTTCAATGGCTCCCTGTGGCCATCAGGACAAAATCCATTTATTTTTCCTGATTAAAAATAAAAATACCCTTCAGACTCTCTGCCTACTTTCTTGGTTCTTCAACTGCTTATACTTACTCTGAAGTGCAGGTGATTTCATAATCTCCACTCTTTTCTGCAGGTTTCTTATCTCTCAATTCTCCTTCTTCAGTCTTCTGGTTATTCCTTAGTGCTTGATTCAAACCTCCCAGCATCAGCTGTCTTGGGAGCCCTTCTCCAGGATTACCTAGGAAACCTCTCTTCCTCTGCGTTTCTTGCTATTTAAAGAAGCTGATTTTGCACTGAACACAGGTGAAGACCAAAAGCAGGGTTGGCATGTTTTGCATTTTTAAGCTGAAACCTTAGCCAATGGTGAGTGTTCAAAATATGTATGTAAGTGCATTAATTAATGAATGAATTACAATAATGTTGAAGCCAGGGACAATGTGTTTATAATTTTTATTTTCTTTGTGGGTACTATAGGCAGTGTAGAGGATTCAGGTGTTTAGTTCCATGGAAAGAAAGTATATTTTATAGGTACAAGTTAGGTTCACAAGGCATTTTCAGTTTGAAAGTTGGAGTGTTATACCAAAAACAGTTATTAATTTATGCCATAACCAACCCTTTGATTCTCTGCATTATTCTGAGAAGGCCACTTAATTGTTCAGTGCTTCAGATTTTCTTTCTTAGGCAGGCATAAAAATAATTTCATATTTTGTTTCTTTAAAATAGTATAACTGAAAAGTTAGGCACTCTCAATGTCTGAAAATAAAATCCTTTGTCTTTATATATTTTATATGGAATACATATTTACACAGAACTAAATAGCCTGTCTAAATTTTCCTCTATTGTTTCCTGCACTTGCTCTGTAAAGTGCACCACCAGCTACTATGTTGCCCTCCAAAAACAACATGAGTTTTATCCCTTTTCCTTCATCATCTATTTTATTTATTTACCAAGTCTTGTCCATCCTATCTCCTCAGCCATGACCATTACCAAATTTCTAGATCAGATCACCATTAATTTCCAGCTGGACTTCTAACTCATTTGCATGACCCCAGCCATATTCTTTCCTAAAATATTCTTAAAACTTTATTCATGTTGGTTTTATTAATCTGAGCTCATGTTATGGCATATAATGTTCACATTCACTGAGGTTATTAGGTTCCTGTACATGATATATCTTTATTCTACTTATGTTCCCTTCCCCTCCTCTTCATCCCTTGCCCTTATTCCCCTGGACTTCCCTATCACAAGAGATCCATCCCTTTGCTATCCATCCTTTATTATTCTCTGGTTTTACTTTCCCTTACTCAAATGAATTTTTTCAAAAGTTAAAAACCTATATTCAAAATAATTTTATAATGTTCACATTTTGTCATGCAACTCCTCTACTTAAAACTAGTCAATGGGATTAGCACCTAATTTTTAACTGGAAGAACCTCCAACAGTTAAAATCTAAGCCTCAACTATGGCAACATCTCACCTTGTACTCTTAGTAGCCAAGACTGCTATTTGTTCCTTGAATTTTCCACTATGTCTGGAAAGCGCATTTGGGGAGATACTGTTTTCTAGCACACTATCTCTGTCTTTTCATTAGACTAACTTCCATTCATCCCTTGTTTAGAAATGTAAATTTTTCTTCTTCCTTGAGGGTTTTCTGGGTTTCTGAACCTTTAGCCACTAAATCTCAGAGAATATCATCAGTCACATTTTTTTTACAATGAGTACACTTCAATGTAATTGTTCTATGTCTCACTTTTGAGACACCCTGTACAGCACACAAGGACAGTGTTCTTTGACCACTTCCTAGCAAAATGCCTGGCACTTGGGATGTGCTCAACAAACATTCATAGAACACGAAGAATTGATTCCAGTTAAGCGCATTCTTTCTCTGCATTTAGTAAATCCATCTAAGTTGTTGTTCCAGATAATACTATTTACTTGAAATGTAAAGAAAATAAAAATGTTATTAAATTTCTTCAAAATTCTTGGTTTCCTAGTGGGAATAAAATAGAAAAGTATGAAATAATTAACAACCATTGAGTCCTTGTTGTTTAGGAATATAAATAATGGAAAATGATATTTAAAGAAAGTAAAAATAAGCTACAAATATTACTTGAACCATTTAAAAGTGATCCTACCTTCATACAGTGCAGAAAATCAGTTATAGATACAAGTGATCCACCATGTAAGAGTAGCCTATACTTTTTTTTTTTTTACTAACTTTTTACTCTAAATGTAGTGACCTTGTTTCTTTTTTCTAATTTAGTTTTGCTTAACATGAACTCAAATACCAAATTATGGTGTGGTGCTGAGATCTTTTCAGGTAGTTTCTTTAAAAAGCATTCTTACTAGGTTCAAATTATGTTGCAATCCCTTTGACGGGAGTGACTGCAAATTGCAGTTTGAAAATGACTGACCTTCTCCTCTCTGCTAATATTGTTAGATTGAAGCTACAATGGCACCTATCAGGATAACCAAATTAGAGCAGTTCACATAAGACAGACTCGCATACAAATGTACTTAGGTAACAGATGTATCCCTCAACAGGAAAATGACAGCCATTCAGATAAAATGCTTTTATTATTTACTTTCAACAAGTTTCTATAGTAGTGGCATGACTATTGTTGAATCATTTCAATAATCTTGTTAGAGGGCTGGTGATAAAAGAAAAAGCACTTCAGCACAGAGAAATGACCTGCCTCCTGACATCTTCAGAGGTACTGGATGACAGTGATATGTAGATTACTTTTCTGTTCAAACAAACAAGATCATTGCCAGACCTTTTTTTAACCTAGTTTATTTTCTCAAAGCACTGATGTAGGCTTGACAAGAAAGACAAGGGGCTACCCGTGCAATTTCACCACTGCCAGTAGGTGTAGCAGTTGGTGTAGTTTGACATGTTAAGTAGAAGATGGAGGCGTCCGAGGAAAAATCTTTATAGTAACGCAAAGATGTAATGACTTCTGCAAAGACTGTATCTTCTACATATAAACAAACACTGGTGAATAATGATGCTTGGAAACATAAAAGGATTTTGACCTTAATAAATTAAACAGAGACGGATCTCTCATAATTCATGTGTATACTTTGCCTTTCAAAGCTCCATGTAGAAGTATTTTATTCTACGGTGATAGTTGGAAGACAGTCGTCTCATTGACATTATTATCCATTTATCCTCAAGAAATTTCAGGAAAATAACCAACTCTAACATTTATAAATGATGTCATTTTCCTCCAGTCTTTGTTGGGTCCATTTCTTCTCAGATACTCTTGATATCTGAAAAAATAGAGAACCATCTCATGTCCCTTATGTTCCACTTTTTTTCAGTATCATCATTGAAATATTATTACATTGAGAAATTTGAAATTAAGGATCAACAAAGATGAAACCATTCTAATAGGTAAAGAAAACAAACAAAACAAAATTAGTGATTTCAAATTTATGTACAAATACATCTGTTTCTTCACTGTTAAAAACTTAACAGTAACCAATTCAAAATATATCCTGCATCATAAATGTCCAGTTGAATTTCTCTTTCAGCATTTATGCTACACAACAGGATCTATTGTTCTCTCTGTATATAAGAAGGAAATTAATAGTTGGGAAATTGAATAGATTCTCCCAAAGCTCTTCTTCACTGAGTCTATCTATGGCTGGCTGGAAGGTAAATTACCTGCATAAAAATATCTTTTTCTAATGCTAAATTTACCACTAGGTGAGTGTGGCTTGCAATAGAAGACATCTAACAACATATGGGCTGAGAGCAGAATTGATTCAACTAAGAAGTCAGGGATCAAAGCTAAAGCTCCTTGTCATCTTCCAAGTAGTTCTCACTTTTTACATTATTATAATAAAATAATATTGAATATTGAATTTTTGATTCTAAGATTGTCTTTTCTCTAGGTTTGAGATTTTGAGCATTTTGTCTGGATAAACCCCACATAAAAGACCAGACCCCAATCCCGGCATGTTTTGAGTCGGAAGACATGGTTGGATTCTATATTGTGCTATTCACTGACTCTGCAGTCTTAGGCAGGTCACCACAGGCTTTCTGAGCCTCAACATTTTTTTATTGATAAGATGAAGGCAATAGTACTTTATGAGAGTTAAATGTTACTATCAATAAAATTTCATGGAAGTATAGCAATGGTAGTTTTTATTATTATTCTCACCAAAACTAATGTGAGAACGTTACTTCTAATTACATTGACAAATCTTTGTGCAAATCAGTTTCTCTGGATGAGATTTGTGATTCAAGGACCAAAGAGAGGAGAATTACCACTTACTAAGAACACCGCTGTCCTGTAGAACTGTGGTAGTTGCTTTGGTTCCCATATATTTCTCACAACACCGCCCGCCCCTTGCAACCCCTCCACAACCCAGTTATATTTTGCCAGTGTGTCTTTTATTTATAGAGGAAGAAACCTAGAACCAGAGTATTCAACTGCTTTCCCTAGTCACAGAGATACTAATCAGCATAGCTAGGTTTGGGCCTCAAAACTTGTCTTCCTTGTATGTTCTAAACCATAGGCATTCAAATAGTTGCTATCAAGCAACACGAACTGAAGTGGAATTAAATAGAACAGACATGTAAACAGTCTCCATTGTAACACTGACATAGTCACCAAGATGCACTAGTCTTGACCAATTTGTAGTAGAGAAGAGCCTCATACCTCAATCTGCTATTCTAAAATATATATTATTTGCTAGCTTACATAGCTGGTATTGCATGGCATTGAATAGTGTTTTGTTTCCTCTGTATGAATAAACATATATAATGTATGTATATTACTAACATTCAATGTTTTTATTATAGTATAAAAATCATCTGTTACCTATTTGTATTTGGTACTAATAGGTATTAACATTTTACTACAATTGAATCATACTAAACTCAATGCAAGCTATATTTAACATTATTTAGTCAGTACATGATGAAAGTGGAAAATATATATGTGGAGTAAATAATCTTATTTTATTTGAGACGTATTGGGTAAATGATTTGTGAAGGAACTGGGACTTGGAGGATATAGTGACACTCATAGCAATTTTCCTAGGAGTTGCTGTGGTCTTTCAATCGAACAGCAATGAAGTTTATCAAATTCATATCCTGATCCCATCTGTCTTTCTCCAGAGAGATGACATCTTATAAGAACTATAACAAGGAGAGTGTTCTCATCTCCACGGAGTAAACATAATTACAGCATTAGGGCTAACAATTATCCCAGGCAGTTCATATGAGCTACAGGATCAAAAGGCAAAAAAAATTCCCCAAGTGACCATCCATTTGACTTGGGGTATTGCGTGGTGACTTACAACCCTTTAGGCATGGAGTAGATTTATCAGCAGACATTTCTAGTTGGAGGCTATCCTTATATATGTGGCTTTCAAGTTTTCTTTGACTCACTCTCCTTCTTATGACTCATGATTAACTAGATTTTTGACCATACATACGTGTGTTTCTTGAATCTTCCAACTTTGACTTTATGGACCAGTTTTTGGAATGGAATAATGGCTTTAAAACTCAACCATGGCACCTGAATTCACCACCTTCTTGCACTTGGCTTTGCTCCTGGACTCTTTTTTAAATCAGGAATCCTGGTTCAAGAGATGTTCCTGCTTCAACCTGTGTAGCTAGGTCAGCATTCCCATTGCTAGGGCAAAATACCCAACGCCTGTTATTGAAAGGGTGATTTAATTTGGGGCATGGTTTCAGAGGATTCAGTCTATTGTTGGCTAGCTTTAAGACAGGAACATCATGGTGGAAGGGCTTAGTGGAGTAAAGCTGCTTATTACATGATGGCTAGGAGGTAAAGCAGGGGAATAGCCCTAGGGACCAGATATAATCCCCAGGGTCATACCTCCCGGACCCACCCAGACCCACTCAGACACACCTAAAATTGTGTTTTACTAAACTCCTAGGCAGCTCCCAAGCAATCAAATTGCCAATTAATCTTAACTATTACAATGAGTTACTGCTTAATAATTTCTCATCTGGTTTCTCCAGTAAGAAAAGCACAGAAGTATGTTGAAATGCAAATTACCAGTATTACTTTATTATCTGTCTTTACATAAACTCAGTCTTTAAAATAGTGATGATTATAATTCTAAAAATTACTAACTTTTATTGTGCATGTACTAACATTTATCGAGCATGTTCCAGTCATTGTTCTGAATGCTTTATATATGTTAAGTTACTTAGTTCTTGCTATAATAATCTGTGGTACAGTGTCATTATTAAAATAAACCATAGGAAATTGCTGATATTTGAATGCTTTTAACCAACAAGATTGGCAATTTCCATATGTATAATGCAAACATTAGCCGTATTTGACAGATGAGAAATCTGAGCCATGAAGAAATTAACTTTCTGTAGGTCACCCGTAGTAACTAGTAGAACCACAAGGTGAAATATATAATGGCTACTACCCTTTCTTTTCTACCTGCCCCTTAGTTTTGTATCACACCAGCTTCTCAACTTTATAAATCCCTTGCCCCCTGTTTGAAATTACTTTTTTTATTAACTGCTCAGAGCCAACAATTAACTGTCAAACATATAATTCTTTCACCATAAGCAAATTTTACACTGATTGGAATAATTTATGTGGCAAAGAACCATATGAAAATGTAGAGTGGGGCAATTTAATCAACTCAACTGTAAACACACCATAGTGCTACATATATTGGTTCAAATTATTTCAAATGTTCAGTATGGGGGTCATAAATATAGCACTTATAGCAAAAATTAGGAAAAGCACCTCTATAATTTAAACACAGTGTAGATTAGCCAAGTTAGACCATCTCTAATGAATGAAAGGAAATAACTTTCAGCTATCTCCACATGTTTATAACAGACTATAAAGTAATTCGTCTTTGTTGGGAACTTTGAGCATATATTTTCTTGTCAGACTTTGTGGCTGTACAGGTTGGAAGTGGAGTCCGACAGAATTCTGCAGGCGATGCAATTAGTGTGGGGGGCTCTGTGGAATCTTTACAGAGCTGCCAATTGCCACTTAAAAAAATAATTTGCTTCTGGTACAAAAACAAAGTGATAGATGGTTCACTTGAAAAAGCTTTTACTACTTTTGAGAATCTCATGATTTTAGAACAAATGAAATATATTTATGCTTTTAATGCTGGTCTTACTGTCATATAAATCCAATCAACTCAATAGTTTATCTTTGGATGGGATTCATTTGATACAGGGTATGATTTATGAGTTATTTAAAAACCCTTTAGATGAGATAGTGATTTTCAGTGGTGAGATGAAGCTTATAATCACTTAAGATAATCCACTACATCTTTTAGTATACAAATAATACTTTCTTTTCTATCGGGTCCCCTTTTTATTACACTTTATCTCCTGAACACCACTTCTCAAGAAAGTACTACAAAGTAAAATCATTCATACTCCTAAAAAATCTGATACTCATTAACCAAATATCATTATCCAAATATAAAAATGAGAGTATCATCCTACTTCACCAACCTGGATCAACCAGTGACTAAAATATAGAAATAAATATTATAAGGTCTGGATTATTATTTGTTCTCTGTTTTTGGATAAACCCTGAATGTTTCTTCAATCTATTGACATTAATAGATTCTTGTGTAGACAAGAAACCTAAATATTTTAGGAAATTGGATTTTTAATCAAGTGACCATTTCACCGATGCAAACTGCCTTTCATTTTCTAGTTTTAATTAACTCAATGGTTACTTCAAAAAACACAGCACAAGGTTGTGTTTGCTGTAATTTATCCCAGCTAATAACAATGGCTGTTATTGCTTTTTCTGATTGATCTTAAACTCTATCATTTGACAAATATCCATTCTGCTTGTTGGATATTGAACCTGTTGTTTTACTTGCATTTGTTTTCTTATGGATTGATTCTATGGGATGGATATTATTGTTCACATTATAAAGGTGAGGAACTTGGATGGAGATTAGACAGCTAACCAGTGGCCAAGTTTGAGTTTGAACGCAACTTACCTTGAACACCACATTCATTTCTCTTCCACTGTTTGATACTTTGTCCTTGACTGGTCTGGAGGTTGGACTAGAGCTGGATAAAGCCTTACCACTGTCCAGTCCCTGTGGATCCTGCTGTCTATCAACACAATCTTTATTTAAGGGAGTGAAGCAAATGAGAGTACATAGCATAGTTGTGAGAATACTGGCGTAGGAGACAAACTTGAATTTGGACCATATTTTGTATTATATTTACTATGTGTGTGATCTTGAACAACTTATTTAATCTCATTGAATTTCAATCTCACATCTCTAAAATAAGATGAATGAAATGGATCTTGCAGGTCAGTGCTAGTTCAAAACCTGGTGATTTATATGTTCTTAATGTTTTTTCCTATTAATATTTATTAACTAATCACAATACTAATACTCAATTGATTTCAGGGTTGTTTTGTTTTTCCTTCCATCTGAGTTACTGCAGTTGCTTCTTCCCTGCTTAGGGCTACCTCAAACATCAATGCTTGCTGGGCTCAAACTTTGCTGCATTTTTTATGCATGGCAAAACATCTGGGAACAAGATGCTTTCCCTCTGGTTCTACTTTTCTGCTGGAACTTTCCTTGTCTTCCCCATAGGTCTGGGACTCTAAGCTCTCACATGCGA
Organism: Heterocephalus glaber; assembly: GCF_000247695.1. The sequence continues at coordinate 336,692 of NW_004624763.1, read as the reverse complement.
GGCCTCTGCCTTTCTGGTCCATGAGGTTAGCCAGCGTGCTAGTGTCCTGTGGCTGCTGTGATAAATCACCACATTCTGGGTGGTTTAACATAACATAAATGTATTATTTCACAGTTCTGGAGTCCAGATGGCTGAAATCAAGGTGCTGGAGGGTCTACCATTTCCTCAGAATCTGAGGAAGAGCTGATTTCTTGCCCTTATAGTTTCCAGTGGCTGCTGGCATCCCTGGCACATCTTGGTTTGTGGCTACATCAGTCCATCTCTGCCTCTATGATCACATTCACTCCTCCACATGTTCATCTCAAACTCCTGCCTGTCTTGAAATCATGCATGTGGTTGTATTTAAAAGCCTTTAAAATAAGCCATGGTAACTTCTTTCTGTCAAGATCCTTAATTTAATTACATTCATTACCATGTGAGGTAATATTCACTGTTTTGTCATCTAGGATAATAGTCACAAGTTCTGGAGCATAAGATGCTGACTTCTCTTTTGAGGAATAATCGTTCAGCTCACAATAGCCAGCTTTAAACATTTTGAAAAAGAAACTCTACAGCGCACAACTCAGTTCAATAGTTATGGCACACCTACTAAATGCCTTCTTACATAGCATCAACTATAATTTCCCTCAGATAGCCACACACACATACACACACACATTTGTAGTCATGCCCCAGAACTACATTTTGGGGTGAAAGAACAACATGTCAGAGATTAAGAAAGATGACAAAAAGATCTGTCCTGTGTTCCTTAGGCTGATTCTCACATAACACACTCCCTAGTCAAGTATGATCCTGGTTATCAGAGGGATGCCCACTTAAGAACCCTTTTGGTTTTTAAAATGGGCACAGTATTAATCCATATGGTCAGCATATGTGCTTGTGGGAAGCTTGTGGTTTGAGTAGAACCTCCGTGACACATTAAATATTGTAACCCTGATCATTCATTAAACATGTTTCTATCAATTGTAAATCAAAGTGAGGATCATAAATCATAAATGTGGAAGTTGATGTTGTATCAGAAGACTCTGGTAAATAAAAAGAAGAAAGAAAAAAGAAAGGTTTATTCGTTCTACTTATAAGACCTATGGAAAGAAAATCAAAGCTTTTTCTTTTCTTTTCTTTCTTTTCTTTTTTTCCCTTTTTCCCAGAAGAGAGAAGGGAGAACTGGCAAAGAAGCAGCAGTGTAATGGAGACAATCTCTAGGCCACCCAGCTGCCTAATTACTGGCAGAATCTCTGGATTTTTACAACATGCCTCTTGTGACACCACCCTTTGAAAAGCAATAATCCTGCATTGTAACAAAAACAAACAACAAAAAAACTATGTACACCCTCACAAAAAAGCAACTCTAAACATTCTAAGTAGAATAATTCAGCAAAGAATTTCATGTCATGAAAGACAAAGGAAAAGAATAAATAATTACTTTGCAATTTCCCCATCTACTGTAGTGTTTTGAGAAGCCCATCCCATGTGTTAAGTTGAAACACCACTTTTTAAAATTTAAACCTATTACAATTTAATCCAGCAAGATGAAAGCTTTGAACATCCAATTTCTTTCAACATTTTATTTAGAAAGACAACAGTGGTGATATTTGCATTGACTCAAACAAAACAAAACAAAACAAAACAAAAAAAAAACAAAATGAAAAAAGCAGTGGTCTCATGCAGCATAGCACTTAGGACGTTTAAGCAGAAGTATGTGAAGTTAGTCCACAATTCCCTGAAGTGTTCCCAGCAATTTCTTGTAACAGATTCCATAACAATATTATTAAAACTTGAGACAAGTTAAATGAGCGATGGCTATGTCCATGTGGAAGCATCTCTGAAAAGACAAAGCAGTAGATGCAGTGCAGGGACAGCTGGTTACACTAGCATGGCGTCTTCTCACACAGAACTTGCTGTTTGTCAGACAGCAACCTCTCCAATAATGCTGGCATACATTTGCAACAAATGAAACAGATGTGTTTGATTAAGAAAGCATCTTTTGAAAGGATTTTATTTTGTTTTAGAATTACTAGATATTTTCTTATGTCTTTTGGGGGGGGAGCGTGTAACAATCTTGGAACCACTGACAAAGGAAACCTCGATTCATGCATGGACTCAACCACTCACGGAACATTTGAGAGACTTCCATAGGAAGATCCTGTGAAGCTTCTAGAGACATGACAGTGAATGTGATATGCTCCCTTTCTGTGAAGAGCTTTCAGCCCAGAGAAAAAGACACAAAAGCAAATCATTGCCACACAAAGTCTGTGACGCACTAGCAAGAGGAACGAACATGATTAGCAAGCATTGAGGAAGGAAAGACTATTTGCCAGAGGATGAGGAGAAAGTTTGGAACACGGTTTTGAAAAACCTGCAAGTTATTCTACACGGAAAGGAAAGTACCTTTTCTTTGGATTGGTAACACACACGGAATGTGGTTCCGTTTTGTGTGCTTTTCAAGCATCCAATCTCTATTATGTGTTGATCTTTTCAAAGATCAAGTTTCTCTAATTTAAAATACCATAGGTAGTCCAGCTCTAAATATATACTATGTGAACAGGAGAGAGACAAAAAGTAACAAATGATATAGTCTCAGGATGAGTGCCAAAACAGTATCCTGTTGGACTATGCAGCTCGGGCAGAAACTGTCATGGTTTGAATCCGAACTCCAGTACTTATCAGTTGTGTGCCCTTGGACAAACTACTTAATTTTTCTATGCCTCACTTTCTTTATCTATAAAATAGGGTAATAATTATATTGTATATCTCATAACATTGTTAGGAATAATGCTTAGCAGGCACACAATTGGCTTTTAATTAGTTTTTTCTTTTTCTTTTTCTATACCAGGGATTGAACTCAAGACCTTTGCACAAGGTCCTGAGTTCAGGCAGGCATGGTGCCACTGAGCTACATCCCCGGTAGTTTTTAATTAGTTTTAACTCTTAAATTTTTTTTTTTTTTTGGTACCTGGGATCAAACTTGGGACCTTGAGCCTGTGAGGCAGGCAGCGACAGAAGCACTGAGCTAAATCCCCAGCCTCTTAAAATTTTAAATATTGATGATTTTTTTTTCTGCTTTGCTAGTTATTCACTGGGAATATTATAGATGAGAGAAGATTCTACTGTCTCCACTGAAATACTTATGGTATATTGGATCTGGTTCACTTTTATAAACTGAAAATGATGTGCTTTTCTAGTACTACCTTTAAGCAATATTCTTATTTAATATTCTGACACATTAGTCTATATTTTCTAATGGGAAAGAACTAAGAAATTTTTAGCTGGTAAATGTAAAAGAAGAACTCTGCATACTTATCTTTTTAGGAATACAATTTTAGTGAACTTTTTTGACCTGTGGGGCTAAACTTACTATCATCTTCTTTCACTAGGTCAGATGAAAGCATGTTGGTCTTCCTGGCAGGAAGGTCCTTCATTCAGTATTGTGTATTGTCATTGCATATAGTTATTTGTTGCCGTTGGAAACGGAAATTTCACTGACTCATCTGCCCTAGTATAGGCCTGGGGTAAATTCCAAATATAGGTGAGATTGTCCTCTGCTTATGAGCACCTTTCTACTGCTTTTTCCTTCCTCTCTACTCTGTCCTAACCTGCTTTAGAATCCTTCATTTACATTCAGGTGTAAAATAAGTGGCACTATCTTAAACTAACAGACTCTCCCTGGACCATTTGCCTCTTTGGTAAGTTTTCATGTCTTAGAACAGAGGTCCACAAGCTTTGGACTCCCTTGGATCAAATCAGGCCTCCAGACTGCTTTTGAAATTCAAGTGTTACTGAAACAGAGAGACACCCATTTGTTTACATATGGCCTGTGGCTCCTTTTACACTAAGAACATGGAGTTGAGTAATTGAAACAGAGGCCTCATGGCCCACAAAGACTAAACTATTTACTATCTGTTCTTTTGCTAAAATAGTTTTCTGATCTCTGCCATAAATCCTAGAGCAGATCTTCTAAAGGGAACTTTCAGCAAATTAGACAGACTTTAGACTTCCCTATTTAGCCTTAAAAGAACTCTCTCTGTCTCTACCTACACACACACACACACACACACACACACACACACCTGTGTGCACAAAAACTCCAAGTATGTTTATTTTACCTAATCATGAATTTTAAACCTGTGGCTAAATTAAGAGTTGTTATCATCCAACTGAATGCTGTTGGTAATCATCTTATGTATTGCTATATGTATAGCATGACTATGAATAGTATGTATTGCTTTCATTTCAACTCTTTAACACGAAACTGAATTTTATTTATTGTATTTTATACTAATGCTATATCTCTAAGTCCATTGCCTCCTCGAGGTAGGTAGTGGGCACACTGTCTTCATCAATTTTGGATCCATAGAGCTCAAAAGGTAAGAATATAATAGATGTATTGAGAAAATAAATGAAAGATAGAATGAATATAAATGTTCTCATTTCTCTGGCTCTGTGAAAATTTGAAAATGGAAAAACACTAAGTGTAAGTATGGATAAGAAGCAGAAATCCTGTTCATTGATGATGACTATAAATTGGTACAAACATTTTTGGCATTATCTAAAGATATCTGTAGCATGTGAACTGGGAATTATATTCCTAAATATAATACCTGACAATATGTGTCCCAATGTACCAAGAAACACCTACAGGAATATGCATTATACCATTTTTTAAATAGTTAAAGCCTAGGAAGAATCCAAATGTTCATAAATAATAGAAAAGATATGTAAACTAAAACATGATTTACAAAAAAAGGTAAGCTTTGTTTTTATATTTTCTTCACTTTTCTGTACTAGATAGATCAACATAATTTTGTTATTCTTATGCTGAATATTTGTGCCTAAGTGTAATGGGTTTAACAATTTGAATCTATGAAATCTTCTTCTATCAGGATGAACTGTTTTCAGAGTATCTGGCAAGATATGACTACTATTGAAAATAGGAGTAGAATTTACAATTCACCACTTTTACATCTGTGATAAATGTCAAGACCAGGAGATTCTCAGTTATGGGAAGTATTTCTCTAAGTAAGACAAAATATAAATGTTATTCTTAAATTGAACAGGCACAAATTCTAATCATCATAGTCAAAGCAGTTTCTATAAAAATTAATATTTTAGTTATTCAATTGAATCATCTTTTTAGTATTGTATATGTGTTTCTTTTTTTGAAGAGCTGATTCCATTGGAGTCTTAAAATACATAGCAGGTGTGATAAAAATACAGTGAAGGTTTAATTTTAAAAATTATTATAATAAAAGACACATTGTCACTAATCCCCCTCAAAATACTCTTACTTCAGACAAACTTATCCCATCATTCTTGATACATTCTACATATCTTTACTGTAATACATGTTTTAGAATTTAAACTTTCACTGTATTTTTCTATCACTCCTTCTAATTAGTTGACCTTTTTTAGACAAGATGGATAAAGGACTGGGATTACCCTCTTACCTAAAGCAGTTTTTAAAAATAGCCAAAATGTGAGGTGCTGTTTTTCAAGATACTGGATATCAGGCTTCTATGAATATTAAATCCCAAGAAATTGGAAATAGATAAGGCTACTCCATTGTGGTTAAGGTTCTGTTGAGTTTCCCAGTGGTGGCCAGAGCAGGGGACCCCAAGTTGAACCACACAGATTTGCAATTTGAGGAGATGAAGCTGAGATGAAGAACAAGTGTGGCTGAGTTGCCAGAGCAGAGAGGGAAGGAGAGAGAGAGAGAGAGAGAGAGAGAGAGAGAGAGAGAGAGAGAGAGAGAGAGAGAGAGACCCTCCAGTGTTCCACAGAGCACAGAACAGCACATGCATGTGAAAACTAAGACTAAAAATAGAACCAAATGAAATAGCTAGAGAGAAAATTGCAGAAGCCCAGACAAATCTGTGTATAACAGCTGTTTCTGCCAATGAAACTAGGAAAACTAATAATTCATAAGACATTGTGAAGAGCTAGGAAGGGTCTTGCTTCAATAGTGGAGATTCATTAACCTTAACTACTGTGTTGATTCCACCTAACAAATCTTAAAAGTAATGGTCAAATGCTTTCCCAGTAATTTAATGGTATACCAGAAACAAAACTGAAAGTATTACTAGAATACAAAAATACCACATAACATGGTAAAATTTGCAAAGTCAGGCATTATTCAGAAATTATAGGCATGCAAAGAACTGGAAAATGAAATCCATAATGAGGAGAAAAATCAATCAATTGAAACAGCTCAGAATTTAGCAAATAAGGAGCTTAGAACTGTTGTTATAACTTCAGTCTAAATATTTAGAAGCTAAAGAAAAGATTTACTATGCTAAGACATGGAATATACATACATATATATGTATATTTGATTGGACTAGTCACAAGTTAGGCATTGTAGAAGAAAATAGCAAAGGAAACTACCATAGAAGTGGAGAAAATTGAAGACAGTTTCACTGTCTTCAGTGAACTGAAGCAGTTTCACACAGTATAAATGAAAGATTGTGTATTGGGAAATTTTTCAAAGAAATAAAGGGCAAAAAACTTCCAAATTTGATGAAGAAAAGGAAACTTTTTTAAGGAGCCCAATGGCTGGACACAGTGGTACTGTCTCTAATCCCAGCTACTGGAAAGTCTGAAGCAGGAGGATTCTAAGTTTGAAGCCAGTGTAGGAAACTTAGTTAGACCTTGTCTCCAAACAAAAGCGAAAAGAGCTGCAGATGTAGTTCAGTGGTTCTGTGCCCCTGAGCTTGATCCCTAGAATCATTAAAAAAAGAATAAAGTACCCAATAAAAGTCAAGTCCATGAAACACAAAGAATCTTGTAGAAATTATAGGAAAGTACCTCATCACCAAGTTCCTCAAAATAGTGATTAAAAAGAAAAATTACAAAAGCAGCCAGAGAGAAAAAGGCATATCGTGTACAAAGGGGAGAAAAAGTTAAGAATGGCAAGGGATTCTTTTTGTGACAAAGAATGCAAGCAACAGACAGTAAACAGATAGTAAAATAACATCTTTAAAGTACTAAGAAGAAAAAAAATCAAGAATTTTATGCCCATAGAAAATATATTTCAAAAATGAACATAACATAATAAAAATTGTTTCAGACTGTAGGATCCTCAAGAATTCTCCTCCAACAGAACCACACTATAAGGAAGGTTAAAGGTAAACTTTTAAGAAGCAGAAAAATGATGCCAGATAAAAATGCAGGTCAATGTAAAGGATTGAAGAATCCTGGAAATGTTGTCTGTGAGTAAATATAAAAGGTTTTTATTAATTGATTAATAATTGATTTTGAACTAAACATGGTAACTGTGTAGTAAAGAGCTTATATCACATATAGAAGTAAAACATATAGGAATAAGAATATATAGCCCAGAGAGAAGAAATATAATTACACTATTGTGAAAGTTCTTCACATGATGTGGCAGATGAGGCGTGATAGAAACTATGATGAACGTTTAACTTTAAGAAATTTGATTATAAGACACATTTCCATTTACCCCCCTCAAAATATTCGGAACACATTTATCCCATTGTTCTTGCCACTTTGTGAAGCAGCTCTGGAAGTCTTCTTTCTGAGTGCTTTTGGTTGTGCTGTTGTGGCTGCTTGATGTCCTGAATCAATTCAAAACCTTTCATGGTCATTTTGACTTTGGAGTAGAGGCAGAGGTTGCACAGGGCCAGATCTGGTGAATAAAGTGGATGAGGACACACTCCAGTATTTTCATGAGCCTGACTTTCCAATTGATGGCACTCAGCAACAGCGTTCCCCATATTTCTCATCACAACTTATAAAGAAATGCAAGAAAGAGGCCTTCTAGGACTGCTTCAGAAAGTGGCAAGAAGGATAGAATAAATGTGTTTGAAGCACAAGGGGAAATATTTTGAGGGGGATTAGTGGCAATGTGTCTTACTGAAATCAATTTTTAAAAATGTAAACATTCACCATACATTTAGATCACACATTATATTATCACTTAGTGGTAGATGGCATATGCTATTCACTTTAAAGCAACATTAGAAGACAAAAAAAGTGTTATAGCTAAAGAGCAACAAAATAATTAAAAGATAGTTAAAATGGAATAACAAAAATATGTTAAATCCAGAATTCAAAAGAAAAAAAGAAATATAAAAGAGGCAAATGGAATAAATAGAACATAATACCAAGATCAAAGATTTAATAACAAAATCATAGAACATAATGACAAAATCATTAATGTTCATGTTAGCAGTGGGTGGGGGCAAAAGTTTTGTGTGACTTCCTTTCCTAATCCTCACAATTGTGAATATAATGAAATGCCAAGGCAGTGATTTATGTGAAATTATAAGACAAAGAGAGATTATGTGCTAATCTAATTATTAAACTCAAAACAGAGAGATTTTTCTCCTGGGAATTAGAGAGACTTGAAGGATTAGAAAAATTTTAGCACAACTGCTGACTTGAAGACTGCAAGGGCATGAGGTGAGGAATCTGAAGTCAGAATAGCCTGTAGAAGTTGAAAGATGCTTCTGGATAACAGCCAGCAAGGAAACAAGGACCTCATCCTACAACTACAAGCTATAACCTGACTAATTCTGCCAACATTCTGACTAATCTGGATGCAAATCCCTTCATAGAGCCTCCAAACCAGAGCCCAGCCTGACCAACTTCTTGATTTTGGCCTGGTGAGACCAAGTAGAGAACTTACCTGGACTTCTCATGTACACATTGTGTGATGCCCTCAAGAAGCCCATTTTAAGTGACAGACAAAAATATACTAAAAATATAGGCTGAAAAATATTTATCATCCCAATTAAGTTAAAACTGTAGTATTTGTATTAATTATATATATATATATATATATTTTTTTTTTGGTACTGGGGATTGAACTTGGGTCCTTGCACTTGTGCAGCAGGTGGTGAAACCATTGAGCTAAATGCCCGGCCCATTTGTATTAATTTTAGACAAAATAGATTTCAAAGTAAGGAATAAAGAAGTCCATTTCATAATAGGAAAGGGGTGAATTCAACCAGAAATTACAATTATCTGAAATATTTGTGCATCTAATATCGAGTGCATAAAAAAAGAAATCAAAAGGGAAATCAAAGAAAAAATGCAAAAGAACAAACGAAAAGAGAAAATTGAAAATGTCTTAAAATGAATAAAAGTGAAAAGGCAACATATAAAAATTTGTGAGATCCCACTAAAGTAAAATTTGGAGAATAATTAATATCACTAAACACAAAATTTAAATCTATTACAATCCTCACTGTAAGACCTACAATTTTAAAACTTCTTTAGAAAACACAGCAGAAAAAATTTGCCCTTCAGTCAGGCAAAGATTTTTTTAGATGAAACTTTGAAACTATAATCCATAAACAAAAAGCGAGAACTTTAATTATATAAAACTTAAAGCTTTATGTTTTTGAAAGAAATCTTCAAGATAATGAAAGAAGAAAGAGATTGTCCCAAAACTGCTTAGAAATCATTTATTTGACAAAGAATTTCTGTGTAAAGAACTTTCTAAATTGAACAATATGGAAATAAGTAATTTTTTTAATGGGCAAAATATTTAAATAATTTATCAAAGAATGTACATGTATGGCAAATGAACACACAAAAATGTTCTCAGGACCACTGGTCCTTCAGTACAAATTAAAAGAAAAAGAATGACTCAGCCCATACCTACTAGAATGGTCAAAATGAAAAAGTTTGATTTTACTAAGTTTTGACAAGAATGGCAATAGGAATTCTCACATACTCTACTGAGAATGTGAAATGAAGCAAAAATATGGGATAAATTAGAAAAAAAAGTTTTCTTATATACCTATGAAAGAATTCAGACATTTTAGGCCCAGATTCCATTGGTAAGTGCACACAGATCCCAGTGAGAAGCCCACATGGATCAGAGCTACACTGGTGCCTGAAGGTCCCAGCCAGGGCCCTGCCCAGACTCCTGCAGCTTGGGACCACAGGACCCAGCCAAAGACCTACCTGGAAAAGAACTGCACAGGTGCACAAGCAACAGCCAGAGGCCTGCCCTGATTCCACTGGTAAGTGAGTAAGTGTACGCAGAGCCCAGTGAGAATCCCTCATGGACCAGAGCTACACTGGTGCACACAGGTCTCAGCCAAGGCCCTTCCCAGACTCCAGCATCTTGGGCCCACAGTCCCCAGCCAAAGGGCCACCTGGAAAAGAGCTACCCAGGCGGGTAAGCAGCAGCCAGAGGCCCACCTAAATACCATCTGTAACTGTGCAATCCCCAGCCAGAAGCCTCCTCAGACACCAGTGATGGGTGCACAGCTGCCAGCCAGAGGCCCTCCCAGACAACAGGTATGCATGGGGGAGGCCCCAGCCAGAAGCATTCTCAAATACCATCCTAAGTGTGCACAGGCCCCAGCCAGAACCCTGCTGGGACAACAGTGGAGCACAGGGATCCAGAAAGCCACCATCCTGAAACCAAGTACTGTTGCAGTGGTGAGCAGCATGGAAAAGGCTGCTTGGTGGCTTGCTGAGAAATGAAGAACACTGGGCAACCAAAAAGTCACCTCAATAAAGGCACAGCAGGCTGCATCTGTGGTAATGAGAAGACCCATAAATAAGTCTCAAAACCAGACTTCCAGATCACCTAAGGCAACCACAAAGAACAACAACATGGAACACTCTGATACTCTACCACCTGGACTCCCTGAACTGGCAACAAAAGAGGATCTGGAAAAAATGAAATCACAAATAATTTGGCAGACAAAACAAAGATGGTGTCCATAGTGAAAGACATGATTAATAACTGCAGAGCAGACACAGATAAAAAAATAGAGGACCTGAGAAATATGATGGAATCCCAGCATAGTAAACAAATAGAATCCATAAAACAGATGCAAACAGATTTCCAGGAGATTAAAAACTCCATTGATAGTTTATGCAATGGAATGTGTTAATGTGAGGATAGAATATCAGATATAGAAGACAGGATTGCAATTCATGACCACGAAAAGAAAAATTTCTTAAAAATAATAAGGGACCATGAGAAATAAATCTAGCAGCTGCTACATGATGCAAAGAAGAATAAAATAAGACTGATCAGAGTCAATGAAGAAACAGGAGAGAGTGCAGATGACATAAAATAAAAACTGTTCACAGAAGTAATGGCAGAAAACTTCCCAAGCAGGGGAAAGGAATTTGACATACAAGTAAATGAGGCATATAGGACTCCAACTAACATGCTCAAAAAAAATCTACTCCTGGGCATGTAATAGTTGAGATTTTAGAAACCCAACAGAGGAACAAAATTCTACAAGCAGTTAGAGAAAAGAAACAAATCACAGACAAAAGAAAGCCCATCAGAATCACAGCAGACTTCTCAACACAAACCCTCAAGGCAAGAAGAGCCTGAAGTGACATATTTCAAGCCCTAAAAGAAAACAATCTCTGTTGCCAGGGATTTAGCTCAGTGGTTCTGC